>SJYQ01004310.1:602862-746608 GCA_006410935.1 Redunca redunca
TGTTAGTTCTAAAAGGTCTTGTAGGTCTTCATAAAACCATTCAACTTCAGCTTCTTCAGCATTACTGGTTGGGTCATAGACTTGGATTACTGTGATATTGAATGGTTTGCCTTGGAAACGAACAGAGATCATTCTGTTGTTTTTGAGATTGCATCCAAGTACTCCATTTCGGACTCTTCTGTTGACCATGATGGCTACTCCATTTCTTCTAAGGGATTCCTGCTCACAGTAGTAGATATAATGGTCATCTGAGTTAAATTCACCCATTCCAGTCCGTTTTAGTTCACTGATTCCTAGAATGTCAATGTTCACTCTTGCCATCTCCTGTTTGACCACTTCCAATTTGCCTTGATTCATGGACCTGACATTCCAGGTTCCTATGCAATATTGCTCTTTATAGCATCGGACCTTGCTTCTATCACCAGTCATATCCACAGCTGGGTATTGTTTTTCCTTTGGCTCCAACCCTTCATTCTTTCTGGAGTTACTTCTCCACTGATCTCCAGTAGCATATTGGGCACCTACTGACCTGGGGAGTTCCTCTTTCAGTATCCTATCATTTTGCCTTTTCTTACTGTTCATGGGGTTCTCAAGGCAAGAATACTGAAGTGGTTTGCCATTCCTTTCTCCAGTGGACCACATTCTGTCAGACCTCTCCACCATGACCCGCCCGTCTTGGGTTGCCCCGCGGGCATGGCTTAGTTTCATTGAGTTAGACAAGGCTGTGGTCCTAGAGTGATTAGATTGACTAGATTTCTGTGAGTATGGTTTCATGAAGCCCTATGCAAGGAGCTTTGGCTTATGTAAGGTAAAGGTCACCTCAGAATTAGTAGGAAAGACTTCATTAAAGAGGTGGCATTTGATTTGACCTTTGGAGGGTGAGTAGGATTTTGAAAAGTGAAAATGGGAAGAGGAGATTGTTGATTTCCACCTGTTTCCTTTTTATTCCCACCTGTTTCCTTTTTATTCCCTGTAGCATCTGTGAGAGAATACAGAGATGGACACTCCCTATGGTATGAAGATGGGCCCATGAAGAGGAGTAGAAATGATGACATTGAAGATAGGAATTCCACCCTCTTCATCTTTGTATTCCCAGTATGCCAGTCTGGCCATGTAGCATCTGTGTCTGTGTGTGTGTGTTGCTCAGTTCTGTGCAACTCTTTGCGACCCCATGGACTATAGCCCACCAGACTCCTCTGTCCATGGGATATCCCAGTCAAGAATACTGGAGTGGGTAACCATTCCCTTCTCCTGGGGATCTTCCTGACACAGGGATCAAACTTGGGTCTCCTGCATTGCAAGCAAATTCTTTACCATCTGAGCCGCCATGGGAGCTCTCCATGCATAGTGACCTCAGTAAATGAGTCAGTCAATGATCAGTGAAGTCATAAACCATAGTTAGTAGTAGTGTTGGAGGAGGTCATCAAGAGGGCACAACCACTGGCTGACCTGTGAGCTGGACCTGGGCAGTCAGAGGCTCCTACTCCCTTCCATGTCCTTGGAATGTACATTTTCCCACCTTTCCCACTGTTCCAAGTGGGAACTTTTCCAAGGATGCAATCGAGGGAGTAAGGGGTTGTGTGACCATCTGGATGGTAAAGAGGACTGAACCCAGATAAGGCATCTGGGTTAAGATCCTGGTGGGCAGGTGTGGCCATCTTGTGGCTGCCCAAGACAGGCTTCACAAGTTCCCCTATTTATCAAAACTGCCACCTACTAACCTGCCTCTTCCTTTGGTCTCTCCTTGCCCTCTATCTATGGGGGCAAATTTGAAAACCATCTAGTTGCATTGAATTTCTCTAAATTCATAGAATTACTCAAATTCACTTTTCAGGAGGGACCTGATAATATGTCATGTGAATTTGTAAAATTTTGATGCATTTTTCACTTTAGTGTTCCTAACTCCTCTGTACATACCTACCATCCCATGGTGCTCCCATCATTCTTTGAAAGTCCTTCATCTCAACTCTGGGATTCAGTTGCTTCACTGTAATACACTACACCACTCAGCTGTACTTGCTGAGGACCACATCTGTGCCTGGTCCATGGTTGTTTCCCCAGGGCCTAACAAGTGGACTGCTCCCAAGTGGGCTCTATCTGTGAAATGAATGAATGCCTGATGTCCCTTGATAAAGTGTTGTCATGGACAGCTGTCAATGGATATGTCAACTTGAGTATAATTGACTATGGACTGGGGAAAGTTTAGGCATCTACTAACTGCCTGTGAGTTTGTTTGGGGACTTAAATTGGGTCATTTATAGAGAATGAAATATATAAGAACAGAATATATAACATATTAATTTGGGCATCAAAGAATGAACCAATAAACACAGGTAAATGCCATGGAATGGGATTGTCTCATGGGGCTCCATTTGTCTGGGAGTGCCTCAGTTTGGTCTGGACTAACATTTTGGTCAACCCTCAGGAAGTGACAAAGTTGAGAGTTTCAGTCTTCTTCTTACGTATGAAAAAATGGGGAATTTTTAGCCTGTCTGATTAAGTCCTCTAAAACTGCACCCATACATACCCATGACTCCCAGATAAATAAAGCCAGTGATCAATTTTTAACCCTCACTTGCTTAGCACACCCATGCATTTGGCATGGCTGATTACCCTTTCTGATATTTGTTTTTTCACTTGGTTTCTAATTTCACTGACTGTTCCACTTCAGCCACCTGTGCTGGTTCCTTATCATTTCTTGTTTCGTGTTGGAGTAGATCAAGACTCAGGTGTTGGTTCTCTTCCCTTTATCTTCACCCCTTTCCTAATCTGTCTTACGACTTTAAGTACCAAGTGTGTGTGTGTGTGCATGCTAAGTTGCTTCAGACCTGCCTGATTCTTTGCAATCCTATAGACCACAGCCTGCCAGGCTCCTCTGTCTGTGGGATTCTTCAGGCAAGATGGACTGGGTTGCCATGCCCTCCTCCTGGGGATCTTCCTGACCCAGGGAGTGAACTTGTGTCTCTTACATCTCATGCATTAGTATGCAGGTTCTTTACCACTAGTGCCACCTGGGAAGCCCCTTAAGTACCAAATAAGCACCAAAAATTCCCAAATATATCTCCAAGGCAGCTGACTTCTGGAAATTTCCAATTGGAGATACAGACACCTCACTCTTAATGTGTCCATCACTCACTCCTCTCTCTTCTAAATTCAATTCAGGATGTGTCTTGTTAGTCTTACTATAAGAAATGTATCTAGATTCTACCACTTCTCACCATTTCCACTACTGCCTTTCTGCTGTGAGCCTCCATCCCCTCTTGCATGAATTACTGCCGAGATCTCCTACCTGGTCCTGCTCCTTTTGCACTTGCCCCCTGAAGATCCTTCTCAATATAGCAGCTGGAGCAATCCTTTTAAAACATACATCAGATCTTGTCACTCATCTTCTCAAAACCCTTCAGTGGAGCACATCTCACACAGAGTAAAAGCCAGAGTCCTTATAACAGCCTGTAAGGCATTACATGATGCATACCCTTTCCACTGCCCATTTCTTCATCCCTTCTTACCCTCCTCCTCATTCTTCCTTCTGCAGGTACACTGCCTCCTTGATATTTCTTGAGCATAACAGAAATCCTCCCACCTCAGGCTCTTAGGAACACTGCGTGTTCCCTCCAATTGGTGGTATCTTCATGGCTGTCTGCCTCATTCTCAGATCTTTGCTCACTCAAATGCCACCTTCTCCTTGAAACTGGTCCTGTGCTACTCCTGGCACTCCCAACCCCTCTTAGCCTACTCAGCATTGATCATCTTCTAGTATCTTATACACTTATTGGTTATATCCATTGTTAACTCTTTCTACCCCTGCTTTACTATCTATAGGCTTGCAAAGACATGGATCTTTGTGTATTTTTTTTCCATTAACAAACCCCAAACATCTAGAAAAATGGCAAGCACAAAGAGGGTTCAGTTCAGTTCAGTCACTTAGTTGTGTCCTACTTTTTGCAACTTCATGGACTGCAGCACACCAGGCCTCCCTGTCCATCACCAACTCCTGGAGCTTGCTCAGACTCATGCCCATTGAGTCAGTGATGCCATCCAACCATCTCATCCTCTGTCATCTCCTTCTCCTCCTGATGTCAATCTTTCCAAGCATCAGAGTCTTTTCCAAAGAGTCAGTTCTTCACATCAGGTGGCCAAAGAATTGGAGCTTCAGCATCAGTCCTTCCAATGAATATTTAGGACTGATTTCCTTTAAGATGGACTGGTTGGATCTCCTTGCAGTCCAAGGGACTCTCAAGAGTCTTCTTCAACACCATAGTTCAAAAGCATCAATTCTTCGGTACTCTGTTTTCTTTATGGCCCAACTCTCACATCCATACGTGACTACCGGAAGAACCATAGCTTTGACTAGACAGACCTTTGGTGGGAAAGTAATGTCTCTGCTTTTAATACACTGTCTAGGTTTGTCATAGCTTTTCTTTCAAGGAAAATAGAGGTACTTCCAAGTACATAGAGGGTACTCAGTTAATACTTGTCAAATGAATGAATAACACTTTCATCACTCTTTGCACTTTCCCTGTAGCCAGTCATTCTTCAAATCCAGTTATTTACACGAGCCCCTTACCTAGGTATACCCATTGCCTAGATGTTTAATTATCTCTTTCCTGAGCTGTTGTTCTTTACTGTCTTCTGAACCAAATGAGGGCTTCCCTCATAGCTCAGTTGGGAAAGAATCTGCTCGCAATGCGGGAGTCCTGGGTTCGATCCCTGGGTTGGGGGGATCCCCTGGAGAAGGGAAAGGCTACCCACTCCAGTATTCTGGCCTGGAGAATTCCATGAACTGTATAATCCATGGGGTCACAAAGAGTCATACATGACTTAGCGAATCAAATGAAGACTTTCCCTAAATTTATTTAGGGAAAGTTGTCTCCGGCCAGGCTGAACTCCTAACTTCAGTGTCACCTCATTGCCCATGTGATGAAATTCTTACTCCTTAGCCTGGCCCCAGGGGCTTCTGACTCACCAGTTCAGTCTCAGCACCCAGCAGTCCTCTCTGCAACTTCTTTTCCTGCCAGATGACCTTGCATTCCATCTCCTAAGAGCATGTTATGCTTATCTTCTCTTTGTTCCTTCACATACTGTTTTCTTCCACCCAGGAAGTCTTCTCTCCACTTTCCCATCAGTTTTCCAGTGGCCTGCTCAGTTCCTTGTGGTCTGGGTTCCCTAAAGAAGTGGGCACGTTAATGATACACTGGCCCTGATGTGGTCATATAGCTCCTTTACACATAGAACAAAGAATATTGATTCCTCACTCCTTGTAGTATCTTCTAAAACACTGACAATAGGTGTGTTTTAGAAGGTACTGCAAGGAGTGAGGAATAAATATTCAGCTTAAGGTGGGAGAAAATGAAAATACCTGAAATGCATAAATGACTCCTTTGCTCTCCTTCTTAAAGCATTTCCTGACCCCTTTGGCCTAAAAGACCTCTCCCCTGCGCTTTCTCACAGCACTTTATTATCTAAGCCACACGAATGACAGTTCTTTACATAGAGCCTTGTGATGACTTCTTCACTGCTCATTGTGAACAATTTGATCATGTATTGCCACTTTCTCACGTGTTTATTTTTGCTTTTATGCCCTCTGCCCTACCCTTCTGGGTATCCTTTGGGGTACCTGTCAGAACTGCCTTTAAATGTGCCAACTGTAGCTTTTGGAAACCCCAAGACTGAACCCTGAGGGTCCCCTTTTACCACTTTCCTTTGAAGTAAGATTGAGTAGCCCAGCCCCAATGCTCTCCAGTTTGGTCTTCGTACTGGTGTTCCAAGGGGCTGACTTTTCAGGAGCAAGACATGGTGCTCACCACTTGTGTGCGAGGTAGGGACTCAGTCCCAGACTCTTTTCTCTATCCTTTACCAAACCCCACACCACAGCTTTTGAGGGTAAGAGAAGGAGAAGGGAGTGAGGAAGGACAGAAAGAGGCAGTGCCAGGTGGGGGTCCCACAGACTTAAGTTTCAGTCTCAGCTCTACTACTTCATAGATGTTTGATGCAGGGCAAGTCGCTTAACCTCTTGGAGTCTGGATTTCCTCATTTAAAAGCTCTGAGTAAGAAATTTTTGCTCATCCTCTATTTATGAGGAGTATCTAAAATAGCATCTTACCCAGAGTAGACACCTAGTAGGTAAATGGCAGCTGATGGACACTGCTTTTATTTTCTAAGTATGGCCCCCATCATGACAACATTTATTCCTCATAATAATCCCATGAATCCGGTAGGGTGCACTTCTTATCTCCCTATTATAGACTTTAAATAAAAGGGAGTTTGGAGAAGTTAACTGGCTTTCTTATTATCACTCAGAAATGTCGTGACACAATGAGGTCGAAAATCCAAATCTTCTGTTTTCTAAACCTGAAGCACTCTGATATATTTATGCTTAGCATGCATGCTCAGTCATGTCCCACTCTTTAGGATCCCAGGTATTGTAGCCCTCCAGGCTCCTTTGTCCATGGGATTACCCAGGCAAGAATACTGAAGTGGGTTGCTATTTCCTCCTCCAGGGGATCGTCATGACTCAGGGATCAAACCCACATCTCCTGCATCGGCAGGTAGATTCTTTACCACTGATCCATCTGGGAAGCCCGTATTTATGCTTACATGATATGAATAAAGAAATGTCTTCAAAGTACTTACAGACTGAATGGTCAAATATTTTACATCAGTTTCAGGTACAGCGTGGTGTGTTCTTTAATTGGATCCTTGTATGTAATTAGTTCATTTTATACAAACTCATGGATGGATATTATTTTTAAGAAGGAAGTTTTAATTTTTCTCTCTGTACCTTATTCTATAAGGTTTGTCACCAACTCAACTTATAATAACCTAGTGACTTTTTTATTTTCTTAAAAATGTAAGGGATTTCTCTATAAAAGTAGCTGAAATTTTTTTTTTTTCCTGGAGTGGGTCTCCAAGGAAGCAAAGTGTTGCCAGACAAATTTACTTTATTCCCCCTCCATCTAGGAGGTAAAATGTAGTCATTAAAATCCGGAGAATGAATTCACTTAAGCTCTCTACTGCAGGATGTTTTTCTGACAAGCTCTGTCTTGGAAAAGTATGTTGTACCACTAATTAAGAAATTATTTTGACAGGGTGAATGTTTTGAAGATGTGTGTTGTACACAACCTAATATAGTCTAATTTTCTTCCAGTGTAGCAAAAATATGTGGGTTTAAGGGGGAAAAAGTGTGGCCAGATAATATCAATAATAGGAGTGCCTCAATTTTAGCTGAGAAGAATTCAAGAAGCAGCCAGCCAATTTGTCTAGGGAAATTTGCTCTCAGCTAAGATGGTATAAAAGGTCTTACCCTTGGGCAAACCATTTATTTAAAAAGTTTAGAAAAAAACATTTTTTTTTTCACTGATGGTAAGATTTTTTTCAGAGTGCCATTTCTATATGCAAGGATGCAGAATGTAGGTAAATGGTTTGCTCTCTAGAAGGATAGCAAATTGGGAGTGTTTTTGAATATTTACAGTTAAGCTCCATTCTGAGTTTTAAGCATATTCTGGACTTGAAGCATATTCCAAGAAAAATTACAGGTAAGCTGGGCATCTGTAAATCCCCAGGTGGTGATCTATCCTAATGTATGTGTGTGAATGAACAACTGTAAATAATTCAAAATCTTTATTTTCTCTATTCCTTTCATTTCTAATTGATGATGCTTTCAGAGTCTAGGTGAGAAGACTTGTAATAAAATGAATACTTTACCAAGCAAGTGCTACTTAGAGCATTAGTTTTTATATTACACATTTCATAACAAATTTCATTATAAAATGATAAACATATTCTTGAACTCTGTGTGGGGGGATTTATCCCAAATAATACCTAGGAACACAAAGCCCACTAAAAATTCCCATACATAAATGAAAATTGTATTTTAAGTCAAAAGTTAATAAGGCTCTCAAATTATTAATACAAAACAGATGGGGGTCATTTCCATGTTTTTAGTTGAATTAGTAGGTCTGTACAGAAAGGCTATTTCTAGGTGTTTTTCTATGTTCTGTAGGACTCTGGAGGGCTTCCCTGGTAGCTCAGCTGATAAAAAATCTGCCTGCAAGGTAGGAGACCCAGGTCTGATTTCTGGGTTGGGAAGATCCTCTGAGAAGGGAATGGCTACCCACTCCAGTATTCTTGCCTGGAGAATCCCATGGACAGAGGTAACTGGCAGACTATGGTTCATGGGGTTGCACAGAGTCGGACATGACCGAGTAACTAAGTACAGCACAACATAGGACTCTGGGCCCTAAGTACCACGGAATCAAATGGCCCTCTTTCAGGAAATACTCCCTGGCCACACTAACAGAATCAGAACTCTCCTTTCAAAAGCTTCTCAAAAATCTTGTTGATGTAAAGTGCTTGCTTAGTGATGGGAAATGTGAGGGAGAGGAGTAGTCTAGAAGGACTGGTTTTCTAGCCTGGGTTTCCTGGATACCATGTCAAGAGAAAAGCAGCTTTAAGGGGGAAAGAATGTGGTCAGTCTGGGACAGGCTACATTTGAGGTGTTCGTGGGAAACCAGCTGGAGATAGCTCATAGTTTATTGTAAAACATTGATCTGGAGATCACTAGATAAGGCCAGACTGGTGACATGCTTTGTTAACTTGTCCGTTGGTTCTTGATCATTTAAGCTGCAGACATGAACAAGACTTTCCATGGTGAGAGCATTTTCTGATTTACCCTAATATGTACTAGGTATTGGGTGATCAAAATGAATGTCTCTTCCCTCATTTAAATTCATGTATTGGTTGGGAAGAAACAAGCACAGTTGGATACTGTTGACCCTTGAACAACCTGGAAGTTAGGGTGCTGTGCCTCCACGCAGTTGAAAATTCGAGTATAACTTGGCAGTCCGCACTCCTTATCTATCGTTCCTCCAAATTGGGAATTTTTCATCCATGGATTCAGTCGACCTCAGATCATGGAGTACTGTAGTATTCACTGTTATAAAAAAAAATCTGTGTATAAATGAACCCATGCAGTTTGAACCCACATTGTTCAAGAGTCAGCTGTATATTAGAATAATAATGTTCTATTGGTTTATGATAGTGCAGGTGCTAGGATACCTGGAAAGAATGGCGAGAAGAGACGGTGAAACTGGAATTCCTTAATATTCAAGATGGACAAAGAAAGGGATAAAACAGGAAGGCAATGCTCTCAATATTCAAGGTGGTTTGTCATGCTTGGGGAAGGGGGATAAAGAATTCTCAAAGAACTGCTGGATTTAGACCCCCAACCAAACCAAACCAGGCAAAATCAGGATGCCCAGTTAAATCTGAATGTCACGTAAATAATGAATAAATTTTTTAGTATAAGTATGTTCAGTGCATTATTTGGTGCATAAACAGTGAAAGTGTCAGTCGTTCAGTCATGTCCGACTCTTTGGGACCCCATGGTCTGTAGCCCACCAGGCTTCTCTGTCCATGGAATTTGGGGTATACTTATGGTGAAAAGTAAAGTGTTGCTTATAAGATCTTTAAATTTAACTGAATGCCCTACTATCATGAGTCAATCATGATATTTATATGTAGCGAGGGATAAGGCAAGGAGTAAATCAGTAATGAAGATGGTTTGCTACACTTGAAGGGGATAAAGTATTCCCAAACCCCTTCTACCTTAGGATTTCCAGATCTATCTTAGGATTTCCAGATCTAGCATCCCCAAATGAATATATTTGCACTTGGTCACTGTTTTTTATAAGAATGTTCTCCAAAATCATAATTGTTTTTCATTTTGATGAGAAACTTCATTTACCTTTGTTCAGTATTCAAGATATTTTCACATAACTATGTCACGTATCTTCACAACAACCCTAAGAGGTTGGTAGGGCAGAGATTAGCACATTCATTTCCATAAGAAGTAGACAGGTGAGGTTCAGTTATTTGTCCAAGTTTACAAGCTTGATTATGGTGGAATGAGACCCATCTTTACTGACTCAAATTCCAGTGCTAAATAATATGTTTGCCATCTCTAAAAAAAAAAAAACATAGAAACCTATCATGCTGAGGTCAGTTTCTACATTCTCAGATTTTTCTCTATAGGGGAACATGTTGTCTAAATTATATCTGAACAAATGATAAAATTTGGGGCAGATGATAATAGAGCAATGTAAAGGGGGATGGCCTTCATAAATTAGCTACATTTATAGAGGATTAATAAAGATCATTGAAGACTTCCAAATATCTCATGAACAGCTGCCGTTAATGAAGCCTTGAAATAGGCTTTATATGTTGATCACTAGATGTATTCTATTCTCATGACTTCCATATTTGGAAAAAAACATTTGCTTAATACAGTATAGCAGTTTGTTCCTTGATGTCTGTAAACTTGTAAATAATTTCATGAATTAAAATGGCTCAAGAAAAGAACATAGTTTATAACTGAAAATTTAATAGGGCATAGATATTTATGTCATCTATTACTATATATTTGCTCAGTAATGTATTCTCTACATGTTTTATGGGACATGAATCAGATCTCTGAGAGTCTAAATTGAGGTTAGTAAATCTATCATAACAAGGATACTAAATTGTTATTAGAGGAACACAGGGCTTTTTACTTTTAAGTTTAATACTTAATGAATGTCTGTTTTGTTGTTTTTTTTTTTAAGTTGCTAAAAATAGGGGCCCTGTTTGGTAGGTAAAGAATCCTGAATCCTGTTCCTAGGTAATTTTTTGTTCCCCTTCACCAGCCACTGTTTCTCCTTCAGGTTCTTTTTGTGTTACATTTAGCTCACATTCAATAAATGATAACCCGCATTTTCATGTTAAATGCTATGTTCTTTTTTAATTTTTTTTTCTGTTTTTATGAAGTGTTATGAAAAACTGCTCACTTTAAGAAATTGACAGGTCCATTAACAGAGAACTTTATGTCTGAGAGTCCAAGCAGTTAGGCCTTCTGGATATTCAGGAAGTGGAGGGTGTCAGACCAGTCATTTTTATTGCAGACTAAAATGATGGCTGCAAGGAGATGGGCTCACATTATCACTTTATATAAATCATCCAGCCTGTCTTTCATTTCTAGCCTTCTCTTAGAAATCAGAAAGCTCAGAGTTCTTACACTTAAAACAAGAAAATAACAAAAAAGCTTAAGAAACTGGGTCCAGCCCAGCTTGTGTCTCAGGGTCTCAAGGGATGTATAGGAAGATGTGCACATTGCATCTGATTAATTTCAAAGAGCACATATGTTTCTCAAACAAATGAGCATGCATTTTGTAATCACATGAACCTGGTTGTAAATCTCAGCCCTGCCATTAATAGCTGTGTGGCCATGAATAGGTTGCTTAACCTTTCTGTGTCTTGGTTATTTTCATCTGTAAGTGGTGACATCAATGACAATTGATGCTCTATAGTTGTGGTGCTTGAGAAGACTCTTGAGAGACCCTTGGACAGCAAGGAGATCAAACCAGTCGATCCTAAAGAAAATCAACCCTGAATATTTATTGGAAGGACTGATGCTGAAGCTGAAGCTCCGATACTTTGGCCACCTGATGCAAAGAGCTGACTCACTGGAAAATACACCGATGTTGGGAAAGATCAAGGGCAGGAGGAGAAGGGGGCAACATAGGATTAACTGGATGGATGGCATTATCGAGTCAATGGATATGAGTTTGAGCAAGCTCTGGGAGATAGTGAAGGACAGGGAAGCCTGGCATGCTTCAGTCTGCTGCTGCTGCTGCTAAGTCGCTTCAGTTGTGTCCAACTCTGTGCGACCCCATAGACGGCAGCCAACCAGACTCTGCCATCCCTGGGATTCTCCAGGCAAGAACACTGGAGTGGGTTGCCATTTCCTTCTCTACTGCATGAAAGTGAAAAGTGAAAGTGAAATCGCTCAATCATGTCTGACTTCCCGACCCCATGGACTGCAGCCCACCAGGCTCCCCTGTCCATGGGATTTTCCAGGCAAGAGTACAGGAGTGGGGTGCCATTGCCTTCTCCGGTGATTCAGTCTATGAGGTCACAAAGAGTTGGACACGACTTAGCCACTAAACAACAACAGCAATTCTTCTGATGGAAGAGGTATTCAGATGATGGACATTTAGGCTGGAAATTCTCATCGTGGAAGCTTTTTGTGCATTGCAGGATGTTTTGCAGCATCCCTAACCTCTACTTAGGCCCATAGCACCCCATTCCCAGTTGTAACAAAAGAAAAGTATCTCTAGACATTTCTCTGACAATATCTGCTGGGGATCAGCATCACCCCCAGTTGAGAACCACTAGTTTAGAGGAAGGAGGGAATCTTGAAATCTTGCCAGAGGCTGGAGTAAGTCACTGATGCCTACAGAGCAGGTTGAAGACTATAAAGTGCCCCCACACAGTGCCTGGTATTGAGGTGGGATATCAATACATTGAGTTTCTTCTTTTTCCTCTTCCTGGAGTGAATACTATGGTGTGCCTCCATATCCCCACGTGAGGACTGACACACTCCTTCCCCGAGCTACAAGGAGCGTGGCTGCTGACAGCTCACCATGTCTCTCCCTGGGCATTGCTCTTAGCTGGAGTGTGCTGTCTCTCTCTAGCCATGTCCCCTCCCTGGGAGCAGCCTGAAGCTGGCAACTAGTTGTTGCAGGGGTGTAAGTCCCAGTCCCCTTGCCTCCACTGGGGATGTCCCTGAAAGGCTATCTCAGCCTCAGAGCTTTAGAGCTGTGGGGTCACCTGAGACTTTTGTGGTTGGGTTGTATTGGCACTTCTCCCTCGCTGGGTCCCATGTCCGTCATTCCTCACAAGTGTTGTTCTTGTGAACTCTCTCCTGTCAACCTCCTGCCCACAATCCTCTACCTCCAAGCCTATTTCTCAGGGAACTCCACCTAGGCCATGCTTCTTTGGAACCATGTTTTGTGGGAATCTGCCATTTTTTAGTGAGATAATACAAGTCAAGTCCTTAGTTCTGTAATTAAGCATGATAAACATTACTTATTTTTAGTATCCATCAATTTATCCATTATTAGTATCTGAATTTACCCATTATTTAAGTTATGTGTATCTTAGATTTTGTTACTTCCTACGGGTAATGGAAGGCAGTACTGATGGCGGAGTAGAAGGACATATGCTCATCTTCTCATGCGAAAACATCAAGATCGCAGCTAGCTCCTGAGCAACCATCAACAGGAGAAGGCTGGATCCCACCAAAAAAAGATACCCTGCGTCCAAGGGCAAAGGAGAAGCCCCAACAAGATGGTAGGAGAGGCACAATCATGTTTAAAATCAAATCTCAGACCCGCCAAAGATGCTCAGAGGGCACAAACAAAACCTTGTGTATACCACAAGTGAGGGAAGGGACCAGTGACCCCTACAAGAGATGGAGCCAGACCTGCCTTTGAGTGTTTGAGTGTCTCTTGTGGAGGTACAGGCCAGCAGTGACCTGCCGCTGGGGCAAGGGCCCTGGCTACAGCAGACCTGGGAGGTGTGGCATGGGGCAGGAGTCCTCGTGGAGGAGGTTGCCATTACCCCCCACCATAGAGCCTCTGAGCAGACAACCCACAAACTGGGGAATACTTATACCAAAGAAGTTCTCACACTGTTACAAAAATTCTAGGGCCCACAGCAGATTTCCCAACCTGGGGATCCAGCCAAAGGACTGAGAACACCCAGGGAAACAGACTCTTCAAGGGCACAACTAAACCTTGTGTGCACCAGGACCCAAGAGAAAGGAGCAGTGACCCCACAAGAGACTGAGCCAAACTTGCCTTTGAGTATCTGAGAGTCTCCAGCGGAGGTGTGGGTCAACAGTGGCCTGCCACCAGGTCAGGGGCCCTGACTATAGCAGTCCTGGGAACTGTGGTATGGTGGCATAAATCCTTTTGAAGAAGGTCACCATGACCGCCAGTATCCCTACCATAGTTTGGTCTAAGGCCAAACTACCGGGAGGGAACACAGCCCCACCCATCAGCAGAAAATTAGATCAAAGATTTACTGGCCATAGGCCTGCCTACCAGAGAAAGACCCAGTTTTACCCATAGCCAGTCCCTACCACCAAGAAGCTTCCAAAAGCCTCTTATCCTCATGTATCAGAGGGCAGACAGAATGGAAAACACAATCACAGAAAACTAACCAAACTGATCACGTGGATCACAACACTGTCAAACTCAGTGAAACTGTGAGCCATGCCATATATGGGCACCCTAAACTGATAGGTCGTGGTGGAGAGTTCAGACAAAATGTGGTCCACTGGAGAAGGAAATGGCAAACCACTTCAGCATTCTTACCTTGAGAACCCCATGAACAGTATGAAAAAGCAAAAATATGTGACACTGAACGACGAAATCCATAGGTTGATAGGTGCTTGATATGCTACTGGAGAAGAGTGGAGAAATAGCTACAGAAAGAATGAAGAGGCTGAGTCAAAGCAGAAACAAAGTTGGTTCTGGATGTGTCTCATGGTGAAAGTAAAGTCTGACACTTTAAAGGACAATATTGCATAGGAAACTGGGGTGTTAAGTCCATGAATCAAGGTAAACTGGAAGTGGTCAAACAGGAGATGACAAGAGTGAATATTGACATTTTCAGAATCAGTGAACTAAAATGGACTAAATGGGTGAATTTAACTCAGATGACCATTATATCTACTACTGTGGGCGAGAATCTCTTAGAAGAAATGGAGTAGCCCTCATAGTCAACAAGAGTCTGAAATGCAGTACTTGGGTACAATCTCAAAAATGACAGAATCACCTCTGTTCGTTTCCAAGGCAAACAATTCAGTATCACAGTAATCCGAATCTATGTACCAACCACTAATGCCAAAGAAGCTGGAGTTGATTGGTTTAGGTCTATGAAGACCTACAAGACCTCCTAGAATGAACACCAAAAAAAGAAGTCCTTTCCATCATAGGGGACTGGAATGCAAAAGTCGGAAGTCAAGAGATACCTGGAGTAACAGGCAAGTTTGGCCTTGGAGTACAAAATGAAGCAGGGCAAAGACTAACAAAGTTAGGCCAAGAGAACACACTGGGCATAGCAGACACCCTCTTCCAACAACACAAGAGATGACTCTACACATAGACATCACCAGATGGTCAATACTGAAATTAGATTGGTTATATTTTTTGCAGCCGAAGATGGAGAAACTCTATACAGTCAGCAAAAACAAGACCGGGAGCTGACTGTGGCTCAGATCACGAACTCCTTATTGCCACATTCAGACTTAAGTTGAAAAAAGTAGGGAAAACCACTAAGCCATTAAGGTATGACCTAATCAAATCCTTTAGAATTATACAGTGGAAATAGCAAATAGAGTCAAGGGATTAGGTCTGATAGAGTGTTTAAAGAACTAGGGACAGAGGTTTGTAAAACTGTACAGGAGGCAGTGATCAAAACCATTCCCAAGAAAAAGAAATGTAAAAAGGAAAAACGGCTGCCTAAAGAGGCCTTACAAATAGCTGAGAAAAGAAGTGAGGCATTATTTTAATGCTTTAATTTCTTTAAAACATCTGAATTAAAAAGATGTGAAGTGAAAGGCAAAGGAGAAAAGGAAAGATATATCTACCTGAATGCAGAGTTCCAAAGAATAGCAAGGAGAGATAAGAAAGCCTTCCTAAGTGATCAATGCAAAGAAATAGATGAAAACAATAGGATGGGAAAGACTGGAGATCTCTTTTAGAGAATTAGAGATACCAAAAGTTATGACCAAACTAGATAGTATATTCAAAAGCAGAGACATTACTTTGCCGACTAAGGTCCGTCTAGTCAAGGCTATGGTTTTTCCGGTGGTCATGTATGGATGTGAGAGTTGGACTGTGAAGAAGCCTGAGTGCCAAAGAATTGATGCGCTTGAACTGTGCTGTTGGAGAAGACTCTTGAGAGTCCCTTGGACTGCAAGGAGATCCAACCAGTCCATTCTGAAGGAGATCAGCCCTGGGTGTTCTTTGGAAGGAATGATGCTAAAGCTGAAACTCCAGTACTTTGGACACCTGATGCGAAGAGTTGATTCACTGGAAAAGACCTTGATGCTGGGAGGGATTGGGGGCAGGAGGAGAAGAGGATGACCCAGGATGAGATGGCTGGATGGCATCACAGATACGATGGACGTGAGTCTGAGTGAACTCCGGGAGATGGTGATGGACAGGGAGGCCTGGCATGCTGCGATTCATGGGGTCGCAAAGAGTCGGACACAACTGAGCGACTGAAATGAACTGAACTGAACTGAAGGGAACATTTCATCCAAAGATGGGCACAATAAATTAGAACAGAAATGGTATGGACCTAACAGAAGCAGAAGATATTAAGAAGAGGTGGCAAGAAAACAGAGAAGAACTATACAAAAAAGATCTTAATGACCCAGAAAACCACGATGGTGTAATCACTCACCTAGAGCCAGACATCTTGGAGTGTGAAGTTAAGAAGGCCTTAGGAAGCATCAGTATAAACAAAACTAGTGGAGGTGATGAAATTCCAGCTGAGCTGTTTCAAATCTTAAAAGATGGTGCTGTTAAAGTGCTGCACTTAATATGCCAGCAAATTGGAAAACTCAGCTGTGGCCACAGGACTGGTAAAGGTCAATTTTCATCCCAAGCCCAAAGAAGGGCAATGCCAAAGAACGTTAAAACTACTGCACATTTGCACTCATTTCACATGCTAGCAAAATAATGCTCAAAAGTCTCCAAGCCAGGCTTCAATAGTATGTGAATTGAGAACTTCCAGATATTCAAGCTGGATTTAGAAAAGGTAGAGGAGCCAGAGATCAAATTGCCAACATCCATCAAGCAAGAGAATTCCAGAAAAACATATGCTTCCACTTCATTGATGATGCTAAAGCTTTTGACTGTTAGATCACAACAAACTGTGGAAAATTCTTAAAGAGATGGGAATACCAGACCACCTTACCTGCTTCCTGTGAAACCTGTATGCAGGTTAAGAAGCAACAGAGGTGAGGTGAAGTCACTCAGTCATGTCCAACTCTTTGTGACCCCGTGGACTGTAGCCTACCAGGCTCCTCCGTCCATGGGATTCTCCAGGTAAGAATACTGGAGTGGGTTGCCATTTCCTTCTCCAGGAAATGGAAGGGAAGGGGGATCTTCCCGACCCAGGGATCGAATCCAGGTCTCCCACATTGGAGGCAGACGCTTTAACCTCTGAGCCACCAGGGAAGCCCAGAAGCAACAGAAGTGAACATGAAACAACAGACTGATTCCAAATCAGGAAAGGAGTACGTCAAGGCTATATATTGTCACTCTGCTTATTTAACTTGTATGCAGAGTACATCATATGAAATGCTGGGCTGGATGAAACACAAGCTGGAATCAAGATTGCGGGGAGAAATATTGATGCCCTCAGATATGCTGATGACACCACCCTTATGGAGGAAAATGAAGAGTAACTAAAGAGCCTCTTGATGAAAGCGAAAGAGGAGAGTGAAAAAGTTGGCTTAAAACTCAACATTCAGAAAACAAAGATCATGGCATCCGGTCCCATCACTTCATGGCAAATAGATGGGGAAACAGTGGAAACAGTGACAGACTTTATTTTTCTGAGTTCCAAAATCACTGCAGATGGTGACTGAAGCCATGAAATTAAAGATGCTTGCTCCTTTGAAGAAAAGTTATGACCAACCCAGAGAGCATATTAAAAAGCAGAGACATTACTTTGCTGACAAAGGTCTGTCTAATCAAAGCTATGTTTTTTCCAGTAGTCATGTGTGGATGTGAGAACTGGACTATAAAGGAAGCTGAATGCTGAAGAATTGATGGTTTTGAACTGTGGTGTTGAGAAGACTCTTGAGAATCCCTTGGACTGCAAGGAGATCAAACTAGTCAATTGTAAAGAAAATCAATCCTGAATATTCATTGGAAGGACTGATGCTGAAGCTGAAGCTTCAATACTTTGACCACCTGATGTGAAGAACTGACTCATCTGAAAAGACTCTGATGCAGGGAAAGACTGAAGGCAGGAAGAGATGGTTGAATGGCATCATGGACTCCATGGATATAAGTTTGAGCAAGCTCTGGGAGATGGTGAGGACAGAATAACCTGGGTTGCTGCAGTCCATGGGGTTGCAGAGTTAGACACAACTAAGCCTCTGAACAACAACAGATAATTGTTTTTGAGGCAGTTATCCTTAGGAATAAAGTGTATATCATTTTCTGCATATTATATCTTTCAGGAGTTGGCTAGCTGATTCTCAGATGAGTTCTGCTGACCATATCTCCTCCTACTGGTGCTCTCCTAATTTTCTAAGTTCTGATCGGAGGTGGTAACCCATTTAAAATGTCTCCAGTGAGTACACTGAGACAGACTCCTGAGGGATCACAGCATTGCAGGGAGGGAACCTTGTTCTCATTCCAGGTTACCATAAATTTTGATCTGTACTATATCTGTACTTGTGAATAATAGGTTTTTTTCACTCTTCTTTCAGGATCAGAAGTTCTTGAAGGGTCATCTTTGCATCTCTCTCTCTCTCTCTCTATCTTCACTTCCAATACTTTATGTCATAGACTTTCAGTATACACTGCCTGAGGTGTGGTTGGAGGAGCAAGGTTTGAGACTCAGAAGGCAGAGAAGGAATGACGAGCTGAGGCACAAAAACAAAGCTTCTCTTGCTGAAGGATGTGAACCCCAGCCTTCTCTGTAGGAGACCAGGAGCATCAGACTCATAGCATAAACACAGACATTTTTGTGGAATATAATTACTGACATTAATTTGCATAACACTTATCAAGGGTTTAGTGCATTCCAGAGCATTTTCTCTGACCAATCTTTGCTAATCATTTTCTGATGTCCTACTAAGGTAGGCCAGTCATTATCCTCAGTTTTTAAACTCAACATATACATCTTACTTATTAAAACCAAAGGGTAGAATTGAAATCCACATCTTCTCAATTTTAAAGAATTTTCCAAGTGACCATGAGAGAATTTTTCAGATGGTCTAACCCAAACCTTTTCTTTGAAATCTAATGTAACAGAAGGGTGTAACTTTAACTTACAAAAGTTCTTTTGGAAGACTTATGTGTTTATTTGGCTGCTCTGGATGGTCACTGCTGCACATGGGCTCTCTCCGTTTCACGCCGCGGGGCCTGCTCCTCACTGCGGTGAGTGGGCTTCTCGTTGCAGAGCACAGGCTCCAGGTGCACTGGCGTAGCAGTTGTGGTTCGCAGGCTTACTTGCTTCTCAGCAAATGGGATCTTTCCAGACCAGGGATCGGACCTGTGTCTCCTGCACTGGCAGGCAAATTCTTAACCCCTAGACGAAACCTGAAATCTTATAAAATTTCAAGATATTTTATGAGAACCCTCCCCAAAAAAGTCACTTTTGGTGGAAGCAAGTCACTTCCAGTCACTTTTTCTGGACTCTAATTCTATCACTTTAGTTTTGAGGAAAATCTATTTTCTCGATCTTGGTTTCCATGAGGAGTGATTTTCCTGATACATACTCCCAGTCTGTTTTCTCACAACCTGGGAGGTGGGACAGCCCTCTGATTGATAACTGTGCAAAGAGTCATTAAGGATGCACAGCTCTGTGACACCTTTGTTCTTTCTCTTGCATGTGCTTCCCTCCTTTTTCAGAGAGCAGTTGGATCCTAGATTTTTCCAGGTGTTCTTCTTTCCTGGGTGGCTGCCACATTACTGGGTGGGTAAGAATCCTTCCTGGTTCAGGGGTTCAGACGTCTGGTCCACTGGACGCACCTAAGCTATACTCTTTTGCTTGGCTTCTGTAAGTAATAAAGATGATACTTGACCTGTTTCTCAACTCTTCTGTTTCTCAAATTGCTCAGAACCTGGTTGGGGAAGGAGGCCTATTTATCGCAGATTCCCCTGAAGCCCTCCACGTTCCTGCCTGCTAGGAGTATATTAAGAACCCACTTGCCAACGCAAGAGACACAAGGGACATGGCTGGGTTGGGAAGATCCCCTGGAGGAGAATGTGGCAGCCACTCCAGAATTCTTGCCTAGGGAATCCCATGGACAGGGGAGCCTGGCAGGCTACAGTCCATAGGATTGCAGAGTTGGACATGACTGAAGTGAGTTCGCACGCAGGACTATATTTGGGGATAGCTTGAGATCTTTTGGGATTGGAATGAAAACTGACCTTTTCCAGTCCTGTGGCCACTGCTGAGTTTTCCAAACTTGCTGGCATATTGAATGCAGCACTTTCACAGCATCGTCTTTCAGGATTTGAAATAGCTCAACTGGAATTCCATTACCTCCACTAGCTTTGTTCATAGTGATGCTTTCTAAGGCCCACTTGATTTCACATTCCAGGATGTCTGGCTCTAGATGAGTGATCACACCATCGTGATTATCTGGGTTGTGAAGATCTTTTTTGTACAGTTCTTCTGTGTATTCTTGCCACCTCTTCTTAATATCTTCTGCTTCTGTTAGGTGCATACAATTTCTGTCCTTTATCGAGCCCATCTTTGGATGAAATGTTCCCTTGGTATCTCTAATTTTCTTGAAGAGATCTCTATTCTTTCCCATTCTGTTCTTTTCCTTTACTTCTTTGCATTGATCACTGAGGAAGGCTTTCTTATCTATTCTTGCTTTCTTTGGAACTCTGCATTCAGATGCTTGCTTATATCTTTCCTTTTCTCCTTTGTTTTTCACCTCTCTTCTTTTCACAGCTATTTGTAAGGCCTCCTCAGACAGCCATTTTGCTTTTTTTGCATTACTTTGCCGACTAAGGTCCATCTAGTCAAGGCTATGGTTTTTCCTGTGGTCATGTATGGATGTGAGAGTTGGACTGTGAAGAAGGCTAAGCGCCAAAGAATTGATGCTTTTGAACTGTGGTGTTGTAGAAGACTCTTGAGAGTCCCTTGGACTGCAAGGAGATCCAACCAGTCCATTCTGAAGGAGATCAGCCCTGGGATTTCTTTGGAAGGAATGATGCTGAAGCTGAAACTCCAGTACTTTGGCCACTTCATGCGAAGGGTTGACTCATTGGAAAAGACTCTGATGCTGGGAGGGATTGGGGGCAGGAGGAGAACGGGACAACAGAGAATGAGATGGCTGGATGGCATCACTGACTCGATGGATGTGAGTCTGAGTGAACTCCGGGAGTTGGTGATGGACAGGGAGGCCTGGCATGCTGCAATTCATGGGGTCGCAAAGAGTTGGACACGACTGAGCGACTGAACTGAACTGAACTGAGATCTGTTGGTCTATGTTGTGAACTTGCTTTCCTGTTTTCTTGCCCTAGTCTGGTAGTTCCTCCCAAGCTGGAATTCTATTCCTCTCTAATTTCTCTTTCTCCCTCTTGATCTTCCTCTGCCCAGCGTCCACAGCAAGGAGCAAAGTAAAAATTTTATTATCTTCAGTTTTCAGTTTCTTGGGTGTCAAAAGCAGGGTTCATGCTATGAAAATCTTCTCTTCAGAGATTCTCTCATTGTTTCAAAAATGGTATTAATAAAAACAGCATATGAAATTGACCATTTTCATAGGGCATCCGTGGTAAGGTCTTTGTTGTAACTGACAAACCAGGTGCAGAATATTCCATGTATAATTTAGACCCCTTCCCTGTGGACTGCTCTGCTGGTTTTGTATATAACTTCAGTTATTATTGCCATTAAGAAAAGATATTTTAGGGACAAACTCATTTTTTGAATAGATTGTTATCTCAAATTAAAAAAGATTACGGGAACTGGCAATCAATGCAGCCATCTAATTGCTATTTCTCCAATTAAAAATTAATATACAGAAAGAGCTGCCTGGAACCAATTGGTCTTTAGATAATTTTGAAATGAGGGGAAAGAAGAATAGTTTTAAAGCAGCGGGCTCGGGTGGTTGCAGGCAGGGTTTGTGGATCCCCGTCTCCTTTTGCAGTAAGGCTGCAGGGACAGGCATGTTCCTGACCTTGCCCTGTGGCCACCACACCCAGGACTGACTGGAAACAAAAGAACGCTGTGCTTGTGTTTCATTGTTCTGCCTCTGTTGAAGATTTATGTGTAAAATCACTGCATTTTGTGATGTACTGAAGAATAGATGGCAGGTGTCATTTTCGTACAGTTCATGTCATTTCATGGAAACTGCAGAAACATGTGTCATGGTGCTTGTGCTAAAAATGTTCCCCTGTTCTTTGAGGATGTCAGTGATGCCATCCCAGCTCCTTCTCTTCTGCAGAACTTCATTTGCAGAGCAGCGTTTGAATAGATGGGGACCAAGGAAAATGAAGTCAAAAGAAGACTTTTGTCCTTCTGCTTGGTTCAGAATAAGACTCTTGAAGCTGAAGGAGTCACACTTTGCATTTAGAGGGTAATAGGTACTTAATTTTAATCAGGAACCAATTATTATACATATGTGTATATATGTACATGCATATATACGTATGATAAATAAAATGGGAGGGAAAGCTTATGTATCCAGAGTTCTAATCAGATACCTATAAGGAGGTGGGTTTCAGTGAGAAGAGACTAGCCCTTTATTGGATGGAGCAGGGATTTTATGTGGAACCACATGGAATTCACACCTGGGATGATGGAATGTTACTTCAGGTCTTCTCATCTCCAGAAAGATAAGATGGAGCTGAGAAGATGCAGAGTGAGAGTGCAGAAATGGTTCAAGGGACAATAGACTGGCTAAGAAAATGTAGGCCTGTCTGTTGCTTAGAGTTGGATGAAAGCACTGGGGCACTGAAGTGTGTCCAAAAAAGCCTAGCTGTCTGCATCCAGAGAACTGGTTGTGAAATTTGTGAAGACTGATTGAGGAATCAGAAGGCAAAGAACTGAGATGGAGAGGAAGCTGAAAGGGAGGTTTAGAACCTAGAAAGGGAATGTTAGCTTAGAACATAATCACCAAACCTCAATTGCTCATTATCCACAGCTGGGGTAAAATTCAATATAAATGGTTCTCATCAAAGTAGGGATGATGGCATCAAAGTGATGTCGAGGAAGACCAGAGAGCCTTCCCACAATTCCTTATTCTCTGTTTCTTCCATTTTTTCCTGAATCTCACTTAATGGCCCTCTTGGTCTTCCCTAGTTACGGTAGTTAAGCCTGAACTTGGGGAGACATTTGGGAAGTCTCACCCAAGCAGCATCATATGCCATCATAAGCATCCTGTCATGTAGTTTCCATTATCAACATCACTGTTGCATTTTGCAGAGAAAGAAACAAAGACACTGTGCCAAGGTGCCAAGGTTAAAGCTAGTACGTTTTAGTCAAGATTTGAATCCGGGCAGCCTGGTCCACTTTCTTAACATGGTCTGCTGCCTTTCAGATCAATGAATCAACAAGTTAAGGGTGCACAGGTTAGTATAGTGTGCCTTTTGGCCGAGTCTTTCACCCCCAGGATACCTATTCAAAACAGTGACTCCAGGGGTAACGGATTGTCAGCAGGTCTGAGTTGGGACCCTCATCAGTGTTCCCCCAAGCAACCTACCTGAACTTCTGTAAGTCCCCTTCTCTTCTGGGCCTAGTCCCCGACTTTTCCTTCTTCCAAAGAAATGAGTATGCAGTGATAAGAGGCCGCTCACGCCCACACGGTCCACCATGGAGTGTGGTAAAGAAGGTGACACTGAGCGTGGGTGTGTTGGAGGGATGTGGTGAAGGTTTTCACAGCTACTTCTATCTTTTTTAAAACTGAGTGTGGGTTTGGGTACCTCTGTGCCCCTGGGCCCAAATGTTTCATATTTTACCATCCCATAGGAGAGCTTCACAGGTGTGAGTGTGGTGGGGGGAATATTTAGCATATGTCCAAGAAAATGAGGTTTTCTTGAGACCATGTAAGGAAGATGGGGTGGGTTGGGGAAGACAGTTTTGGAGTGTGACTCTTTCCTCTTCTCTGTAGAACAGAGAACTAGAGAGCGAGTGAAGGGCAGTGGTCGTCTGGAGGAGGCCAGGGAGCCACAGCAACTCTGCAGCCCAGACCATCCAGAGACAAAGTGCTTCCACCCATGCTGGGAATGCTGAAATTAGCCAACAGCAGGATTTCATAGGCAGCTGCTTCCCTTTAAAGGAAAGAGAGATTAAATTTTATATTAAAAATATTTAAACATGGACATTTGTCCCACAAATAAAATCTTATCAGTTATTCTTCCATTCATCCATTTGTTTGTACATAGAACATATATGTGTTAGAGACCAGCTCTGCCTGAAGCCCAGGACTGGGCACTGGTCTTGGGGCAACAGATTTAAAAAGCCAACCGTCACGGGTGCTATTCAGTTAATTTCTACTTCCCTGTTTCTTGCTTGCAGTAACATTTTCAGATACCCTACAGTAACCACATGATAAATGCAAATTTGTTTTGTTCTGTGTTGTATTTGTAAGTAAGTTGTCGCAACATTTCCCTGGTAGCTCGACTGGTAAAGAATCCATCTGCAATGCGAGAGACCTCAGTTTGATTCCTGGGTCAGGAAAATCTGCTGGAGAAGAGATAGGCTACCCACTCCAATATTCTTGGGCTTCCCTGGTGGCTCAGATGGTAAATAATCTGCCTGCAATGCTAGAGACCTGGGTTTGATCCCTGGGTTTGGAAGATGCCCTGGAGGAGGGCATGGCAACCCACTCCAGTTTTCTTTTAGAGAAGGAAATGGCAACCCACTCCAGTATTCTTGCCTAGATAATCCCATGGATAGAGGAACCTGGTGGGCTACAGTCCATGGGGTTGCAAAGAGTTGGACACGATTGAGAAACTTAGTTTCTCACACATACTCCAATAAAATTAAAACAAAACAAAAAAAGTCATTCCTGCCTTTAGGGAGACAAACTTATACACAACTAACTAGAATAATATCTAGGAATCACAAGCTAGTATGGAAAAGTGAGTATATGGGAAAAAATGAGTTCCTTATTTTTATGAAATTTGATTAAAAATAGCATATCAAGTTGGATTATCACTAAATTCACAGAAACATTTTAAAAAGACACATTTTACCTTCTCCTCCAGCACCTTAGTTTTCTATGCCTGGTTTCTTTTAGCAACTCCATTTTCTGCATGTTTTTCCCCTCCTACCCTGGTCAGTGGATAGATTCCTCTCTTTTTCTTTGGGTAAACTGTGTTCCCTTCTTTATACAGGGCTTACTGGATTAGGACTCAACATTTAGGGGCACATGTTCACACAGAAAAAAGTGCCTAGATCCTCCGTTGTTGTTGTTTAATTAAGTTGTGACCCCTTAACTCTTTTGTGACCCCATGGACAGTAGCCTGCCAGGCTTCTCTGTCCATTGGATTTCACAGGCAAGAATACTGGAATGGGTTGCCATTTCTTTGTCCAGGGGATCTTCCCAACCCAAGGGTTGAACCTATGTCTCCTGCATTGGCAGGTGAATTCTTTACCACTGAACCACCAGGGAAGCCCTGGATCCTCTGTGGCCCATCCTTAATGTCATCCATACCACCAAGAGACTCTCTTGTTAGCTTTTCCATGTATCAGTGGGGTGGTGGTTATAAAGGCAAGAAGGATGAGCTTCATAGAGAGAGCTGATAAATGTCTCCTAGAGGAACACTGGAAATGTGATTCAATGGAGATGTGTCCTAGGCTAGTTTCTCTGTTTCCACACCTTCAAGAATGGAAAAAGTATACCCAACCTGGTTTTGAAGATTAACTAGTAGTTTTATAACTCTGAGGGAGTTATTTGACCTTTGTAAGCCTCTATGTTCTCCTCCACAAAGTAGAGTTGAAAGTAATAATCATGTAATGAGACTGCTCCTTGAAAAAAAAGCTATGACAAATGTGGAATGTGTATTAAAAAGCAGAGACATAACTTTGCTGACAAAGGTCCTCTAGTCAAAGCTATGGTTTTTCCAGTAGTCGTGTATGGATGTGAGAGTTGGACCATAAAGAGGATGCTTTATGAAGAACTGATGCTTTCAAACTCTGGTGGTGGAGAAGATACCTGAGAGTCCCTTGGAGATCAAACTAGTCAATCCTAAAGGAAATAAACTCTGAATATTCATTGGAGGGGCTGATGCTGAATTTGAAACTCCAATACTTTGGCCACCTGATGTGAAGAGCTGACTCATTGGAAGAGACTCTGATGCGGGGAAAGATTGAGGGTAAGAAGAGAAGGTGGCAACAGAGAATGACATCTCAATGATTCTCAGTGATGGATGGCATCACTGAATCAATGGACATGAATCTGAGCAAACTCCAGTAGATAGTGAAGCAAGACAGGAAAGCCTGGCATGCTGCAGTCCATGCGGTTGCAAAGAGTTGGACACAACTGAACAACAAGATTGTAGAAAAGACTAAATTAGAGAATATATATGGACTATAAAGAAAGCTCAGCACTGAAGAATTGATGCTTTTGAACTGCGGTGTTGTAGAAAACTCCTGAGAGTCCCTTGGACTGCAAGGAGATCAAACCAGTCAATCCTAAAGGAAATCAGTCCTGAATATTCATTGGAAGGACTGATGCTGAAGCTGAAGCTACAGTTCTTTGGCCACCTGGTGCAAAGAGCTGACTCATTGGAAAAGACCCTGATGCTGGGAAAGATTGAAGTCAGGAGGAGAAGGGGACAACAGAGGATGAGATGGTTAGATGGCATCACCAAGTCGATGGATATGAGTCTGAGGAAGCTCCAGGAGTTGGACAGGGAAGCCTGGCATGCTGCAGCCCATGGGGTTGCAAAAAGTCAGATACGACTGAGCAACTGAACTGAACTGATGTATAAAACACCCACAGGGTACCCAGTAGATGGTGGCTAATATGATTAGCTATTAGTCCACAGCCCCTGTGATCTGGGGTAGGACCTTAGTGAGTGGTTCCAAGGATGAATCAGGCAGGTGGAGAGGCTGGATCCTGTCAGTATGGATCACATCCCTTCCCTTTAGCCTCCTCATCAAGGCCAAGTCCAAAAGCACTGCCTGAGACCTGGTCTGGTTTAGGCATGTAGTCCAGCCACAGGTACTCTTGCTATTATGTGCTCCTAAGAACTGGCCACTGGGTAAGGAAGCCTCAGAAGGCAGAGAGTACAAATGTCACAGCTGCCTCCACCACCTGTCTGAATTTTCCTAACACTCCAAGATTAACCCACATCCATGGGTACTAATAGTTGTTTCTGTATGTTACCATGTTGAATACTGTCATGTGTAACTCTGGCTTCAAGTTGTGTCCTGGTCTTTTTTCTGTCACTGGGTTTCTCCCAAAGAAGTATTTGGTGGACCATCCCCCAGACCTGATCCCCATACTGGCCTCACTGAGACCTGTTCCTATGGTGGGCTTGCTTTCCAGTCTGACCTCAATTTTAAAAGCCAGCAGTAAACAATTTCTATAAACTCCACCCCCCAAACCAACTCCTACTGAACAAAGGCAAAAATGCTGAGAAAATTATCTGTACTTGTGTTGCAGATGTAGAAATTCCTGGAATCTTTTGGAACATTTTGTTCCACCAGCAGAATTCCAGAACAGCGTTAGGAGGACATCAACTCATTTGGGTTACTTGCCGGGACTTTTGGAAGTTAAGCAATCTTTAGCTAGCCTCTGTTTTATATTTGATCCTCAAAATCCAAATATAATACTTGGGAACATTGAGAGTAGAACTTCTTTCTCCCAAGCCAGATTGCGTTTTGCATATTTTTACCCTGCCTTCTTAAATTACCTCTGATACTGCCTCTGGACAAGAAAGAGACTAGTCTTTCTTTGCAAGGAAAACTGAGCTCTGTACTTAAACCCTTTCTTGTTACCCTCCAGTCTGTGACAAGACTCTAGCAATTCAAATGGGAGATTCTGTGGCAGACCAAGCTTGAAACTCCTCTTCTTCACTCCATTGGTATAAAAGAGAAGCACGCATAGCTGCAAGGAACAGGAGGTGGGGAAAGCTCTTCCTGGTGGTAAAGCTGCAGCAAACAATAAGTGACTTGCTTTGCCAGCAGCAAACCTGGAGGAGAACTGTGTTGCAGCAAATCAAAAGTTAATTTCTTCCAAAACAGCAAGATAAATCTAAAGGCAGATTGCTTGCCTGCTCCTCCTCCTTCTTCCAGTATCTGTCTCAGACTGACCCTTGAGGTTGGTGGATAATAAATCTTTCAGGCTTGCCTCCAAGAGTTTGTAGATTTCCAAGAGTTTGTAGATTTCCAAGAGTTTGTAGATTATGGCCAACTCCTACTAGGGTATTTAGCAGTGAGAGACCACACGCCAGGATGGGGACAGGAGTGGCATGCTCTGGACCTCCATTCCCAGCCATGTTCCTGCCACCTCCACTTGCTTGGACATTTAACTGCTCCTCTGGTCCCATGGCTGGTCCTGCCATCCTGGCACAGATATTCTCAGAGATTGTCTTGAAGTCACTGAAGGTTGGGAAGGTTGACATTCCATGGTGCTATAGTGAGGACTGTGTACAATCTTTTCCTAGCTGGCTTTGCCATCTGACGGGC
Organism: Redunca redunca; assembly: GCA_006410935.1. Classification (NCBI taxonomy): domain Eukaryota; kingdom Metazoa; phylum Chordata; class Mammalia; order Artiodactyla; family Bovidae; genus Redunca; species Redunca redunca. Next base: position 631,090 of record SJYQ01004310.1, read on the forward strand.
AGAGAAGACTTAACATTTCTCCAGCATGATCTACCTCGGTTCAAGGAACTGTCCTAGGTGGTATATGCTGAATAAATGAAAATACTCCTTTTGGTCCAAAGGTCCTCTGTCCTCAGAAGAGTAACCCAGGTTCCTGGTGTTTTTTTCACATGTGCTCTGCAATTCAAGCAGGAAGCAGTTAGTGAGCTCTTCCAGAGGGCCTACGCTGTGACTGGAGTCAAAGCAGAGCTCTGCTTATGATGAAATTGCCAGTTCTACTTTAGGCCTGGGTTTCAGTTCCAGACTTGCTGTTGTTCAGTCACTAAGTCGTGTCCAACTCTTAGCGATGTCGAGGACTGCAGCACACCAAGCTTCCCTGTCCTTCACTATCTCCCAGAGTTTGCTTATACTCAAAGATACCATCCAACCATCTCATCCTCTGCCATGCCCTAGGGTCTTTTCCAGTGAGTCGACTCTTTGGATCAAGTGGCCAAAATATTGGAGCTTCAGCTTCAGCATCAGTTCTTCCAATGAATATTCGGGGTTGATTTCCTTTAGGATTGACTGATTTGATCTCTTTGCTGTCCAAGTGACTTTCAAGAGTCTTCTCCAACACCACAGTTCAAGAGCACAATTCTTCAGTGCAAAGTGGGAATGCAGTGTGTGCAGTAATAAGAACCCTGAACTGGAAACTTAGTCCTCACTCAACCACTCTCTAGATTGTGACCTAGGACAGCTAGTTTGGCAAGCCAGTCAGCTGCCTAGGTCTAGATCCGTTTCTTCACCACTGAAGATGGTCAAGTGGTCCTCTGGCGCTACTAGTCTTTCCTCCGTGTTCATACTTGTCAAACTTGACTCTCTAGTTGTGGCCTGAGGGCTCCGGAGAGAATGGGCTCAGTGGTTGCAATGCTTGGGCTTAGCTGCTCTGTGGTATGTGGGATCTTATTTGCCCGACTAGGGGTTGAACCCACGTTCCCTGCTTTGCAAGGCAGATTCTTAACCACTGTGCCCCCAGGGAAGTCCCAGGTTTCACTTTCTTAACTCACTTTTCAGGAGAGGTCTTTGCCTCAGGCCTCCTGCTGTTGAGAAGGGGTGTTTTTGCTCTCTGCTTCTTGTGGCGTCATTCAACTCTGAGCTTTTCTGACTGCTGCGTGGGTTAAAGAGTTAGTGGGCTTCCTTCAGGTAACCAGCTCTACTTCTAGTTTACATTCTGAGCCTCAGCTGAGATTTTGTTTGAGAAAAGGGCTCTGCAGTCAGATAATGAGTCTGAAAAATCTGTGGATTGGACCCATTGCTTTTGTTCTTAGCACCTTTGCCTGGTCTTATTTCTGCTGCTTGCCTGCAACATTCCGATGCATTCTTCAGGGTCTGCCTTCTTCATCTAATCTTTTCACCTTTAACGCTAGTGGTTTTTTTTTTTTTTTTTTTTCAGTCTAGGTTCTTTAATCATCACTTCCTAGTTATCCCCACTGAGATGGAAAATTTAGTTCCCAAACTGAGCCATTATGTTGCTCACCTCCCCTCTTTACCCCTCAAACCTAGTCTCTCTTCCATACTGTCCATCTGTTTGCATGGTACCATCGATCACTTAGCCTCTTGACTTAGAAACTTGGGATCTGTCCTCACTTCTGCCTCCCCTGACCCCACATCACTACTACTGCTGGTGGGTGTCTGTGGTCTCTCTCCGACGAATCTGCTTCTTCTTGCTCTTCTCTTCTTCTGCCTATTCCTCCGACATTCCATTTCCAGAGTAATCTTTCTACAGTAGAAATAGGATTGTGTCTCTCCTCTGCTTGGAACCCTTGCCTAGTGTCACATTTCCTGTTGGTAAGATCTAAAGTCCTTGCCATGGCAAACTGAATTCTTTGTGATTCAGCCCTGGCTTGCTTCTCTCATATTTCTCTTCTACCTTGCACTTGATGGCCCTGCAATATCTAAGTTCTTGTGCCTTGAAATGGATCATGCTGTGAACAATTCCCTTTTCCCACATGCTATTTCCCCTGACTGGAATGCCCTTCCACCCTTGTTGACTTGGGGAATTACTGTTCATCCTTCAAAGGGTGGGCTTAGTAGTCAGCTTATAAGACTCTTCACAGATACAGGTACTCATTTCCTCCCTCATGTACTGTTCCTTCGCTGTATCACTTAGAACAAAGTATAACAATTTGTTTGCATTCCTGCATACTCTTCATGACCACAAGTTCCTTAAAAACAGGACTATGCCTTCATCCATCTTTCAAACCACAGTGCCTAGCTTGAGGTCTGAGACAGAGGTGATGCTCAGCTAAGTTGAATTCTCATGGAAAGTAGCTGAGTGCCAAATTAGCAAATTATAGGGTTCCTTAGTGATAAACAGGTAACTCGCCTTTTTTATTCTAAGTTGTCAAATAGTCATGTGTTTTAAAACAGCCAGTCATCATTCTGCCTGGCGAGGAATAAAGCAGATGGGAAACTAAAACTAGGAAGAAAGGTGCAGTAGGTGCAAATTCAGACACCTAGGTAAATAGTAAGAGAGGCTTGGGAGTGGGGGTTTTAGTGTGAATTCCTCAGAAAGTATCTGTAGCTAATACTTTGAATTGATTTCTTCCCAGAGCTGGGAATGTTCTGTGGTGTGGCTGATTTGCTCCCATGTATTTTTACCTTTCAGCTGGCTTTATCTTTGCATAGATTTTCTTCTCTGGTCCCATTTTAATTCCACTAACTCATGGTGTGCAACCCAGGAAAAGGAACTGGGAGTCCTTTGGGATTTTATCACCATTTGATTAAAAAATGTATTCTAGTGAAGCCCCTTTTTTAAACAATGGGGCTTAAAAACCCTATGGATAATCAAATGAGTTGAAGAAATGGTGCCCTCCAGTAAAACATACTTGAATCTGTAAAGTACTTCCCTGAGTTGTCTTAGGAGGAAAGGGGATATTTTCTGAGAAACCCACCAGCAGTGTGACATGCTTTGTGTAGGAGGCACTGCCCCTGCGAGCCCCTTCAGGGTCTGGGTCTGCACTTCAGTATTTGAATACTCCATGGTTCCTGGAGCTTATCCATGGTTCCTGTTGGAGGTGCCTCTTCCTTGAAGAAGGGCTTCCCTGAAGCTCAGCCGGTAAAGAATCCACTTGCAATGCAGGAGATCTGAGTTCAGTCCCTGGGTTAGGAAGATCCTCTGGGGAGGAGAATGGTAATCCACCCCAGTGTTCTTGCCTAGAGAATCCCATGGACCGAGGAGCCTGGCAGACTACAGTCCATGGGGTCGCAAAGAGTTGGACATGACTGAGCAACTAACATTACTACTACCACTTCCCTGAGGAGCTTGCATGAGGAGGGAAGCTGAGGTAAGAGCCAAGCCTTTTCAAGTAAAGGCAGTTCATTTCTTCTTTAGGTGAATTCAGCAGGAGCTGACTTGCAGAGAAGGAGCAATGGGGTAGTTAACCCTTCTCAGACCACTGCACATTTTTAGTCTTATTGGGCACAATTTCTTTTGCTTTTTCTTCAAATTTTACTAACATTGGAATTTTACTATTAAACATTTGGCAATCGTATTTTAACATTTGATATTTCAGAAAAGGGACATTTAGCTTTCATGGTAGCAGCTAGATTGTTCTAGCAAGTCACTGAAACGCATATCTGGGATACCAGGTGTTGTGTGTTTTTGCTAAGTCACTTCAGTCATGCCCAACTCTGCGACCCAATGGACTGTAAAGCCCGCCAGGCCCCTCTGTCTGTAGGATTAACCAGATAAGAATATTAGAGTGAGTTGCTGTGCCCTCTTCCAGGGGATCTTCCTGACCCAGGGAATAGAACCCATGTCTCTTAAGTGTCCTGCATTGGCAAGCAGATTCTTTACCACTAGCCCTCACTTTTCACGTGAGAGACTGAAATTGGTAGAGAAGCAAAATATCTTGAGGGTATTGTGTCATTTTTTACTAACACTTTCCTTTCTTCATGTTCTTTTTAACAAATTACCTATTCATTTTTATTGAAGGGTAGTTGATTTACAATGTTGTGTTAGTTTCAAGTGTATAGCAAAGCGATTCAGTTATATATACACATATACACACACACACATATATGTATGTGTGTGTGTGTATATATATATATATATATATATATCTTTTTTACATTCTTTTCCTTTATAGGTTGTTACAAAATAGTGAGTAGAGTTCCCTGTGCTGTCCAGTACCAGTAGATCCTTGTTGGTTACCTATTTTATATATAGTAGTATGTATATGTTAATTCCAAACTCCTAATTTATCCCTCCCTAGCATGGACACTTTCTTAATCAGATATGAATTAAGCTTCCTCAGGAGGTTTTGCTAGTTTTGTTATTGTTAACATCTATGTTAGGCAACCTGAATAAGAATGGTGGGCTTGTTATGATCTGAAACATCTATATAAATCACCAGAGCCCTCTTCTATTCAGTTTGCCATGCCTAGTTCCTTCAGTCTAGAAATTTGAAGCCCCCCTGCCATGCTGCCCCTAGTGGAGAAAGCCTATTTCAATATGTGTAGCTGTAATACACCTTGCTGCTGCTGCTGCTGCTAAGTCGCTTCAGTCGTGTCTAACTCTATTCAAGGCCAAATGGAGAGTTAGCCAGTGGTCACGTGGGAAGAGGCTTGGACTCTGTGTCCAGAAACATGGCTGCAGGCTGCTTAAGGGCACAGTGCCTCTCTGCACTGGTGATTTGGGTATTTTCTTCTTCTTCTTCTTCTTTTACTTTTTTTTTTTTAAATCAAAGTATAGTCGATTTACAGTGTTGTGCCAATCTCTGCTGTACAGCACAATGGCTCCATTTTATACGTATATACATTCTTTTCCATTTTTGTTCTGGCTTCTTTAACTTTGCAAAATGGTGAGATTCGTCTGTGTTGTTTCATATGTCAGCAGTTGGTTCCTTTTTATTGCTGAGTAGCACAAAGGATGAGATGATTAGATAGCATCACTGACTCAATAGACACGGATTTCAACAAACTCTGGGAGGCAGTGAAGGACAGAGGAGCCTGGCATACTGCAATCCATGGAGTCTCAGAGTCGAACATGGCTAGTGACTGAACAACAACAACAACGACAGTGTTTCATTATGTGGATATTCCACAATTGATTTATCTACTCTCCAATTGATGGATATTTGAATTGCTTCTATTTGGGGTGATTATAAAGATGCCATAAATATTGCACATAGGTTTTTATCTGGGCATAGCTTTTCAAGTCTCTTGGGTGACACTTAGGAACAAAATTACTGATCATGTGCTAAGTGTATGTTTAACTTTATAAAAAACTGCCATAACTGGTTTCCAGTGTGACTAATACTTCTGTGTTTCCACCAGCAGTGTGTGAGAGTCTCACATAGTCTGCTTCCTTGCTAGCAGTTGAAATCATTTTTTTAAAATCTGGACCAGCAGAGTAGTGTGTGTTGCTGGTTTGTTGTGGTTGTAATGTGCATGTCCCATGACAAATGATGTTTAACATCTTTTTTCGGGCTTCTTTGCCATCCATAACTCATTCTTAGTGAAACATCCTTTCAGATCCTTTGTCCAGTTTTTAATTGGGTCATTTGCTTTCTTCTTATTTCATTTTAGAGCTTCTTTATATACTGTAAATACAAATCCTCTCTCAGATACGTTTATCAGTGTGTTGCAAACATTTTCTCCTGTGGCTTGTATTCTCATTTTCTTAAAAGTGGTTCTGAAACAGCAGATATTTTAAATTTTGATCAGGCCCAATTTATCTTTCATTTATGGTTGTTCAGGGCTTCCCTGGTGGCTCAGAGGCTAAAGCGTCTGCCTGGAATGCGGGAGATGCGGGTTCGATCCCTGGGTCGGGAAGATCCCCTGGAGAAGGAAATGGCAACCCACTCCAGTACTCCTGCCTGGAGAATCCCATGGAGGGAGGAGCCTGGTAGGCTACAGTCCATGGGGACGCAAAGAGTTGGACACGACTGAGCGACTTCACTTTCACTTTCATGGCTAAGTCGAAAAATGCATTTGGAAAAAGGTAGTAGAGTAAGGGATTCAATATTTTTGGAAGAAAAAGAGGAGAAAACAATGGATAGCTTTTGGCCTTACCTTGATTTCCACTTTAAATTGCCTTCGCTGTTAAAAGTGTGTGCGTCTTGTTTCCCCTAATCATTCTTTTCCTCCTCTCTCCTCTGTGCACCTCTACTGCCATTCCTACTCTCTGCCTTTCCGTGACTGGCTGTGATCTGGGATAGGAAGTCTCTTATGTACTCCAACTTGACTGACACTTTCCCTTCCAGATGTTCAAGCCACACTGAAAATGCAGATTCCTTTCGGATATGCTCCCCAAGTGAGGAAATTGAGTCTAAATTCCATACACTTGTCTAAAGGACTCTGTAGAACTCCATGCTGTGGGCATTTCTTGATTACTATGTTTCATGTAAATTCTTCTTCCTGGATTTTAAGCTCCTCAACTACCTCTGCTTATTTATCCAGGCCCAGCTGCCATGTCTGCGTCCTAGTATGAACGTTCACTGTAGCCACATTAGTTGCCTAACTGTCCATGGGCGTAGCATAGTCTATCTTTCACCCTTTGCAGAGCTGTTTCCTTGTGCTTGGAAATAGTTTTCCCTGCCTGACCTTGTCAGCCTGGAGAATTATGAATCTTCCTTTAGGGCCGTATGAAGTTGTCCTGCCCCATTGGCCAAATCTTCTGCCAAGTCCTTATTGGTTTTCCTCCATCCTCTGTGACCCCTGCCATTTGCACACCCTCTGAGACCACTTTCCACGCAATGGTGACTGGGGAGCAATAGTCACTCTCACCTCCTCCAGACCATGACTTCTTGAAGACAGGAGCTTCATCTGACTTATCTTTGCATTTCAAACTTCAGGCAAACTCCCTGCCATACTGTAGGCACTTAACCTTTCTTTGTTCAATGAAAAATTCCCCCTTTGCCTTTTCTCGTTCTGTTTCTGTCTCATGAAATGTTTCCTGTCTCATCCTTATACCAACTCAGATCCCGTATATCCTTCCAGGTCTAGTTTGGAGTTAGTCTTCTCCATGAAGCCATCCATTTGCACTCCAGATTATCCTCGGCTTTCACCTTAGCTCTTGAGGTGCTCTCGGTACCTTGTCACCAAATCTGTCTCTTAATCACACAGGGCACTGCCTCTTACTGTTGCTTTCGCTTCATTTGCAGTTGTCCTGCTTCCACAGCCTAGCTCTAAGGTTTGGAAGGTAGAGGCTTTGCCTTAAGCTTCTTCACGCCCTAAAAATATATGGTATAATGTTACCCTTCCTGACTCCTGCTTCAGATTTTTTCAGACCTTCAGAATTGACCATTACCTCATCTCTGCTACATTGTATGCAGGTAAAATTCTGTTATGGGTCCCTCACACTTCACTGAACCTAATGATGTACCCATCCATCTTCCCATGACACACTGTGAACTCCTCCAAGGCAGGGACCAACACACAGGCTTTAGACTCAGACAACCCCAGAGACCAAATTTCAGCTCCTCTACTCACTACTGAATGAAGTTTAATTAGGAAGGATCAGTAATAACTCTGCAGTCCCAATGCCTCGACATCCTAAGGTTTATTTATCTATTATGTTGGTCCCATGTCTATAGGCCATGGAAGGAGTTCCTGTTCCCCACAGCCCTTCAGGAACTCAGTGTCCTTCTATCCTGTCATAACCCCATCTTCAAGCATGAATTGTCACTTCCAAACAGAAGAGCAAGTATGGAGGATAATGCACAGGATTTTATTGCCTGGCCTGACAGATATATCATTTTCACACACAGCCCATTGGCCAGAACTCAGCCTTATGGTCTGAGTTCCCTGCAAGCTAACAGCAAGGGAACCTGGGAAGTGTATTCTTCCTGAGTTCTCAGGAGAAAAATGCAGTAGGTTTATGTTACATATATAGCTGACTCTTGAATAGTACAGGTTTGAACTGTGTGTCCACTTATAGGTGGATATGTCTCAATAGTAAATACTACAGTACTACATGACCTGTGGTTGGATCCACAGATGTGGAGGAACTTCAGATAAAAGCTCTGGCTATGAGTTATACGTGGATTAATTCCCATGTTGTTCAAGGGTTAACTGTTTAGCGTCTTATCTGTCTCAGAAGTGGAAGGAATTCCTTAAGCTCTCTAAGCCGCCTTTTCCTCACAGGCAAAATGGAATTATGGTTAACCTTTGAACAACATGGGTTTGAGCTGCCAGTCTACTTTATGCAATTTTTTCCCCAATAAATATATTGGAAAATGTTTTTGGAGATTTTCCATGATTTGAAAAAAACTCATTGATGAGCCATATAGCCTTAGAAATATTGCAACAAATTAAGATAAAGTTAGGAATATCATGAATGCATAAAATATGTGTAGATACTGATCTATCCTTACATTGGTATAAGGTGAGTGATCTTTAATATAAAATTAATACTCAGTTTTCTTACTGTTTTATAATTTTGCTTTCAAAAATAAATTACCATACAGTATGGCTTTCTTTCTCATAATTGAAGAAACTGCACACCAGCCTCTCATCACTGGTAAATGTAACAATGGTTCCAATACTGTGTTATGAACATGACTAATACTATATGCCATAAAAATTTTATCATGAATCATTTTTTAGTGTATAGGCCAGGCTACCATGAAACATCCCTATTGATTATACTAGGCTAACATTGTAGTTCAGTCACGATGTTATATCTGACTATTTGCTACTCCACGGACTGAAGCATGCCAGGCTTCCCTCCTTTACTATCTCCCTGAGTTTGCTCAGACTCATGTCCATTGAGTTGATGATGCCATCCAACCATCTCGTCCTCTGTCACCACCTTCTATTCTTGCCCTCAATCTTTCCCAGCATCAGGGTCTTTTCCAATGAGTTGCCTTTTCACATGAGGTGGCCAGAAGATTGGAGCTTCAGCTTCAGCATTAGTCCTTCCAATGGATATTCTGGGTTGATGTCCTTTAGAATTGACTAGTTTGATCTCCTTGCTGTCCAAGAGACTCTCAAGAGTCTTCTCCAGCATCACAATTCAAAAACATCAGTTCTTTGGTACTCAGCCTCCTTTATTGCTTGGAGAAATATCAACAATCTCAGATTTGCAGATGAGACCATTCTCATGGCAGAAAGTGAAGAGGGACTAAAGAGCTTCTTGATGAGGGCAAAGGAGGAGAGTGAGAAAGCTGGCTTAAAACTCAGCATTCAAAATACTAGAATCATGGCATCCAGTCCCATCACTTCATGGCACATAGATGGGAGAAAGTGGAAATGGAGACAGACTACCACCAGGCAGTCATATTGCTGCTTCTCTGTTGCCAGTGCATGAATAGCTGTAAATAAATATGAATTCGTTTTCACATTATCTTTCACTTTTGATGTCTAGTGTTAGTAATACATATAACATCTACAGTGTTTGTGTATCATGTAAGTTGATATAGGTACTGACAGATCATTCACCTTGTAAACAGACAGTATAAACTTATGGTATTGATAAACAGAATACAGTACTGTAAATAATATTTTCTCTTCCTTATGATTTTCTTAAGAACATTTTTTGAGTGTACTTTAAGGATATAGTTAAATACATAACATAAAAATATGTGTTAATTGTTTATATTATTGGTAAGGCTTCTGATCAACAGTAGGTTATGAGCAATTATGTTTTAGGGCAGACAAAAGTTATACATGGATTTTGGCTGTGCAGGTGATTGGCATCCCTTATACCTAAATTTTTCAAGGGTCAACTGTATGTTTGTTAAGATTAGGTTTTGGTTGCATTTAATAAAATGCCTCATGTTACATTGCTTAAACAATTACTTTTATGTTTCACACAGACAGAGGATGTTCAGAACAGGTGGTCCAGCTATGGTAGAGTAACTCCACAGAATGGTCAGACTCTGAATCCTTACAGCTGTCTACTTGACATATGCCTTAGACATAGCTGTCATCCTCACAGTTCAAAATGGAAGCTAGAACTCCAGCCGTCCCATGCATGTTCTAAGGATAGAGGAAGAAGGCAAAAAGGGCATGCCCCTTCTCTTTAATACGACTTCTTAGAAAACTTCTCTGACTAATCTGTGTACATTTCATTGATCAAATTTAGTTATATAGCCATATTTACATGTAAGAGTATCTGGGAAATACATTTATTTGACTGGGAAAAATATATCTTGTTGGTCAGTCCCTAAGTCATGTCTGACTCTTTGCCACCCAACGAACTCATATAGCATGCCAGGCTTCCCTATCCTTCACTGTCTCCCTGAGTTTGCTCAAACTCATGTCCATTGAGTCGGTGATGCCATCCAACCATCTCATCCTCTGTCGTCCCCTTCTTCATTTGCCCTCAAATCTTTCCCAACATCAGGGTCTTTTCCAATAAGTTGACTCTTTACATCAGGTGGCTAAAGTATTGAAGCTTCAGCCTCAGCACCAGTCCTTCTATTGAATATTCAGGGTTGATTTCCTTTAGGATTGACTGGTTTGATCTTCTTGCTGTTCAAGGGACTCTTAAGAGTCTTCTCTGGCACCACAATTCAAAAGCATCAATTCTTCAGCGCTCAGCCTTCTTTACGGTCCAACTCTCACATCCATGCATGACTACTGAAAAAACCATAGCTTTGACTACATGGACCTTTGTTGGCAAAGTAATGCCTCTGCTTTTTAATATGCTATCTAGATTTGTCATAGCTTTTCTTCCAAGGAGCAAGCATCTTTCCATTTCACGGCTGCAGTCACCATCTGCGGTGATTTTGGAGCCCAAGAAAATAAAGTCTGTCACTGTTTCTCTTTTTTCTCCATTTATTTGCCAGGAAGTGATGGGACCAGATGCCATGACCTTAGTGTTTTGAATGTTGAGTTTTAAGCCAGCTTTTACACTCTTCTCTTTCACCTTCATCCAGATGCTTTTTAGTTCTTCACTTTCTGCCATAAGGGTGGTGTCATCTGCATATCTGAGGTTATTGATATTTCTTCTGGCAATCTTGATTCCAGCTTGTGCTTCATCCAGCCTGGCATTTTGCATGATGTACTCTGCATATAAGTTAATTAAGCAGGTTGACAATATACAGCCTTGACATACTCCTTTCCCATTTTGAACCAGTCCATTGTTTCATGTCTAGGTCTAACTGTTGCTTCTTGTCCTGCATACAGGTTTCTCAGGAGGCAGATAAAGTGGTCTGGTATTCCCATCTTTTTAAAAATGTTCCACAGTTTGTTGCAATCTAACAGTCAAAGGTTTTAGCATAGTTAGTGAAGCAGAAGTAGATTTTTTTTTTAATTCCTTTGCTTTTTGTATGATCCATCAGATGTTGGCAATTTGATCTCTGGTTCCCCTGGCTTTTCTAAAACCAGCTTGTACATCTGGAAGTTCTTGGTTCATGTACTGCTGAAGCCTAGCTTGAAGGATTTTGAGCATAATTTTGCTAGCATGTGAAATGAGTGCAATTGTACAGTAATTTGAACATCCTTTGGCATTGCCTTTCTTTGGGGTTGGAATGAAAACCGAACTTTTCCAGTCTTTGGCCACTGCTGAGTTTTCCAAATTTGCTGGCATATTGAGTGCAGCACTTTAACTGCACCATCTTTTAGGATTTGAAATAGCTCTAGTTGGAATTTGTTTGCATTTCTAAAAGGAAAGTCAGAATGAATATTGAGGTAGGCAGATAGCATTCTATGCCTCAAAGATGAGAATATTTATTTAGTAGATTATTTTAAAGGTCAAATAAGGTAGTGTATAAAAATGATGGCCAATAAGTGGTAGTTATTATAACTATAAACACCATTATTATTCATATGCCCAGCATATACTCAAGGCATATTTGAAATAGAATGTTGATAAACAAGTAAATATTGGCCTAAATTCAATTACTTCATTTTCCTACTGTTTACTTCTAATCATTCAGTATTGATTCTTCTAGATATTGAAGATTCCTATTCTTTTAGAGGGGTGCTTAAGTTAGGTAAGCATTAGTTTTTTATATAAAATTTTCTGAGCCCATGGTCACCTGGATTTATGGCAGTATGCAAGAGGGCCAATGAAAAAGAATGAGAGAGGGGAAATCATGGAGCTAAGATTTGGAAAATATTAGTCCTATCTCTGCCAATAACCAGCAATAAGGCCTAGTGAGATACCCTGTCATCTCTGGAATTTTGTCCCCCTCAACTGCAAAGTAGGCTCTCTTCCATTGCCCTCATTATGGTTGCTCATATTGTTACACGTGTTCCTAGTTTTGTCTCTTATGAAAAGATAGAGGCTATATTTGACTTACTTTGTAAGTGTCCAACACCTAGGTGTGTGCGATGACATCCGCCTAGGGCATAGGACACCTGGTTTCTTGTCCTTACTCCACCTCCCCTAAGCTGTGTGAACTTGGAAAGGTCATCTGCCCTTTCTGGTCTTGTACACTCTAAGCTCCAAAATGAGGGTTGGCTTATATTGTCTCTCAGAGCACCTGTAGCTCTAAATTTCTGGTGTTGCAGGATAGTAACCCACTGCCTTCACCACACATGTACACACATATCTGCCCCATCACACTGATTGCTGATGATTTCCTAGTGACTAAATTCATCGTCACCAGTTCTGCATGCCTCTTAAAAGGCAGTGACCTGGCCCTTGACCTTGACACATGTGGCCCATGTCTGGTCTCTGGTTCCTTTCATCAACACTAGCCTGAGTCCCAAACCACACACCCTTGCCTGTTTCATTTTATATGTCTTCCTAAATGTCAAATCCCCTGGTGCCTGCTTGGGTCTACTCAGCAGCCCTACTCAAGTTAAATAACATTTTTTGAACTTTAGCATTGCAATTATAAAAGGAGTATGATGATTTATACCATAGAGGACTTGTGATGATTACCAAAAGTAAGAGTAGAAACTCCCGGCACACACAAGCCCTGGAGAAAGGTAACTATTGTTATTTCTGTCATCATTCTTCAGGGCTTCACTTTTTCCTCCAAAGCAGTGAAAAGAATCTGAAATGGATGGAGGTTCGGTCATCAGATCAATGTGAAGAGGTCTCCAAATTCCCTTTCTTAAAGCAAAACTGAAACAGAGGGTGGGCACAATCCTGAGGGAGTAGGACAGGCTGGTCTCAGACCCTCTAAGTCCAGGGTTTGATGGTTGTGAAACTAGAGGCAGGAACCTGTGAACTGCCTGCTCTGTGCTCATAGGTGGGCTCCATCAGTAACAGGTGCTCATAATTGTGCCCCAGGAGCATTCAGTGTCATCTCCCTCCTATAAAAAATATATCATGAGTTGGACAAGAGAGACCTGAGAGATTTTACGAGGATAGACTTTTCAGACTTTTCGGAGAGGTACGTTTTAAATCAGCTTTCTTTCACTGTGAATCAGCCCAGTTAATGTTGATCTCTTGGGAATGATAAGTTTAAGCAACATCAATAATAAAATTAACAACAGCATCATGTACATCTTAAAGCATCCCTCCAAAAGCAAGGTAGAATGCCAACTGTCCCCACCAGCTTAATTGTTTGCTGTTGCGATTAATTGGGTAATTTATAAAATTTATTATTCCCTATGACCAGCAGAACCTTTCTACTAAGGAATGTAATAGATGTAATTTGGGTTTTGAAACCAAAAAGGGAGATAAAGCCAAAAGCTCATAAAAGAATCTTTAACTCTCAGAAAGACCCCTGCTCAACCCTGAGCTAGGTTAGGCTGTGTAGCCCTGTATTAGCAAGAGGGCAGGGAACAAGAACTGGAAGCAGGTGCTGGCCTTCTAAAGGCCATCCTGGGTAAGGAGCATGAATGTTGCTTTTCAGACTCATAAGGAATTCCTTATTAGCAGATTCTCTCTCTTCCAGTTGTGGTCGAGACAGTAGCTCTACGTAAGGGCAGACCATCTGCCCCTGTACTCCGCATACTTGGAGGCATTTTTTTTTCTAATGGTAGAAAAACCTCAAGCCCATAAATAATTGATGCATATGCCAGTATTTGGGGGGCAATGGGACAGCCATCCAGGAAATCCAAGTCACCTTTTTTTAAGAGATATTATTTGAGGACAACCTGGGCAGGCTTCTAAAATTGGCACAATTTGGTGCTGCCCTTAATCTCATGCTATAAGCCCTAGGCTGCCATCAGTTTTGGGAGCTCCTTCACAGCAGAGACCTTCCCTTATGAATCTTGTCAGTACATGAATAGATCCCCATGGTGGTCCTGTCTGCTGTTCAGTCCTTGGACATGAAGCCTGGGAAGACCACAAAGTAGGCCCCACGTCACCTAGAGAGCTCCTTGAATTGCCCTCAGGCCTGCCAACCTCAGATATGCAGATGACACCACCCTTATGGCAGAAAGTGAAAAAGAACTTAAGAGCCTCTTGATGAAAGTGAAAGAGGGGAGTGAAAAAGTTGGCTTAACATTCAGAAAAAAACTAAGATCATGGCATCTGGTCCCATCACTTCATGGCAAATAGATGGGGAAACAGTGGCAACAGTGTCAGACTTTATTTTGGGGGGCTCCAAAATCACTACAGATGGTGACTGCAGCCATGAAATTAAAAGATGCCTGCTCCTTGGAAGAAAAGTTATGACCAACCTAGACAGCATATTAAAAAGCAGAGACATTACTTTGCCAACAAAGGTCCATCTAGTTAAAGCTATGGTTTCTCCAAGTAGTCATGTATGGATGTGAAAGTTACATTATAAAGCTGAGTATCGAAGAATTAATGCTTTTGAACAGTGGTGGTGGAGAAGACTCTTGAGAGTCCCATGGACTGCAAGGAGATCCACCAGTCCATCCTATAGGAGATCAGTCCTGAATATTCATTGGAAGAACTGATGCTGAAGGTGAAACTCCGATACTTTGGCCACCTGATCTGAAAAGACCAGGTGGCCATTTGAAAAGACCCTGATGCTGGGAAAGACTGAAGGCAGGAAGAGAAGGGGATGACAGAGGATGAGATGGTTGGATGGCATCACTGACTCAGTGGACATGAGTTAGAGTAAACTTCGGGTGTTCGTGATGGACAGGGAGGCCTGGCGTGCTGTAGTCCGTGGGGTCACAAAGAGTCGGACATGGCTGAGTGACTGAACTGAACTGAACTGCCAACTTGGATGAGGTTTTCATTTATCAACAATAACCAGGCCTGAGTTAAACTGGCAGAGGAGCAAGGAGGGATATCTTCTCCCTGTGCCTATGAGCCCATGAGCTCCTTCAAGTCATGGCTATGTCTTCTTTGACTTTGAGAGGTTCTGGTGCCTAGCAGTGTCTGGTACTTAGTAGGCAATCAGTAATGTTTGCTGACAGAAGGTCCTTTATAGCAGAAGGATAAAGTGATGGACCATCTCCTTGTCTGAGACTCATCTGACTTTATTGCCAAAACTGGGCTTGTTTTTCTATTTCTTTTTGTTACTGTTAGAAGTCTGCAAATAAAGTACCTCGGTATGTGCTCTGAGGATGGTTAGTTAGGAAGTCCAGGACCACCAGCTCTTTAGTTCTTACAGTTATGAGTTGATGCAACTTGTAATGGGACAAGTTCACATGGGACAACCTCTAGCATTGCAAATACAATTCACAGATATCCATCAGCTATGGACTGGGTTCCATACCAGGTGCTGATGGAAAGTGAAGATAAACGAAGAGAATCTTTGTTCCTAAGTTACTCAAGGTCCAGAGTGGAAGGTAGTTAATTAAACAAATGAGTGCAATGTGAGCAATAAAAGATTCAGTAAAGGGATTTCAGAGCACCCCAAGAGTGCAGGAGACAGATCAGCAGAGGATGGAAGAAGAGTGCTTTTGAAAGAAGAAAATGTACGCTCACTCCTCAAAGATGATTGGGATTTTGCTAGAAAGTGGGGAGGGCTTCTCAGGTGGCATAGTGGTAAAGAATCTGCCTTCCATTGCTGGAGATGCAAGAGAGGTGGGTTCAGTCTCTGGGTTGGGAAGATCCTCTGGAGAAGGAAATGGCAACCTGCTCCAATATTCTTGCCTGAAAAATTCCATGGACAGAGGAGCCTAGTGGGCTATAGTCCAGGCATTGCAAAGAGTCAGACATGACTGAGTGACTGAGCATGCACTCACAGAAAAGGGGGAGTGTCATTTCAGGCATTGGGACCAGCAGGTTCCATCCCCAGGAGCATTCAAGGCTATGGTGATTTGGGGAACAGTGAACACTTGCTTATTGTAGGGCATGGGGAACAGAGGCCTTGGTTAGGGCAACAAGGCGGGCTCAGGCTCATGGTGGGAGAACCTGGCATGCAAGGCATAGCATTTGGATGTCACCTGATGAACTTCCATTCATTCATTTTCCCAACAAGTTGATTGTGGACCTACTATGTGCCAGGCACTGTGCTAAATGTTGAGGCCTCACATGAGCAAAAGCTAGGATCTTATCCTTCTAGCGCTGAAATTCTAAAGGCAGGACAGACAGCAGGGAAGTGAACAAACATAGGAAGAAGGTAATAGCAGACTGTGGTAATCACTGCAAAAGAACTAAAGAGGGTGATGAGCAAGAAATAATGGGGTGATTTCTTTATATATAAGAGCTTTTTAGGTGGCAGAGTGATTAAACTGTGTCCAAAGGCAGTCATTAAGCCAAGATAGATTGAGGGGGAATAATTAGCAAGAAGAGCAGATGGGAGGCTGGGGCAGTTGATTGGGAAAGGCTGGAGATGTGGTGGGGGTGGATAGGTGAGATATTTCAGCAAGAGATTTTACGGGCCTCAATGCACAAGGTCATACAGAAGGATAATTCTTGGCCAGATCTCAATGTTATGAGATAGGAATGCCCCTCCCCGCTTAAGAAGTGATTTAGGGGACAGTTAAATATGGAGCTCAGGTGAGGGAAGGGAGTTTGGAAGTCTGCAGCACATGGGTCATAACATATGCCTAGTGGGTGGGGCCATGTCTTACATCTTTCCACTCCTTGCTGATGGTGACCTTGTGCTGCCAGCAGCAGTAATAATGCTTTTTCTCCCCAGCAGCTCTGGTCACCAGCCCCTTGGAGACTCATTGGCTGATCAAAGTGGATCCAAAGTCCCGGTTGGTCTCAGTTTCCTTCCAAGTTGTTGGGCAGGTGTTGGTATTGAAACATGTCACAGGTCAGAGCAGCATAGTGCAGGTAAGAACAACCGTACCATGAGAGGACTGTAAAGTATCAGAGCCCAGAGAATATTCATCCCAGAGAGCTCTGGTTTGCATGTTTTTATTTGTATTTCTAAATGTAATTCACACATCCAGTCTGGGGTTCTCAGAGACTCTTGGAGCTGGAAAGTCCTGGCTGGACCACCTGGTCCAGCTTCTGCCTTCATTACTGAGGATGGTCAGCATGAGCAACATCTAAGAGATGTGGCAAACGGAGGTGTAAAGAGTTGGAGTGATGTTCTGTGCTGGTCGGCCAACACCTGTGTGTGCGGACTGCAAGGTTGGTCTCCTGATTCCTGGCTCAGTGCTCTTCTCTTAATGCCATCCCTCAAGCTGAGGGAGGCTCTTGGGGGAGAAACAGTAGAATCCTGTAAGGATAGGACTCACTGTGGATGTAGCTTGCTTCCTAAAGTGGAGTTAGTGTCCTAGACTGTGACAGCTGGCAGAGGGCAGCTTTGAGGACATCAAGAGTGGCTCCCCAAGTGTGCAGATAGGAATACAGAGGTCCAGACAGTTCACATACCCAACAGCCAAGGACTTGGACACGGGAGTGCTTTCTCCATGACAGCAGTTCCCCACCTTGTCTGGGCAGGAGAATGACCCAGGAGCACTAAGAAAGCACCAATGCTTGGTCCTCACTGTAGCCTACATTGTAGGCTACATTGAGGCTCTCATGTAGCTGGAACCCAGGCATAGTTTGTCTCCATTTTTTTAATTGTCACCAGCTGAATCTAATGTGTTACTGGGCTTGAGAGCCACTGTCTTTTCCAATGTTTATCTCAAGACTCACAACCCAGACTGCCAGAGAAAAGGTTGACAGGAATTTCGGTAGCCTTAAATTCGTGGAATACCCTGTATCTAAAGATGTTTCACACAGTTGCAGATCAACTTAGTTTACTGTTTGGTTCTTGGGGGCTGGAACAATTTCCAGAAGTCATTAATCGGTAATAAATGTAGATGTCTGTGGGTTAGAAGAAAGAAATGAAAAAAGATTCGAGTACCACGGAAAGTATAGAAACCATGGATTTCTTGCTAAAGCTGCCAAGTCACCATCTTCCCCAAAGCATCGTAGAACTTTCTTCTCTCTACCTTGGAAAGAAGGCACACGAACCCTACCCTTTCTTCCCTAGCCCCACTCCCTCCCTTGTACAGCTTTTTGTAGATACAAACAGGACAATGACTTCCTCAGGCTTTTTGAATTCCATTCAGGAAGCGCAGATGATTTAACCCAGTCTGCCTGCTTTTCCACCTGCTTACAGCCAGCATATTCTTTTGTGCACCTTGTCAGCTCCATGCTCTGGATTCAGCCCCTGGCAAATGTTAATTGCCTGTGGTTCTTAACGACATCTCTCCTTGGCACTGCAGAGCCTACCCCTGCCCCCCACCAACCCACCTCTCCAGGGTCTCCTGTCAGTCACCTCACGCTATGTCTGTGTCCCTTTGGAATCTTTTTGTCGTCTCATAGTGTGATTCCTTCCTTTTCTGCCACAGGGTCTTTACACAGTCTATCCTGTCCACCAAAGAGCACTCAGGTCTAATTTATCGTTTATCTATGTGATAATTTGATTAGTACATCCACATCCCCCCCGTTAAATGGTAGGATCTCTGAGGGCAGGTAATACAGCTCTTTTGAAAAATATTTGTATATGTATGCATGTATTTGGCTGCACTGGGTCTTAGTTGTGGCAATGGACTCTTTAGCTATGGCACGTGGGATGTAGTTCCCTAACCAGGGATCAACTAGGTTCCCAGCATTGGGAGCATGGAGTCTTAGCCATTGAACCACTAGGGAAGTCCCTAATGTGGTTCTTTTATCTCTCAGTATATTTCTGGCACTTAGTACAGTGCCTGGCACATAGCAGATGGTCAATAACTACTTATTGAATAGATGATTGAATGAATGGATAATGAGCCACAACTTCTTGGGGGCATTTAATGGAATACTATGTGTAAAAGCATTTTATAACCTATGGGATTGTTGTTACTCTTGTGACCATGATCGGGTGCTGCTTTGTTAAGAAGTCTGATCTTTGTTGAGATCACACTGTAGAAATGCTGGCTGGGATCAGCATTACACATGTTATGGATTAAAGATTCTGATCACCAGAAGGTTGTCATTTCTGTCTGAGCCTGTTCTATCCTTGTTTATGGCAACATAGACTCACTGAAAAGAAAGAATTAGATGCCAGAAATGGGTAAATTTTGTCTTCCTCAGCTTCAGGATCTTTTCTCTTGGTTTCTTGAGATGGTTTCAGAAAGGAATTTAAAATGTGTGAGTGCTGTCAAGTACCAGGAGTTCTCTGTATCGGCATTTAATTCATCTTTGCAGCAACTCTGAAGGCAGACATTACCCAACCCTATCAAAAATGAGAGAATCAAGTAATTTGCCCAAGGTCCCACAGTCAATATGTGGGTGATGTAGAGTGCAAGCCAGAGTATGTCTGTGTCCAAGGCTCCTGATCTTTCCACTGCGTGTGCTGGCTCTTCAGTAAAACTCAAGTGGCCAGGGCACCAGTGGACCTTGGTACAGAAAACCAAACCTTGGACTATTAACAGATGAGAAATCTGAACCACAAAGAAGTTCAAGTGATTTACTCCCAAAGTAACAGCAAAAGATGGCAGTACATCTGGAGGGCTTGAACCCAGATCTTGACTATCCCAGCCTAATGATATTTAAATTATGCTTGTCTGACATAAAAATATATTGCAACTTGCTAAAAAATGTACTGCCTGCTGGTAAGTGCTGTCACTTGCTTCCATTTTAGTCTTTTTCCTCGTCTTGTTCTACTTCATGTTACTCTAAAAGATACAGCAGAGTCCCATTAAGCATTTTTTGACATCTGTTACTTTTTAAAATCTAAGTTCTTTTATTGTTTTATTAACTATTTTTATTGAAAAAGTATTACACACATGGTAGAAAAAGCCAAAATGATACAATAGGGCATATGGGAAAATGAAAGTCTCTCTCTTGATTGCAAATCCCCTCCCACCACTGCAGCCTTCTTAGGCACCATTCTGGAAATATTCTACCTAGATGCAAATATATATTAACCATACACATGTATATATATCCCATCTAATGGCCAAAAATAATTTTATGTGTTGCAGAAGTGATAATGTGTTTCATTAAACATTTCCCTCTAATACTACCCAAATTCTTCTTTTTTCACACTCTAGTTGTCTTCTATTTATTTATATGGCTGAGATTCATTATTGGAGGTATAAGGAACTTGGCAACACCAAGGTATCTGGCAAGGAAAAAACCCTCCTTTTCTTCTAGTAGTAATTAAAAGCCTGTTGCAGAATGAAATAATTCTGGTGGTTCAAATGAATAGTTGTTTTTTAGGCTACTAGAAGTGCCCTGGTACCAGCAGTGTGGAAAGGTGGAAGCAAGAACCTGGCTGTTTCACCAGCAGCATGGTCCTCGATCAGTCACTTCCTGTTTCTGAGGTTCAGTTTTCCTACCAGTAAGTGAGCCTGGATACTTTTTGAAGTCCCTTCCTGCTCTGCCACTTTACGGCTCTATGGATTCTGGTCAAGAAAATACTATGTTGGAAAGAGAGAACCTGGGACTTCACATTAGATTCATTAATTCTCTTGATCAAAATGGTTCTAGTTCTTGTAGGTACACAGTAGGATTACACTTCCCCCTACCCTGATAGTAGACAGAGCTGTGTGACTTGCTGGTGGAATGCTCCATGGAATGTGAGTGGACACAACATGCTTCAGTCACAGGCAGAAGCTTTAAGGGACAGTGCATTATTCACCGTGTTCTTTTCTGTCCCAGCATTCAGGGAGATGCAACCTTCTTCAGTCCCTATGTGAGAACAAGGTAGAAAGGAGGATCAGTTGAACCATGATGAACCTGTAGTGTGAGCAAGAAATAAACTGTGTTTGTTTTAAGCTAATGAGATTTGGGGCTATTTGTTATTGACATTTCCCCAGCATAGCTTGACTAGCTTGTCCTGTGAAGGCCAGATATGTCTGAAAAGTCAGAAACTTCAGAGCAATGACAGGGATCTCCCAGTATGCATATCGCTCACTTTGCACATATGAAGGATTTTTCAGTGATCTTCCTGGCCATTTTTAATGCCTTGTAGAATGTGTAGTTGTCTTTCTCCCCCCCTTTCATCATCTTTCTTCTTTTTCATTCATCTCAGTTCCCTTTTAATCTGTTTCCTAGACTTGTGACCCGTGTCCCTATTTTATATTCCATCTTCTGAGAACTTGCTCTCTCCTCTCCCATTCCCTCCTGTGCCTCTCCTTTCCCTCAAAGCCTTTTCTTGACACTTATCCCCTGACAATTGCTTCCCTGGGTCTGCCTTTCAGCTTCATAAAGCCCCATGTGGTCCCTACCTCCAGGTTTTTTCATGTATCTTCCTTCTTTCTTTTGGATCCTATCTAATCTGTTCTGTCTGAATTCTCTAATCAAATGGACAAACACTTTCTCAAATGCATTTTGGGCCATTCCCATCCTCCTTGACCTCCTTACTGCCCCTGAGATGGCAGATGACACCTCTTTCTTCTTTAGTAGCTGTCAATTTCAGTGAATCTTTCATTTCTGGGGGCTCTTCCAAATTATGGGCATTCACTTTTATTTCAGTTCAACGGACATTTCCTGAATCTCTCCTTTGAAAGGGTCACTGTGCTGTCAGTGAGAAACCTACGGGCTGCCTGGCAGTCAAGGATAGAGCCGAGGAGGAGTAACGCACCATATGAGTGCTAGAAACACTGCCGGAGAAGGACAAGTCAGACCCTTGAGAGCTGTGAGAGGAATCTGCCAGTATAGATCCAGCCCTGTTTCGTGTTTACCAGGCAATTACCAGGTGTCAGGTCAAAGGATACCTACTGCTAACTGAGTCCATACCTGAATCAGAGCTGTGGTCAGAAGCCATGCACGGAAACTGAATAAAAGCTGATGAGGTATCAGGAAATGCGATTTCAAAGAGGAAATAGGGGATTGTGTAGCCAGATTCCTATGGTCAGAGCTCTGCTGGCAGGGAGATCCCATGAAAGAGCCAGGAGGCACCTTCGAAGTTCTGTGATGGTGAGAATGAAAGGTAATGCCTGATGGTTGACACTTTCAAGCCAATAAGAGAAGGGAGCATATATGTAACTTGTTCAAATTCAGAGTTGAGACACCGGTCACAAACAGCAGTAGAGCAAGGGAAGCATTGCTTCTGACTGGGGCAGCTACAGAGTGCTTAAGTAAAGAAGGCTGTGCAGAGGTCTGAGCTGGCTTCATCCCCAGTCTAGGGGCAGTAACCCCTGTCGCACAGGTAATGGTGAGGAGTCATGGAGAGAGGTTTCTTGGAGGCAGAGGGTCAGGCACATGGATGCTTGTTGTGTGCATAAAATTTCATCAGCTGCAGAAGAAGAGGTGAGAGAGGGGAGAGGCAAACAATGTCTTCTGCTGTCTCTTCTCCTTGAACCCTGATTTCTCTTTCCTTTGAAATTCAGCTTTCCTCTGATGGTGTTCTTAATCATGACTCTTCTGAAGCAGATTGTAAAGTGAAAGGTATTGGCTCACGAAGTGGCTAAGAGTGTAGAGTCCAGAGTGGGATAGTCTGAGTTTAATCTTGGCTTGCCATTTGCTGAGTAGGTGAAGCCAGGCAGTGAAGTGAACTGAAGTCGCTCAGTCGTGTCTGACTCTTTTCGACCCCATGGACTGTAGCCTACCAGGCTCCTCTCTCCATGGGATTCTCCAGGCATGAGTACTGGAGTGGGTTGCCATTTCCTTCTCCAGGGGATCTTCCTGACCTAGGGATCAAACCTGCATCTCTGCATTCCAGGCAGATGCTTTAACCTTTGAGCCACCAGGGAAGCCAGGCAAGTATCTAGCTAATCCTCCATTTTTTTTAAATCTGTAATTCAGGATGATTACTGTATTATAGTGAGCATGATGCTTAGTATAGTCTGGGCATTTGGGAAGTGTTCCAAAAATTGTGTTACTATAACTAAATCTATTGGTAATCAGTGTTTAATCAAGAGATTAGAAACCACTGTAGATATTTCAAACGGAAAAGAACTTAACACAGAATTAGGTGCTTTTGCAAGCTTTGGAATGACTGGCTCTGTATGTTAAAGCAAGGGGGCAGCCACAAGCTTTCAACTTTACCACCTTATCTGTGATCCTGAGAGTCAGGAAGTTTCTGCCACCTCCCTGGGTCAAGAAATTTCAGAAAACCACCCTGGTCAATGGTCACATCTGGCTGTGTAACCTCTGGGGAACATGGAGACCACTAATAACGGATGTGCTTGGATCTGAAATTCTAGCCATTGGCTGGAAGGCTCTATCAAGGTCTATGCACAGGTTGGGAAAGAATTTCCAGACACAAGATGCAATGAGAGGAGAACAGAGTTCATTAGAATGGGAGATACAGTTAGAACAGTGGGCCAGCTCAAGGGACAACAGAGGCTTTTCATAGGCTAGTAGCCAATTTTTATAGCCTCAAGACAAAGAAAATTCCTGCTGGAAGGGTGGCATTAGATGGTTGGTTAGGGTGACTGTTTTTACCTAATATGTGGTCAGGGAGCTGGCCAGTTTAGGTCAGGGTGGCTCATGGCAACAGTTGCTATGGGGCTTGGTCAGTTCTGGAGATGACCTTGGTGCAGGGCTCCCTATCCGTGACCTTGGTACAAGGCCTTGCACCTAAGGCCTGGTATAGGGCTCTGCAGGCTCCATTCTATTTCCTTTTCATGTTTGGTAGTTGACATTGTGGGGGACTGTGGCTCTCTTTCTTTGAGCCTCTGAGTCTGAGCCTACAATTGATTGGCTGCTGTTGGGCATCAATCTGAACTCAGGGAATATCCTCTGTCACCCTCAGTGCCCCTGCTTGCCACAGAGAGATCAGTGTCTTCTTTGTGATCCACGCCAAATACAATCACAATGTTTTGAATCCAACTACACAAACTTTGGGCTGGAAAGGAAACAGTTTTAGCTCTTAAGGTGCTTCAGCAGCATACAGTTCTTCTCCACAAAGTGCCTCCCACATGTCCAGGCAGATTTCCCACACTTTCTGTGCTTTGGAGCAGTTTTAAGCTGACCAAGAGTTAAAAGTTTGGTCTTCTTGCTTACGATCAGCCCCCCACTGGCTGTGGGACCCTGAGCAAGCTGCTTCCCCTTTTTGGATCCTAGTTGTCCCAAACACAGAACAGGGGTTTAAGTGAGATGGCCTCTGGCTCTCTTCCAGGCCTGATATATTATGACTGGTGCCTGAAGAGGGCAGTGGTTAGAGCACAGATCAGCACACAGATGGTGCTACCAGACTGCGGATTCTGTGATCATTGAACTTGTTCTGTCTGCTGCACAACACACCTATTTCTCCACCTCAGTAAAAACTCTGGGGTTGACGGCCACCAGAGGAGCACCTTACCTGGTACTTGTCACCATTGACTCAGCTCAGACACTGCTCGTGGCGTGTGCATCTTTGTGCTGAGGGCTGGGGTGCCGATGAGAGGCTGAGCAAATCCATGTTAGGACAGAGACACGTTATGGCTCATTTTCGCCTTTGAGGCCCTCTTTGTTTGAAAGACGCTTGTTGTCTGAAAGCAGCTAAATTTAGCCATATTTTGTCAGCTAGAATGTATGCTCCCGAATAGAAGCCTAGCAAATCTCAGCCATGTCACACTTTATTAGTCATGCGAGCACTTAAAAGCGTGCTAGAAGAACCTGCTCCTCGGGATTGGCGGTAGCAGTGCTGAGAAGTGCCACGCCAACTCTTTTAGGATTGATCCTGAGAAGCAGGATGGAGGGGAAAGCATGCAATCTCCCAAACAATGAGGGATTTTTTTTTTTTCTTTTTTGCAAGATTGAGAAATGGGATATGCAAACAAAGAGGAAATACACAAAGTGGGATCTTGTTCCTGTGGCCTTTTTCTTACCCAGACCATCTACCCTCCCACCTCAGTTTGAATTTAGAGATCATATAGTTTAGTTGCTGGCATTTGATTAACTATTTAAGGTACAGACAGGGAGACAAAGTAGCCTTTGGTGGGTACCTCCCTTGAGAGTACTTACGTTTTCATTTCCTCAAGTTCTAGAAAATAATGCAATAAGGCAAATGGTGTGACTCTCATTTTACAAAAAACAAAAACTGAAACTCAGAGAGGTAATTTACAAGGGCCGGCCTGTAATTTCTATCTGCTTAGCTCCTAAATCCATGTTTTTTCCACAACTCTTACCTAACACAAGCTCCTCAGGCAAAACCAATCAAATGTTGCAGTTTGGAGCAGAGGAAGGTTTATTGCAGGACCATGCAAGGAGAATGGGTGGTTTGTGCCCCCCAAAATCCTGAACTCTTTGAAGGGTTTCAGTAAAGCGTTATTTTTTTAATTTATTTTTGGCTGTGCTTGGTCTTTGTTGCTTGGCACCGGCCTTCTCTAGTTGCAGCGAGCAGGGGCTGCTCTTTGTTGTGGTGTGCAGACTTTTCAGTACAGTGGCTTCTCTTGTGGAGTGCAGGCTCTAGATGCCTGGGCTTCAGTAGCTGCAACACACAGGCTCAGTAGCTGTGGCTCTCAGGCCCTAGAGTGCACGGGCTTCAGGCAGTTGGCAGGCGATTTGTTTCCACTGCAATGCCTGGGAAGTCCCACAGCAAAGCATTTTTAAAGGCAAGGTGAGGGAGGGGCTTGGTTGGTGGTTAAAAACTTCTTGGTGTCAGAATCCTTCGTTCTTACAGTTGTCAAGACAAATATTATTCTGTGTTCTGAAGTTTTGAAATTTCTATATTAATGGAAAAATGGTATATCGTTAAAGGTCAGAGGCTTGAGAATGAGCTAGCCTGTATGTTTCAGGCCATAGGCAACATTCTTAACTTGAAGCAAATGCAATAGAATACAAATGTTAAAACAAAAGAAACAGGTCTAATAAGATTTGTTCTTTTCTGTTACACAGCTAGAGTCAAGGTAAGTACCTTGAGCAATTCCACTTAATCATGGATTTGAGATTTAAATGGCCCTGGAGAAGGAAACGGCAACCCACTGCAGTGTTCTTGCCTGGAGAAGCCCAGGGACGGGGGAGCCTGGTGGGCTGCCATCTATGGTGTCGCACAGAGTCGGACACGACTGGAGCGACTTAGCAGCAGCAGCAGCAGTCTTTATTTCGGCTTCCTATGTCCATGCTTACAGTGCTCTGTCAGTGCTGTGTGGCTGCACCCTGCAAGGCTAAGGGTTGGGACATGTGTTCAGGGAAAAGCTGCAGACTTCCATCTACCTAATGTTCTCCTTGGGGTTGGCCCAGCTTGCTTTGGCAGTTGCCCAACACAGGCTTCCATTGGATAAAAAGAAATTTGTGTCTGCTTTTTCATGGGGCCCAAAAATGGAAAGGCAAACCACTCTGCTATGAAGAGGAAAAAGGAAATCTCCACAACTTTTGTTCATCGGTGATTCTATGGCAGGTAGATAGTTTAACAAACCCTTCCTTTAAAACTTCCAGTTTCTAAATAAAGGTAAATGCCTAATTCAACATGACAAGATGCCTCTGAGCATCCTGCAAAGAGTAATTGTCTCAATGTCCTGACCCCACCATATCTTCACTTTCCCAGGAATTAAACACCCAATAAAAGCACCAGTAGGCATGGTCTGAGATCTCTCTTCTCATCCAGAAGAACATAATTGGATCCATGACCCTCTGTGAACTGGCTCTCTGAATGTTAGTAATGGAAGGGGCCTTGGAGATGAGAAAAGAAAGTCAGTAGAAGTGAAGTGATCCATGCAAGATTTGACTGCTAGCTAGTGACAGAACCTGGGGTAAACCCAGGTCTTCTGACTGGAAGATCAATGAATAATGGCATGGTGGAGTCAAAGGAAGAGGCCACTACTCTTGATGCCTCCTCTTAATAAGCTATGTGACCTCAGGAAACTGAACAAATCTGAGTGTCAATTTCTTCATTCAAAACAGGATGAAGAGTCATAAAGAAGATTAGTGATAATAATGTAATAAGGTGAGTGCTGTTATCCAGTGTATGCTCAGTAAATGGTAGCTAGTATTATCCCTGGGTTGGGAAGATACCCTTGGGAAGGGAATGGCAACCCATTCCAGCATTCTTGCCTGGAGAATCCCATGGACAGAGGAGCCTGGTGGGTTACAGTTCATGGGGCTGCGAAGAGTCTGACATGACTGAGCGACTAACTCTTCATTACTTACTTAGGGGAAAAACTCTGAAAGTCATAGGGGTTCAGGGAGGGAAAAGACCAGCATACTGGAAAGGGACGATTGCTAACAGAAGGATGTTGTGTTAAGCCTTGCAGACCTGATAACATTTGGATGGGAATAAGAACAGGTGGGGCTTTCTCTTTAGGACAATGAAAAGAATACCTGATAGTAGGCAAGAAAAGCAAAAATCCAACTTAAGGGAAATGAGTAAACATGTTGGACCGGAGCATTAGATTTAGGACCTCGAGTTGCCAGAGATTAAATTGCCGCAATCATTTTGAGAAGAACTTGAGTATCATACTAAGAAGTTAGAGATGAGGGTGTTTGGGAACCTAAGAAGGGTTTTGTCCAGAAGAATTATGGAACTCAGTAAATCAGTCAGATGATGAGATGGAGGGTGAACTGGAAGATGGGGCAGCTAGAGGTTAGGAGAATCATGGAGAGATTGTTGTGAAGAGCCAGGCAGGAGAGGAAGAAGGCAAATGAAATAGCTGGCAGCTGAGATGAATAGGAAACAATGAGTGTGAAGGATATTTTAAAGGAAAAGTTGGCAGGAAGGATCAACACTATTGTAGGAAAGAGAATTTAATTAGCTTTGTAAAGTGGAGAGAGAATATTCATGGCTTGTTGGGTTGAATACTATGTTTGAAAGAAAAGGTGTCCCAGTCCACAAATCTAACAGAAAAAGAACATGATAAATGATTAAAGCCAAAATGAGTAAAAGACTGTAAGAAATGATAAAATGAACTCAAATGAAGATTAAATGTTCAAGATGTACAAGTCTTGGCTCAAACAAAAGCTTTCAAAATGCATCTTGGTGATTCTTCAAAGTCTTTTCACTAATGGTAGATCTAGTTGCTGGAAAATGATGGCTGGTTATTAAAGTCAGTAGCATATACAGCCTTTTCTCTACCTCCCTTATATGTACAGGGAGGTTCGCTAAGTCTTGATGAGCCTTTCTTAACGATCATATACTTTTTAAACTTAAATGCAGAGCCTTCTCTCTCCAAGAGGCTGGACCTCTGAGCTGTCCCTGGAGGACAGGGACATAGATAAATAACATCCAGAGATGTCATTTACTAGTCAGAGGTCAGTCAAGAGACAGAAACCTACCAATTATTTGAACAGAAAAAAAATTGATATAAAGATATAGTACTAAATAACCAAGAAGGCACAATAAGAATACCAAGTTATGCCCGCAGGTAGCAACTGCAGGAAGCAATGGCCACCCCAAGGACTGATATTATTAAATGTACTAGCTGGTATTACAGGGCTGGCTCTATTAAATCATAGAAGCTTGCTCGAGGGACATCAAGTTGCTGGAACTTACACCTCTGAGGAGGTGCTATAGCTTGTCAGGTGTTAGACTCTGAACTCAAAGGAGTCCCCTTGGTTTTGCAATCTAGACCTCAAAGGAGGGGAGCTAGTTGGCTGGTGCTGGGATCTCAGATGCAATGAGGCTCATTCTACAGGTGTTGGAGAAAGAAAAATCTTGATTCAGCGGCTGCTAAGAGAAGTATTCGCTGCTGCCAACTCAGAGAAGGGCTGCTCTGAGACAGGAATGAAACAGCAGGAGAAAAACAGGAAATTCCTCCTCTATCCTCCCTGTCTCCCCCGGTGCCCTCACGTGTCTACCCCAGCACTGTAGAGTAAAGAGCATGGGTTTAGAGATGAGACACAATAATTTGATAACTGGTACATGCCACTTAGTTTATCAGCTTCTTGGATAGTCACTGTTATATTAAAGGCTCTGAGATGTTCCAGGGAAAAGAAATCAGGTTCACTCCCACTTTCCAAATATAATGAAATACTAATGTAAAAATGAATGGGCTGGATCTGTATATATTGGCATAGAAAAATGCCTATCATGGATTACTTTACTTTTATATGAAGAACAAGTTCAATGTTTATATAAAAACAGAGAGACAGGCTGAAGGCTACACATTAAATTGTGAATAATGGTTATCTATTGCTAGGGAGGGTATTAGTTAACAGGGTTTCTTTCACTTTCTACCTCACTCCTATAGTGTTTGAATTTTAACATGAGTGGGTATTATTTCATAATCAGAAAAATAATATCATTATGGTGGTTAAACAAAAAGGACTGCCTAGGAAAGGCAGTCTTCACAATACTGTCAGTGTTCCTATTAATGGGTGGCACCAAAATGAACATAATATTTTTGGAGGAAAGAAAAAAAGAAGGTAAGCAGCATTTATTAAATACCATCTACATGCCAAGCTGTTGGGAATGTGGCATACATCATCACATTCAATCTCTTTATCAATTCTGTTATTCCCATTTTCCAGATGAGGAACAAGGCTCATAAGCATATGTAATTTCCCCAATTTCTAATAAAGAGAAGAAACTACTACAAGCCTGATACACTCTACCACTTCATTATCTACCTTGTAAGACGTATCCTATGTTTCTTATATTTACTTTGTTCTTTCTCCTTGATAATTCTTAATACCCAAGGAATTATGTATTATTTTCCTGACATACTTCAATCCTTTGGAGGGACATTATGAAACCCCTCACCCGCAGTTCATATGTTGAAGCCCTACCATCCCCTGTCCCCCCGTACTTCAGAATGTGACAGTATTTGGACATATAGCCTTTAACAAGGTGATTAGAATGTGACTGTTATGATGGGCCTTAATTTAGTTTGACCAGCATTATTAAAAGGAGAAGAAATTTGGACAAACAGAGAGACACCAGGGGTGCACCCTCATAGACTGAGGGGTGATCAGGTGAAGACTTGTAAGAAGGTGGCCATCTTCAAGCCAAAGAGAGAGGCCTCAGAAGAAATCACACCTGCCAACAGCTTGATCTTGGATTCTTAGCTCCAGAACTGTGGGAAAATTTCTATTTTGGAAGCACCCACTCTGTGATATGTTGTTATGGCCGGTCTAGCAGACTAATAAAGGGAATTATTATGGTTTCTGCTTGTTTAAATTAGCTACTCATGCTTTGCATAGAGCATATTCCTTGTCAGAATTTTGATTATCACTTTGATCACCTTCCTTTTATTCATTTCTTCTGTGTCTTACTAGAACACCTCCCTGCAGCAGACACTGTTCTAGACCCCGGGGATAAGCAGTGGACAAAACAAGAAAAATCACTGCCATCAGGAGGTTTAGATTCTACTTGGAAAAAAAGAGATAAGAAACAAGATAAGTAGGTAAATATACACTAATTTAGGCAGTGATAAATAAGTAAGATGCATGTTAAATAGTGATAAATATTAAGAAGAGAGGAGAAAAAAAGCTTGGAAGAGGCTATGGAATGGGAGAGCGGGTATCTGGGAAAGACTTTATGAGGTAGTTGTTGTTCAAATAAAGACCGTTATCACTGTTAGAATCAGATACCCCTCAAATTGAGGGGAATCTGGAGTATGTCTCCAACTTCATTTTCAACTTTTCAGACTCCTAAAAGTCAGCAAACGTGGCACACTTTCAAGTCTAAACCTGCATTGCAATAGGTCATTAGCAGCTAAGAGTTATACAAGTCAATCCCAGACCCGCTACTAGCTACAGAAATCTTATGACTCCCAGAGCAGCTTTTCTTGTTCAGAAACACTCCCTCCCTCTGACCCTCTTTCAAAGTTTTATCATGGCAATCGTTTTTGTTTTTTTTTTTAAAGAGAGAAAAGGCCTAAAAGTTATTTTCATCCGATCAAAAATGGAAATGGCTTTTAGCCTGTGTTTGCAGTCCCAGTAGAAAGGACCTACAGCGTTTTCTGTTTACTCACACAGCTTCATATTTAAACAGCAATAGAAAGCAGCAAAGGGTGGTAGTTGGAGATGAGCAGAGACTGAATCATTTCCAGGATTTACTGATTTGCTGGCTGACCTCAACTAAATCTCCTTAACCTCTCTTTCTTGAAGCCATCGTTTCACACAATAGCAGGGATAAAGAAATTTGTGGTTTTGATGTTGTTATCAAATGTTTAGTGGTTAGAAGAGACAAAAGCAGGCTGCTGTATTTGCATAGCATTTTCATCCCTCTTCCTCTCTGCTCTGATTTCTGTTATCCTCAACCCTGGTCAGGCAATTCCTCTCCTAGCCCTCCCAGACCCCCGAGGAGACATGCTGCCTGCGACTTCTCTGGTTCTCTGGCTCTTTGGGGACAGCCATTGTTCAAACCTGGTGGCTGGGAGCTAACAGTTAAACCTGTGGCTGCCTTGACTTGCAGCATCTCCTTGTTTTAGCACAATTTCAGCTTTATGATACCTATCTGTACCTTCAGGGCAATATCAGTGACAGGAGAGAAACCCAAATGACAGGAAGAAGTAAATTAATTTGATTCCGACTAAGCCAACCTGATTCCCTGGAAATAAAAGGGATGGTCCAAGTGATAGCCTCTCGGAGAGGACCTCCCCTTGGGATGCCTCTCCTGGGTACCAGTCCTGAGACTGGAGGAAGCACATCTTCTGTATTCCATACCTGCAAATATGAGATACCAGCCATAGGGTGCTCCCTTCTGGGCTCCTGAAACAGACAGGGAAAGGCGGCACAAGGTGAAGAGTCTCTTGATAATTGAGGCCTGGAGGCTACTAGCAGCATCCCCAATTCGGCCCATTCCTAGGACCTCATCCACCCATGCCAGATCCCCTTAGGATTCCCCCAAATGACAGATGGCTCTTCCGGATGGCCCAGCAGCACAGCTGTGATCCCAGCCTTTAGATAAATAATAGCCCTTGCTGGCATTCACAGTAACCTAAATTTCTCCAATTAAAAGTCCAACAAATGACACAGTCTCAGACAGACGCTGTTGCTGGGCCCCCATGGTCAATTTAAGGATGGAGGTACTGCACAGAGTAGAAGATAGAATAATGTTTGGGAAAAGTCTGAGTGCTGGACACCCCGCTCCTTCACCAAAGAGTGAAACGACTTTGGCCAAGTCACTTCCCCACTCCAGGCCTCAGAGTACTCATTCTTACTGATGGCAGCCTTGGGTCTCAACAGCCGTAATCCATGTGTAATGCGCATGTCAGTTTCAGTATCTGCTCTTTGAGATCCTACTAAAGCTCATTTGAAACTCACCCCCATTTGTAGTAAGACCTCCATCCTCACAGAATCTGGGGATTAATGGAAGGAAGAGGAGAGGATTCATGGCTTTCCCCTCACCTCTGATTCTGGTTTCTGATGCATTTCCTCAGTTGATAGCTCATGTGTGTGAATCCAGCTCTGGCCTGGATTCTCTGTGATCGCAGTACAATACTTCACTCTCTCATTGATTTCCGTCAATGAACAGTCACACACACAAATGCTTCACACAGGGCTTTTATGTGGGAGGAAAACTTAGAACATGGAGGAGCAGAATGAGGGAAACCATAGACTTGATCTTACATACCCTGCTCCTTAGAACTCCATCCTTGCCAACCTGGGCTCCTGACCCTGGCTGCATAAGTGGGACTTCTTTCTCTCTCTCCACTCCCTGTTTCCTCTCGGTTATAAAAGGAAATCCTCTCACTTTCTATGTAGAGCAATTGATTTCTTGTTCTGCCCTTGTTTTCCAGTTCTGCTCTTTCTTTCCAGACCTTGTTCTGGGGGCTTTGTGATTTTGTTCCCAAATGGTCTAGTAAAGTATTTTTTCTCAGTGTAGCTAGTTCCTTTCTAAGAGGAATTGTGATGTTGGCTATTATGCTAACACACACCCTTTAATCCCTCCAGACTGGTAAATCCTCAACATTTCAATCTAACAAGAAGGGGGTGAGCACCTGCTGTGCTTTGTATAGGGGCTGCTCACCATGGTATCTAAAAATGATTTTTCCAAATTGGCACCTACTCAGTTGGCAAAACAAGATTAAAACTCATAGAGAACTGATTACTGACAGAATATATACTGGGAGAGGTTAAGAAAAGGAAGGACTAACTTGATACAGGGGCATCTTTACAGATGATAAAATTTTGAGAGGGGCCCCAAAGGTGGGCTACCTGTACCAGGTAAGTATTTCTGGAGAAACAGATAATTCAAAGTCAAAGGGAAAAAAAAAAAAAGTCAAAGAAGTAGGTAACTCAAAGTCTAAAAAATAGAGCTACTGCCCTCTGAGAGGCGGATTGATCGTCTATTTAAACACAAACATNTATTTCTGGAGAAACAGATAATTCAAAGTCAAAGAAAAAAAAAAAAAAAGTCAAAGAAGTAGGTAACTCAAAGTCTAAAAAATAGAGCTACTGCCCTCTGAGAGGCGGATTGATCGTCTATTTAAACACAAACATCGTTGGGAAGTTCAACTTGAGCTCATGCATGATTCCTTCAACACAGAAATAACTCTGATCATCATCTGGCTTCCCCCATTCTCCCTCTTGGTGAGCACTTTCTATAAGCCAGGCTTCACTGTAGGCCTAAATCCCTACTCCTGTGGAGCTGTATTCTGGATAGTTCAGTCATGGGGTTGGTGGGCAATGTCCTGGAATTCATCTACTATTGGGAAAATGCACCTTGAGTCTTGTCAGTCAACTGCTTGGATCAGTGGCACCTAGCTGTAAGAGTATGACTAAGGGCAGAGTACAGTTTGTAAGTATAGACACTGAGAAAAATGAAGATATAAGCCCAAGGCTTCTTAAGGAGCAAGTATGTGTTCTCTCATTCATTCTTAAACTGGTCGTTTTCAGAATGTTTGGTATGTGCTAGGGCATAGAAAAGGGAGTAAAACTCACTCCTTCCCCTAATGCAATCCCAGTCTTTCAAATCCAACATGATGACTACTGTGATAGAACTGAATAATGAGAGCTCCAGGAGCACAAAGGAAGAAGCAGCTAACCTCCTTCTGGGTCTAAGGATCATCAGCGGAGGCTTCTCAGAGGAAGTGACTTTCAGAAGAGGAGTACCCACTGTCTAAGCAGAAATAGAGATCTCAAATCTTCAGAAGAAGTCTTCCAAAAATAGAAGTTCAAAATAGCTGTCATACTGTTGTTGAGGTTAGAGTAGATAAGAAGAGGGGGCAGGGTCATGAGACATCAATAGAGGGTAGGGTCTTTCATTAAACCATGTTTGGCTTTCCTCCCATAGTGGTGGGGCACTATTAGAGCAATGGGCTCAGATGTTCATACTGTCTCTTAGATAACTCTCTGGTATTGGTGTGAAGAGTGAACTGAATAACAAGAGGCTGGTAAAGGGCCAGATGGGAAAGGGCCATAGTCATCTAAGTGAGATATGATGAGGGACTCAACTGATGATGACTGAAGAAAATGCAGTTGGTCTAGCCGTGGACTAGCTGTTGTTCCTGGTGAATTTAAGGTTCTGGCTTCATTGTAAAAGAATTCAGAGACAAAGTGATAGGTAAGAAGTGAATTTATTTAGAGAGAAACACACTCCACGGACTTAGAGTGTGGGCCATCTCCGAAGGTGAGAGAGTGTTGAAATACGGTGTGGTTAGTTTTTATGGGCCGGGTAATTTCATAGGCTAGTGAGTGGGAGGAGGATTCTAATTATTTTGGGGAAGAGGGAGGGATTTCCAAGAATTGGGCTACTGCGCACTTTTTGGCCTTTTATGGTTAATCTCAGAACTGTTATGGCACTGATGGATGGGTCCTTTAGCTTATGCTAATGTTGCTCCTGGTTCAAAAGCCTTTGGGATGAAGTGAATAATAATCTTACTGAGAGAAGCTGCTGTGAGCAGTGGGATTCTCCAGGCAAGATTACTGGAGTGGGTTGCTATTTCCTTTTTCAGTAGATCTTTCCCACCCAGGAATCGAACCAGGGTCTCCTGCATTGCAGGTCGATTCTTTACCAACTGAGCTATGAGGGAATCCTAATGTATTGCAATGAGCAAATAAAAAGGCTCAGGTCCACTGTAAGTTGACTCTTCCACCATCTTGTACCTAATTGGTTCTAACCAGTTTTTGTCATGTCCTATGGCTCTGTCATTCTTTTAAAAGTTGTGCCCTGCCCCCTTCTCTCCTGTTTTGCTATTGTTTTGTAAACGAAAAATGCATTAGTGAGGAGTATGGCCCTATCAATGCTTTCTTTGTATTAAAAATAGACAGCATATTAAAAAGCAGAGACATCACTTTGCCGACAAAGGTCCATTTTGTCAAAGCTATGGCTTTTCCTGTAGACATGTATGGATGTGAGAGTTGGACTCTAAAGAAAGTTGAGCTCTGAAGAATTGATGCCTTTGAACTGTGGTGTTGGAGAAGACTCTTGAGAGTCCCATGGACTGCAAGGAGATCCAACCAGTCCATTCTGAAGGAGATCAGTCCTGAATATTCATTGGAAGAACCGATGCTGAAGCTGAAACTCCAATACTTTGGCCACCTGATGAGAAGAACTGACTCATTGGAAAAGACCCTTATGCTGGGCAAGGTTGAAGGCAGGTGGAGAAGGGGATGACAGAGGATGAGATGGCTGGATGGCATCACCGAATTGATGGACATGAGTTTGAGCAAGCTTTGAGAGTTGGTGAGGGGCAGGGAAACCTGACATGCTGCAGTCCATGGGGTTACAAAAATTCAGACACAACTGAGTGGCTGAACTGAATGGTGATACTCTATCAATGCTTTCTTTGTATTAAAGATTGTATTCCATAGTTAAAAAAAAATACAACATTTATCCCTAATATTCTGCTTGAAGGTGACCTGTAAGAACCTGTGACAGTGGTTGCTAGGGAGTTGCAAGCTGGTCTGTAAGCCTTTCTTCTCTCATAGCAATTGCCTTGAGGTGTATCTGGATTCTGAAAAGAATGTACCTCTTTTGCTGTCTCTCTTTAATATGATGAAGTCCCCAAGCACAAGGGGGAAAGTGGGCCATTGAGCACAGAAGTGATTGTAAAAATTGACTTTTATGTTGATTGTAGATTCTCTGACTTCCCTTTCACCCCATGGTGTGAGAGAAGAAAAAGTGTCACAGGTCTCCTAACAGAAGGCAAGACGCAGGGCTTGAGAGAGCTTTTACCAACCTGGCAATCTGGTGCTACAGCCAAACGTGTCCTCTGGAAACATAGAGCCAAAGGATATTGTGGCTGGGCCTTTTCGCTCCCTTCCCTGAAAGCTGCTATTCAATAGTGAGCTCTCTTTTTGCTCCTCTAAATAGTGCCTTGAATCTTTATGCTTAGGTGTGAAGTTGGTTTGCAAGGAGACATTAGCTTTTGCAGCTGGATTTTGGGAGGCCATACTGAAAGAGTCCAATAAACTCCCTGCTCCTAAACTACAGATACCAATTAAACAACTGGGCTTGCACCTGGAATGGCAGAAATTGCTTTGAAATCCTCAATCTGGAGCCATAATTGCCAGATCATATGTAGAAATGTGAGATTTGGGAGTCGTTCTGGATGGTAGTGAAATGGCCCACTTATTGCCGTTTCTTGGCTAGAATGTTTCTTGAGTGAGTTGTTTTCTATTTATTGGCTCTGGCTATATAATGCCAAACATCTGATCAATGGGGCCAGAATTTCAGCACATTGTTTGCTGAACCATGTGAAAATGCAATAAAATGACGATAATGGGGACAGGGGTAATGGGAGAACAGGGGAAGGGTAGGAAAGGGTTGAGCTGTCTACACCATTCCAAACATTTAGATTGGCTCAAATTTTCACTTAATTGGAAGCTTTTTCTCAATGATGTGTTACAGACAAAACTCCTTTGAGTGTCACAGTGAATGCTTAAGTCTGGTTTCATGAAAATTCAACCCCTGCTTCTGGGTCAGAATTATTTTGCTCTTTCAGCTTGGGCTTTCTGAGCATTTGGTATGTTACTCTGATGGTGGTGTGCTATGCCCAAAATGTGTTCAATGGAATATCAGAAAGAGAAGATTTGGTTTCCTTCCCTCAGATAGATTCTAAGGGGAAGGCCAGTGGATGCTCTCCCAAATTCCCCTAAATCCGGGCGGTTTATAATAAATAACCAGGACCTTTGGAGAGTGAGGTAAGGAATTAGAGTCTGACTTTAGATGTTTCCCACTAAGCATCATCTATTAACATAATATCCCTCTTTAGTCCACTTCCAGGCAATCTTATCTTTTTTAAAAACCTTTTGTAAAATTGAAGTATAGTTAATTTACCATGTTGTATTAGCTTCAGGTACATAGCAAAGTGATTCAGTTATATATATATATACAGCTATATATATATAGCTATATATTGAATATAGTTCCCTGTGCTATACAGTAGGTCCTTGTTGATTATCTACTTTATATTTGAGCTGCACCTATTTGCTCACTCATGTCTGAGTCTTTGCGACCCCATGGACTGTAGCTCACCAGGCTCCTCTGTCCCTGGAGATTCTACAGGCAAGAATACTGGAGTAGCTTGCCATGCCCTTCTCCAGGGGATCTTCCCAACCCAGGAATTGAACCCAGGTCTCCCACATTGCAGGCAGATTCTTTACCTTCAGCCACCAGGGAAGCCTACTTTATATATAGTGGTGTGTGTATATAAATCTCAGACTCCCAATTTATCCCCCTACTCCCCAGCTCTCCCTTTTGGTAACCATAAGTTTGTTTTCTATGCTTGAGTCTATTTTTGTTTTATAAATAAATTCATTTATATCATTTTTTTAGATTTTACATGTAAGTGATATCATGTGATATTTGTCTTTGTCTGACTTACTTCATTTAATATGATAATCTCTAGGTCCATACATGTTGCTGTGAAAGACATTATTGTATTCTTTTCTATGGTAATATTATTTTCTATGAGTAATATTCCATTGTGTATAAATACCATGTCTTCTTTATCTATTCCTTTGTTGATGGAGACTTAGGTTGCCTCCATATTTTGGCTATTTTAAAAAGTGTTGAGGTGAACATTGGGGTGCATGTATCTTTTCGAATTTGAGTTTTCTCTGGATATATGCCCGGGCATGGAATTCCAGGATCATATGGTAGCTTTATTTATTTATTTATTTTAAGGAAACTGTGTACAGTTCTCCATAATGGGTACACCAGTTAAATTCCCACCAATGGTATAGGAGAGTTCTCTTTTCTACACACTCTTGCTATCACAAACAATCTATATTTCAAAGTCAAATTTTTCTGTTTATTTTGTGTGCTAATATTTGATTGAGCCCTTATCATATTCCAGAAGCTGCTTCACATTCATTATCTAACTCAGTCCTTCAAGGTGAATACTATACTATTACTATCCCCATTTTACAGATGGGAAAACTGAAGTTTAGAAGGATCAAATAATAGTCTCAAGGACACACACTTCTGAGTTTAAGCAGGATTGGAAAGCACAGTGTGTTGCTCCAGAAACCTTTTCCTTAATCCATAAGCTAAGTGGCCTCCCAACGACAGATGCAGCTCTTCCTAAAGCCTCCTCTAATGACCCCATCCACAGCGTAGTCTCTGTCCTCTGAGTTCTCTTTAGAGTTACTGTCTGCAGCATGTCTGGAAACTTCCTATCATCAAATAAGAGTTATGTAACTTCAACAGTTTTTCTTGTTTCATGTAATTACCATATACTTGTGCTTTATTTGTGAATTTTCTCCTCAAATGTATTTTAAATTATGGTAAAGTGCAGACCATACCTTCAGTATGGGTTTCCCAGGTGGTGTTAGTGGTAAAGAACCTACCTGCCATGAGACATAGGAGATGTGGGTTTGATCCCTGGATCAGGAAGATCCCCTGGAGGAGGGTATGGTAACCCACTCCAGTATTCTTCCCTGGAGAATCCCATGGATAGAGGAGCCCAGCCAGCTATGGTTCCATAGCATCACAAAAAATCAGACAGGATGGAAGCAACTTAGCATGCATGCATATCCTCAGTATCTTTATGTTCATCATAGCCCTTCAAATTGCGGGAGGGCATGGGGATGATACAGAGATGGGAGACCTGCCTAATTATCATCAGTGGCCACTCATTTGAAATCAGTTAGTAGTATTGAAACTGACTTTACATGAAAGCTAGCCTGCACAGTCCTCCTCTCCATTTAGAGAATGTGTGACTAGGTGCTCTGAAACATCACAGTTTTGCTCAGAAATGTGGAGCTCTGAGTTATCGGTGAGACTTGCCACTGCTTGGTAATAGCTGGAACACTGGACAGATTATGAAACCTAGAGGCATTTATCTGACTTAAGTGTTGTCATTTTGGTGAGACCCCTCCTCAGGGTGTTAAATAGAAGCTTGAAAAGTCGGTGGGGCAGGCAGCCAGCTTACAAATGTCTAAGACTCCTTTTCAGGAGATTACACAGAATATGCAAGCAAAACTTGCAAAGTGGTTTCTGTGTTCTTGGAGTTGTCATTTTTGTCACTTTATTTGGCTGTGAAGCTGATTTTCACACAGTCCTGGTGGTTGTTAAAGTAAACACAAGTATAGTATTAATATCCCCTGCATATATTTAGGTAAAATGACATCCAGTTGAAGTCAAGAAGCGGTTTGCTTACTCATAGTTCTTGGAAACGGCACACATACCGATTTAATATTACTTATGTTCTCTACGTTTACTTCCTGACTAGCAGTATCTTCTCCTCAACTTCTACAAATTTCTACAAATTTAAGCATACAAAATATGCTTAAAATATCAAGTGAGTATTTTGCAGCCACTCTACTTTGAGAATCTGCCAGGC
This sequence comes from Redunca redunca, assembly GCA_006410935.1. NCBI lineage: Eukaryota > Metazoa > Chordata > Mammalia > Artiodactyla > Bovidae > Redunca > Redunca redunca. Next base: position 670,801 of record SJYQ01004310.1, read on the forward strand.
CTACTCAGAGCATGATTCTGAAATATTTTTGCTTTGGAGCTTTGGGAATTGGGGAGTTCTCATTCATTCCTATGGCTTCCTAGGCCATTGACTGCTATTAAGTCGACATGTATTTCTTCTAATTAGTCACCCCTATTTAATGAGAATCCTTATTGGACTCTGGAATCAATCTCAGCTTGTTATCAGCTCCAGCATATTTTAGGAATGAAGTGATCCATTAGTCAACATAATATTCAGCAGTAACTTCTCTAGGTAAAAGAAGGCACACTCCAACCATGACTGTGGTTGGCATTTGGATTGCTTAGGTGGCTCCATAGTTTGACCTCCTCAAGTGTGTTTAACAGTATTTTATTTTATTTTGTAGTGATGAGCTAATAACAGTTCTGTTTTCTCCTTCTACATCACCCCTCTGTTCTCTGTAGGTGACTAGTATGCATTAAGTATTTGGTTCAAAGGTATATAAACCTAGTCCTTGACTTCAAGGAGCTTATAGTCAGTTTTGGAGAGAATAATTAATGACCCAATAATGTAAATTAACTAAAATTCAACATAAAATAGAACTTCCAAAAATTGTATAGTAAGTGCCAGTGAATAGTAATTATAAAAATTAAAGGAGGAGATCACCATGGCCTGAGGCATCAGAATTTTGCTAGAAAGCAAGATGAAGTATTGTTAATGTTCAGTCTCTCAGTCAAGACCAGTTCTTTGCCATCTTATGGACTGCAGCATGCTAGGCTTCCCTGCCCTCTACTATCTCCCAGAGCCTGCCTAAACTCATGGCCATGAGTCAGTGATGCCATCCAACCATTCTCATCCTCTGTTGTTCCCTTCGCCTCTTGCCCTCAATCTTTCCCAGCATCAGGGTCTTTCCCAGTGAGTCAGTTCTTCCCATCAGGTGGCCAAAGTATTGAAGCTTTAGCTTCAGCATCAGTCCTTCCAGTGAATATTTGGGGTTGATTTCCTTTAGAATTGACTGGCTAGGTTCTTCTTTCTGTCCAAGGGATTCTCAAGAGTCTTCTCCAGCACAACAGTTTGAAAGCATCAGTTCTTCAGTGCTCAGTCTTCTTTCTGGTTCAACTTTCCCATCCATACATGACTGCTATGGAAAGCTATGAGAAGCCATAGCTTTCATTACACAGGCCTTTGTCAGCAAGTGATGTCTCTGCTTTTTAATATGCCATCTAGATTTGTCATAGCTTTTCTTTCAAGCAGTAAGCATCTTTTCATTTCATGGCTGCAGTGACTGTCTGCAGTGATTTTGGAGCTAAAGAAAATAAAGTCTGTCACTGTTTCTCTTTTATCTCCATTTATTTGCCAGGAAGTGATGGGACCAGATGCCATGACCTTAGTTTCTTGAATGTTGAGTTTTAAGCCAGCTTTTTCACTCTCCTTTTTCATATTCATCAAGAGGCTCTTTAGTTCCTCTTCACTTTCTGCCCTATGGGTGGTGTTATCTGCATATCTGAGGTTATTGATATTTCTCCTGGCAATCTTGATTCCAGCTTGTGCTTCATCCAGCCTGGCATGTCACATAATGTACTCTGTACATAAGTTTAATAAACAGGGTGACAATATACAGCCTGATGTACTCCTTTCCCAATCTGGAACCAGTCCGTTGTTCCATGTCTGGTTCTAACTGTTGCTTCTTGACCCACATACAGGTTTCTCAGGAGGCAGGTAAGGTGGTCTGGTATTCCCATCTTTTTAAGGATTTTCCACAGTTTGTGGTGATCCACACAATCAAAGGCTTTAATATGGTCAGTGAAGCAGAATTAGGTTTTTTTCTGGAATTCCCTTTCTCTATGATCCAATAGATGTTGGCAATTTGATTTCTTGTTTCTCTGCTTTTCCTAAATCCAGCTTGTATGTCTGGAAGTTCTCACTTTACATACTGTTGAACCCTAGCTTAAAGGATTTTGAACATTACCTTGCTAGTGAGCTAGCATGTATTATGTACCCACAGTATGTCAAGCTTTAGACTGTTTATTCTCTCACAGTCTACAAATAGAATCCAAATTATTTCATCAAAATAATATTAGCATTTTTATTGGGGTTTCATTAAGCCTATGAGGAATTGTTCTCAAATTACATGTTCAGCCCACTCTTTTAGAACTTTTGAACGTCTCTGTTTATTCAACTCATTTTTTAAATTAATTTATTTTAATTGGAAGCTAATTACTTTACAATATTGTAGTGGTTTTTGCCATACATTGACATGAATCAGCCATGGGTGTACATGTGTTCCCCATCCTGAACCCTCCCCCCCCCAACATCCCTCCCCATCCCATCCCTCAGGGTCATCCCAGTGTATCAGCCCTGAGCACCCTGTTTCATGCATCTAACCTGGACTGGTGATATGTTTCAAATATGATAATATACATGCTTCAATGTTATTCTTTCAAATCATCGCACCCTCACCTTCTCCCACAGAGTACAGAAGACTGTTCTTTACATCTGTGTCTCTTTTGCTGTCTTGCATATAGGATCATTGTTACCATCTTTCTAAGTTCCATATATATGGTTTAGTATACTGTATTGGTGTTTTTCTTTCTGACTTACTTCACTCTGTATAATAGGCTCCAGTTTCATCCATCTCATTAGAACTGATTCAGATGTATTCTTTTTAATAGTTGAGTAATATTCCATTGTGTATATATACCACAGCTTTATATGTACCAATTCTGAAAGAGATGGGAATACCAGACCACCTGACCTGCCTCTTGAGAAACCTATAATGGAACAACAGACTGGTTCCAAATAGGAAAAGGAGTACATCAAGGCTGTATATTGTCACCCTGCTTATTTAACTTATATGCAGAGTACATCATGAAAAACGCTGGGCTGAAAGAAGCACAAGCTGGAATCAAGATTGCCTGGAGAAATATCAGTCACCTCAGATATACAGATGACACCACCCTATTGGCAGAAAGTGAAGAGGAACTATAAAGCCTCTTGATGAAAGTGAAAGAGGAGAGTGGGAAAAGTTGGCTTAAAGCTCAACATTCAGAAAACTAAGATTATGGCATCCAGTCCCATCACTTCATGGGAAATAGATGGGGAAACAGTGGAAACAGTGTCAGACTTTATTTTGGGGGGCTCCAAAATTGCTGCAGATATAAAATTAAAAGACACTTACTCCTTGGAAGGAAAGTTGTGACCAACCTAGATAGCATATTTGAAAGCAGAGACATTACTTTGCCAACAAAGGTCTGTCTAGTCAAGGCTATGGTTTTTCCAGTGCTCATGTATGGATGTGAAAGTTGGACTGTGAAGAAGGCTGAGTACTGAAGAATTGATACTTTTGAACTGTGGTGTTGGAGAAGACTCTTGAGAGTCCCTTGGACTGCAAGGAGATCCAACTGATCCATCCTAAAGGAGATCAGTCCTGGGTGTTCATTGGAAGGACTGATGCTAAAGTTGAAACTCCAATACTTTGTCCACCTCATGCGAAGAGTTGACTCATTGGAAAAGACCCTGATGTTGGGAGGGATTGGGGGCAGGAGGAGAAGGGGATGACAGAGGATGAGATGGCTGGATGGCATCACCAACTCGATGCACATGAGTTTGAATAAACTTCCAGAGTTGGTGATGGACAGGGAGGCCTGGTGTGCTGAGATTCATGAGATTGCAAAGAGTTGGACACGACTGAGTGACTGAACTAACTGACCACAGCTTTCTTATCCATTCATTTGCCGATGGACATCTAGGTTGCTTCCATGTCCTGGCTATTGTAAATAGTGCTGCTATGAACATTGGGGTACACATGTCTCTTTCAATTCTGGTTTCCTCAGTGTGTATGCCCAGCAGTGGGATTATTGGGTCATATAGCAGTTCTATTTTCAGTTTTTTAAGGAATCTCCACACTGTTCTCCTTAGTGGCTGTACTAGTTTGCATTCCCACCAACAGTGTAAGAGGGTTCCCTTTTCTCCACACCCCCTCCAGCATTTATTGTTTGTAGACTTTTTGGTAGTAGCTATTCTGACCAGCTTGAGATGGTACCTCAGTTTGGTTTTGATTTGCATTTCTCTCATAATGAGTGAATGGCACCCCACTCCAGTACTCTTGCCTGGAAAATCCCATGGACTGAGGAGCCTGGTGGGCTACAGTCCATGGGGTCGCTAAGAGTCAGACACGACTGAGTGACTTCATTTTCACTTTTCGCTTTCATGCATTGGAGAAGGAAATGGCAGTGCACTCCAGTGTTCTTGACTGGAGAATCCCAGGGATGGGGAGCCTGGTGGGCTGCTGTCTATGGGGTTGCACAGAGTCGGACACAACTGAAGTGACTTAGCAGCAGCAGCAGCATAATGAGTGATGTTGAACATTTTTTCATGTGTTTGTTAGCTGTATGTCTTCTTTGGAGAAATGTCTGTTTAGTTCTTCGACCCATTTTTTGATTGGGTCATTTATTTTTCTGGAATTGAGCTGCATGAGCTGCTTATATATTTTTGAGATTAATTCTGTGTCAGTTGTTTAATTTGCTATTATTTTCTCCCATTCTGAAGGCTGTCTTTTCACCTTGCTTATAGTTTCCTTCATTGTGCAAAAACTTTTAAGTTTAATTAGGTCCCATTTGTTTATTTTTGCTTTTATTTCCATTGCTCTGGGAGATGGGTCATAGAGGATCCTGCTGTGATTTATGTCAGAGTGTTTTGCCTGTTTTCTCTAGGAGTTTTATAGTTTATGTTCTTACATTTAGATCTTTGATCCATTTTGAGCTTATTTTTTTGTATGGTGTTAGTGTTCTAGTTTCATTCTGTTACAAGTGGTTGACCAGTTTTCCCAGTACCACTTGTTAAATAGACTGTCTTTTCTCCATTGTATATTCTTGCCTCCTTTGTCAAAGATAAGGTGTCCATAGGTGCATGGATTTATCTCTGGGCTTTCTATTTTGTTCCATTGACCTATTTTTCTGTCTTTGTGCCAGTACCATACTGTCTTGATGACTGTAGCTTTGTAGTATAGTCTGAAATCAGGCAGGTTGATTCCTCCTGTTCCATTCTTCTTTCTCAAGATTGCTTTGGCTATTCGAGGTTTTTTTTTTGTATTTCCATACAAATTGTGAAATTATCTGTTCTAGTTCTGTGAAAAATACTGTTGGTAGCTTGACAGGGATTGCACTGAATCTATAGATTGCTTTGGGTAGTATACTCATTTTCACTATATTGATTCTTCTGATCCATGAACATGATATATTTCTCTATCTATTTGTGTCATCTTTGATTTCTTTCATCAGTGTTTTATAGTTTTCTATATATAGGTTTTTGTTTCTTTAGGTAGATTTATTCCTAAGTATTTTATTCTTTTCATTGTAATGGTGAATGGAATTGTTTCCTTAGTTTCTCTTTCTGTTCTCTCACTGTTAGTGTATAAGAATGTAAGGGATTTCTGTGTGTTAATTATATATCTTACAAATTTACTGTATTCACTGATTAGCTCTAGTAACTTTCTGGTGGAGTTTTTAGGGTTTTCTATGTAGAGGATCATGTCATCTGCAAACAGTGAGAGTTTTACTTTTTATTTTCCAATCTGGATTCCTTTTATTTCTTTTTCTTCTTTGATTGCTGTGGCTAAAACTTCCAAAACTACGTGAATAGTAATGGTGAGAGTGGGCACCCTTGTCTTGTTCCTGATTTTAGGGGAAATGCTTTCAGTTTTTCACCATTTATGATAATGTTTGCTGTGGGTTTATCATATATGGCTTTTATCATGTTGTCAGCTCCTTTTTTGTATCATCTGGTAAAGTAGTACACTTTCCTTCATATGTATCATATTCTTACAAATTTGTTTCTAGGTACTCTTTTTAAAATTAGTTAATTAATTTTAATTGGAGGCATGTTTCTAGGTACTTTATATGTTTGGCACTATTATGGATGGATCTTTTCACTATTACCTGGCTGTATGGTCTAAATGGATGCTGCTGAAAAGTTTTTTTTTTTTTTTTTAAATACATTGACCTTATATCTGACCACTATCCTGAACCCTCTTCTTCATTCTAAGAGGGCTCATTGTGAAGGAGTGTTCTGATTATCTTGAATTTTTTTTATGTTTAATGAAAAGTCATCTGAAAATATCAAATTTATCTTCATCAGCTATAGTGACACCTCTTCCTTTTGTCCCATGACTCTTGCATTGCTTGGATCTTTACTAGAAATGCCTCTAATTTAGTGATTCTAAATGTTTGGTTATATATTAGAATCACCTGGGGGAAGACTCTCAAGTATGTATATTTTGGGTGTAGGGGGAAGAATCTCCATAAGTAAATTCTGAAGTCTATCAGTTTTACTATTATCACTGCTACTGTTTATCATCATCATCATCATCATCATCATAGAATTTAATATGCTTTTATACATTTGTACAATGTATAATACAATGTACATGCCATAAAATAGCATTTAATACAAGCGTTATTATAACCCTTACTGAGTATCGCTAAATTACAGATAGTATACTAAGTACTTAACATGCATCACTTGAATTATTCTTATACTAACTCTATATGGTAAGAAATTATTATGCCAATTTTACAGAGAGAACCAAAGCAGAAAGATAAAGTAACTTAGTGAAAGTCTCAGGGGAAGAAAATGTATACCCAGAATTTAAACCTAAGTCAGAGTGAGTTCAGAGCCCAGTACTCATAACTAACATTGTTTATGGCTAAGTGTAATGATCAATGATCATATTAAGAACTCTTCTATCCCCAGTTTTATGAAATGTATTTAAAATTTTTTACTTAGTTTGCTTAGTATTTGTTGATATGATTTTTCTCTTTTGCTATATTGACATTGTTCATTATAGTGCTAGTATTCCTAATATTAAATCACTCATTCATTCCCTAATAGTTTATCTGATTGCAGAAGAAAATTCTTTTAGATGCTATTAAATTTGATTGCCTAGTATTCTATTTAGTATTTTTCTGCCTACATTGATTAGTGTCATTGATTCATAGGTGGGGTATGTATGTATATATCTATGTGTGTATAACAAGATTGGGTTTCAGGGTCATATTTCTTTCCCTAAAAAATGAAACTGTGTAATTTTCCACTTTCACTGTGCTCTGAAACAAATTATGTGGCAGCAGAATGATGTGATGTAGTTCCTTAAACATTTGAAGGAATTTGCCCACAAAGCCTCATGGCCTCTTGACATGGTTTGTAGGTACTCTGTAATAACTGATAAAGTTTCTTCCACAGTGATTGATCTGTGGGAAATCATTGCTTACAGGTGAAAAAGGTATCATTGTTATTTTCTATAACTTGCTCATCATTGAAGACTTCAAAAACACAAAAAGTAGACAGCAGCAGAGAAATAATCACCATGTCCCACACCTGACATTCACTGCATTGCTGTTAATGGATTTCTTTCCACTTTCTTCAAAATCACAATTTTTGAATTTATGCTGCACACTCACTGAATTTTGTAACCTGTTCTTCTCATTTAAGGTGATAGCATAAGTATTTTACTTTCATTATAAAGATTGTTTTGAAATATTGAATAATATTCCCCCACTTTAAGGGTTTATTTGGATTTAAGTTCCACAAAACAATCTTGTTTAAAGATTGGATTCTAACTCAACTAGCTGTGGAAGAAAGGAATGATAATATACAAATGAATTATCATTAAGAACCATCCTGCTTTGGGATGTTCCCAGGCTATGAGTGCAAGAGAGAGCCAGGGTAGATTTCTGGGCCCTCCAATTTAACTCACTTATATCTTAAAATTAATTCTGTCATTCTGAGCTAGGAGTAATCAGAGTGGAAAATGACTCCACTGGTGTAGGGGAATGAAGCAAGAGGATACCTGGAAGAATGGACAGCTTTAGTGTTTTTTAAAGGACAAATAGAAATTTCTAGGACAACAGCAAATAGAAAAGTCAAATACATAGAGGCATGAAACAGGGAGACATTGAAGAGGGAGTGGTTATAAGTAGTTCCTGAAACATCAGAAGTGAAGGCGGACAGGTGGTAGAAAGTAGGCCCAGAGAGACGAATGCTATTGAGATCCATGAACAGCAACCCTCTGTAGCCAACGGTCTGAAAGCCAAGTGAAGCTGGACCCTCTAACTTAGCTGTGCCTATGAATACTATCCCAGCCTGCAGGTGCTGTCATATTGACAAGTTTTAAATAATATTTTAAAATAGATGCCGTTTTAATACTGATTTCTTCAAATTCTGATTTAGTAGGTAATTATTTTCTACTTGTTTTTATCATTCAGTCACTAAGTCATTTCTGAATCTGCGATCCCATGGACTGCAGTATGCCAGGCTCCTCTGTCTTCCACCATCTCCCAGCCTTTACTCAATATTCATGTCCATTGAGTCAGTGATGCTATCTAACCATCTCATCCTCTGCCCATCCTCTTCTTTTGCTTTCAATCTTTCCCAGCATCATGGTATTTTCCAATAAGTCAGCTCTTTGCATCAGGTGGCCAAAATATTGGAGCTTCAGCTTCAACATAAGTTCTTCCAATGAATATTCAGGGTTGATTTCCTTTAGGATTGACTGGTTTGATCTCCTTGTGATCCATGGGACTCTCAAGAGTCTTCTCCAGCACCACAATTCGAAAGCATCAATTTTCTGCTTAATTGGCAGTAATTGTGTGGTGACTTTGTGTTCTCTCAGAGGTAGACCCTAAGTCAAGTATTTAAGTGTAAGTAATGATGGGAATACCAGACTACCTGCCCTGCCTCTTGAGAAACCTATATGCAGGTCAGGAAGCAACAGTTAGAACTGGACATGGAAAAACAGACTAGTTCCAAATAGGAAAAGGAATACATCAAGGCTGTATATTGTCACCCTGCTTATTTAACTTATATACGAGAACATCATGAGAAATGCTGGGCTGGAAGAAGCACAAGCTGGAATCAAGTTTGCTGGGGGAAATATCAATAACCTCAGATATGCAGATGACACCACCCTTATGGAAGAAAGTGAAGCAGAACTAAAAAGCTTCTTGATGAAAGTGAAAGAGGAGAGTGAAAAAGTTGGCTTAAAGCTCAACATTCAGAAAATGAAGATCATGGCATCTGGTCCCATCTCTTCATGGGAAATAGATTGGGAAACAGTGTCAGACTTTAGTTTTTGGGGGCTCCAAAATCACTGCAGATGGTGACTGAAGCCATGAAATTAAAAGACGCTTACTCCTTAGAAGAAACGTTATGACTAACCTAGATAGCATATTGAAAAGCAGAGACATTACTTTGCCAACAAAGGTCCGTCTAGTCAAGGCTATGGTTTTTCCAGTAGTCATGTATGGACGTGAGAGTTGGACTGTGAAGAAGGCCGAGCACGGAAGAATTGATACTTTTGAACTGTGGTGTTGGAGAAGACTCTTGAGAGTCCCTTGGACTGCAAGGAAATCCAACCAGTCCATCATAAAGGAGATCATTCCTGAGTGTTCATTGGAATGATTGATGCTGAAGCTGAAACTCCAATACTTTGGCCAACTTATGCAAAGAGTTGACGTGTTAGAAAAGACCCTGATATTAGGAGGGATTGGGGGCAGGAGGAGAAGGGGGCAACAGAGGATGAGATGGCTACATGGCATCACCAACTTGATGGACATGAGTTTGAGTGAACTCTGGGAGTTGTCGATGAACAGGGAGGCCTGGCATGCTGCGATTCATGGTGTTGCAAAGAGTCAGACACAAGTGAGCAACTGAAATGAACTGAACTGAACTGAATTTATTTGTGGTGTGATCCCAGAAGGTATCAGTAGAGGACTGAGGAAGGAAGAAAGGAAAGAAAAGGCAGTCAACAGCATTACTGCTATGGGCAACTGGAACTTCATCCCACTTATGGATGTGGGGACTCTAAAGCAATCCCCCCTTCCCCAACTCCAGAGTTATCCCACCTGGGAAGCAAGGGAGTTAAAGTATATGTATACCATCTCCTGCCAGTCAAGGATTTCTGGGAAATGGTGAATGGTTAGTGCCCCATGTGCCTGTCTTGCTGTGTATGCAAGCAGAGTAGACTCTGGAGGACCAAGAAAGACCTCAGGTAAAGAGGGTCAGATGGAGTTCAAGCCAGCATGCTCAAGGGGATATAGGTGGGGTTCTGACAACTGAACACTTTGTACTCTAGACAAAATAATATAAAATAAAAACTTTTAAAGCTGCTCTGTGTCTATTAGCTTTTGATTCTTTTTCTTTTTTAATATTTCTTCGTTGATTTTTTTTTTTTTTTTTTTTTACTGCTCTGGGTCTTAGTTGTGACATGTACGGAACTTCAACCCTGGTTGCAGCATGTGGGATCTTTTCTTTTTTTTATTTAATAGTTGTAGCATGTGAAGTCTTTAGTTGTGGCATGTGGGACCTAGTTCCCTGACCAGAGATTGAACCTGGGCCCCCTGCATGGGAAGCACAGAGTCTTAGCTACTGGACCACCAGGGAAGTCCCTATTGGCCTTTCATTCTTTTGACAAATACTATAGGTTCTTAAAAATCTTAGAGACCACTACCATTCCTGCTCAAGCCCCCTAGATTTTATGCCTACAAATTATTCATGTAGCCCATTTGAACTCCCAGTGACTCAATACTCCATCCCTTTCTACCAAAGGATCCTATCAAATTTCCAGATGGCTCAGTGTTTTAAAAAGTGTCTCCTAATAGTCTATAGAGATCTTTCTTGGGAGCCACTCCTTCTTGGCTGCATGCTGAGAAAATCTGATTTCTCATTTACATGGCACTCCCAGCCCTGGTTGTATGTCAGAATCACCTAGGGGACTTTTAAAGTGTACAGATTTAGAGAGGGTGTTCCCCCTCCAGGACCCCTAAATAAGAATCTCTTGGGACTGGGACTGAAGAATCTATAGAATTATCCCAGGATGTTCCTACAGACCTCGGCCTGCTCTGGTGTATGGATTAGTTCACTAGACCATTGCTCTGGGCTTCCCAGGTGACACTAGTGGTAAATAATCTGCTTGCCAATGTAGGAGACATAAGAGATGCAGGTTTGATCCTTGGTTCAAGAAGATCCCCTGGAAAAGGGCATGACAACCCACTCCAGAATCCCATGAATAGAGGAGCTTGGCAGGCTGAGGTGACTTACCATGTTAGCACCATTGCTCTAGATAGCATTCTTCAGTAAGCTGTAGGCAGCCATCATATTCATCTTGTTTGGTTGGTTGTGTTCATTTAAAAATTTTTTTAGCAATTTTTAAATTGAGGTATAGTTGATTTACACTGTTTTATTAGTTTGTGATTCAGTTATATATATATATGTTTTTTTCAGATTCTTTTCCATTATAGTTTATTGCAAGATGTTGAATATAGTTCCCTGTGCTATATAGTAGGATCTTGTTTATCTAATTTATATATAGTAGTGTGTATCTGTTAACCCCAAACTCCTAATTTATCTCTTCCTACCCCTGCCATCAGATCCATCTTAAGAATTCCCATTTCCAAGAAAAAGCTTCCCACTCTGTGTAAGCACCTCTAATGGAACATGGCTTCAACGTTTTGTCTCTTCTTCAAAATGAAGTTGTGTCTATTTTTATATTAAAATGTGTCACCAGGAGTGAATATAATTGTGATCCGAGAGGGTAGAGCACAGCAAAATTTTCCCCTCTTGCCTTCTAAACACTATAATTTAATGAATGCAGCCTCAGGTCATATTAACGCTTTTTGAGGCCAATTAAGCTATGGATTCAAGATGAACTCACCATTGGCTAAAGCTTCTAAATCTCCTTTCTTTACTTTGGAAGTTGGACTTTCAGTTTGATTGTGACTCAAGGACAGTACTCTTATTGTCTTCTCTTTTCTTCAGTATTTGTTTATCCTAATTCCAATTTATCCTTATTAAGACAGACAGTAAGGAGATGGAGTCAACAGAATTTGATCAGTTAAGGTGTATTTCAGATGATGGGTTAAAGATGCCTCCAAGGATTCTCGCTTGAGAAGTTACATGAAGCTCAAACTAGGAAATATAAGGACTTCCCTGGAGGCCCAGTGGTTAAGACTTTACCTTTAGATTCAGGGGGTGTGAGTTCAATCCCTGGTTGGGGAATTAAGATCCCACATGCCTCATGGTCAAAAGTCCAAAACATGAAGAGTATTATAACAAATTCATTAAAAACTTTAAAAATGATTCACATAAAAAAAATCTTAAAAAAGAAAGATTTACAGAAGGTGAAGCCATTGAAGGGTGGAGCAGAGGTGATTAATTCAGCTTTAGCCATTTTCAGTTCAGTTCAGTTGCTCAGTCGTGTCCAGCTCTGCGACCCCGTGGACTGTAGTACGTCAGGCTTCCCTATCCATCACCAACTCTCAGAGCCTACTCAAACTCATATCCATCTAGTCGGTGATGCCATCCAACCATCTCATCCTCTGTCATTCCCTTCTCCTCCTGCCCTCTATCTTTCCCAGCATCAGGGCCTTTTCAGATGAGTCAGTTCTTCGCACCAGGTGGCCAAAATATTGGAGTTTCAGCTTCCGCATCAGTCCTTCCAATGAATATTCAGGACTGATTTCCTTTAGGATGGACTGGTTGGGTCTCCTTGCAGTCCAAGGGACTCTCAAGAGTCTTCTCCAACACCACAGTTCAAAAGCATCAATTCTTAGGCACTCAGCCTTCTTCACAGTCCAACTCTCACATCCATACATGACTATTGGAAAAACCATATCTTTGAGTAGATGGACTTTTGTTGACAAAGTAATGTCTCTGCTTTGTAATATGCTGTCTAAGTTGGTCATAGCTTTTCTTCCAAAAAGCAAGTGTCTTTTCATTTCATAGTTGCAGTCACCATCTACAGTGATTTTGGAGCCCCCCCAAATAAGGTCTGTCACTGTTTCCATTGTTTCCCCATCTATTTGCCATGAAGTGATGGCACTGGATGCCATGGTCTTAGTTTTCTGAATGTTGAGTTTAGCCATTTTGAAGAGGCAGAAATGTCTACTAGATAGATACAGAGCTCAGAATACAGGCTGAAGATACAAATTTGGAGCATATAGTTTACTAGTTGGTAATTAAAGCGATAGAACTATTCCTCCTATTTTGGGTTATTATTCACATATTTTAACAGTCATTTTATGTATAATGCAGTCACTGAAAAAAAAAATACTGGACTGCAACATGGTTTTAAAGACGTTCCTCCCAGTTGCTGTTGATTATCCAGAACATATTTTGATATTAAACCCGTTCAGATAGCATTAGAAATCTCGGTCAAATTTCAAAATGAAGTTCAGATATATTATTTCTATCTCATTTCCCTGATGTTCCATATTAATAATCAGGTAAGAGGAAGGAGGTCTGACTTTTGGAATAAAACATTAGCAAATTATGTTTCTGTTTACAATTCTAGTCACAAAGTTATTTGTTCATAGTTTTAAGTAATGTCTTTTGGCTTCATTTAGAATCTTTGCATATGAATTGCATTCTAAGCCTGGCTCTTTTTTAAGATTTTGTAAATTGTTTTAAGACCTTGGGTGAACTAAACATAGTTTTGATGAGCACTCTTTTTCCAGGAAGAAACTTTTAGGAAAAACGCTGATGAGTTAATTTATAAAATAAAACTAAGACAAAGCAATGTTAGTGAAGGTACCAACTGCTTCTCTTTCTCAGCACTCAGGTCTCAAGATGTGACATGGTTAAAACTAGGGAAAGCGTTTTGAGTTTTCATTGGAGAAATAGTCCCTGGGATGTAGTTCTGCTTTGTCCTGACTTCAAACAGAACGGGATAACAGGCTGGGGTTCTCCATGCTTTCGCTGTGTATGTGATCATTTCCTTGTTATGAATTGCTTTAAATTATTCCCTTTGCTCCTGTTTACCTCATTATTCTTTGAGCATAAATCTAACCCTCAAATAATTTATGCGTAAAGGAATCTGATAGAGGAACAGAACAAGCTCACCAAGTGTCTCTTGCTCATTACAAGTGAATAAATAAATAGGCATACTAAACAATCATTCTCATCAAAAGAATGTGGTAGGATTTTTTTTCCTAGACATGTCTAATAATTACTAAGGGATTAGGGGAGTCTAACCACTGTGAAACTTGGTAGAAACCTATCAAAATCAGCAGTGTCAAATTTCTGAGATTCAGCCTTGGTGACATTATTTTCTGTCGTCATAAACCTTTTCATAATTAATCAGAGATTTTATGCTGTTGGGGGCTCAGTTTTCTGTGGAGTTAGCATGGGCTTAGAGAAGGAAATACCATTCCACTCCAGCATTCTTGCCTCGGACAAGAGGACAGAGGAATGGACAGAGGAACCTGGTGGCTACAGTTCATGGGGCTCGCAAACAGTCGGAGACAACTGAGCAACCAAATACAAGGTCTGTTTCATTGGGAGGGGGGTGGTTCTACTAGAGCACTAATTTTTTGTGACATGATTTGAGGGACGGATATAATCTGTCTCCTCAGACTATCTTCTAATGCCTGCTTACCCCAAGTTGGTGATGATCGAAGGAATGAATCTAATTGGCCTAAATGGGTGTTATGCATACACCCTTAGTCTTACTAGCAGAGCAAACCAACCAGCTAAGTATTCTTGCTTCTGATAGCCTTCCTTCTCTTCTATCGAACCTGAGTCAAATGTCCAATCCAGTCCACTCTCATTATATTCCTATGGAGTGATCACTCAGAGTCTCTCACATGGGGAGAGGTACTAGCGCCTGACTCTTCTCTGGCATGCAGGGGCTCATACTAGATAGTGATCTTAGGGAGGGCAGAGGGTACTGGCTTTCATCCCAGCCTATACACAAATGAGTCCCATCTGAACTTTAACAGCATGCGGTAGATGCTCAGATTCCTCTTCAAGAATAAAAATAAGATGTTCCCCCAGGTGCTGGGAGTGCTTGGCAAAAGCAGTCCTAGAGCCCTTTTTGGGAATTGCCTTGGTTGAGGAAAACTGTCCCATCAAAGGTCACACTTTCTTCCATGGGCAGCTCACATTCACAATGACTGATCGACGGAAGGATATCAAAGCCAAGCCTGCTGCCCCAGCTTGAGAAGAGCATCCCAGCTCCAGACCCCCCTGCTGAACCCCCCAGGGCTTGCACTAGGACCCCATTACAGCTAGCATCTCCCTCTGCCCAATTCTGTTTTCTTTCCCTCCCTCCCTTCCACAGGTGCTGTTCCCAGGAACTTTCCCTGATAAAAGCTCCGCGTGCTAGTCTCTGTCTCAGAGTCTATTCCCCCAGGGATCTATTCAACTCTGATGTGTGTAAAGTAGCTTTATGTTATTTCATTCATTATACCCTAGCTTGCTCCAAAAAAGATTCAGTTTAGGTCAAGACAAAGCCTGATTAAGCAAAATCCAGTGGCTATTTCTGCCACTTCCGTAACTCAGCCTTGAGCTGATATGCATATGGTAGATCATCAGAGTGACTGTGGGAGAGGAGAAGGCTCTTCAGGCCCTCCTCCTTACTAGGACTCTCCAGGGAGGCCTGGGAATCTGTCTTTTGTTCAAAGTCCCCTAGCTATTCTGAAGTGCAGTCTTGTTTCAGAATCATGGCTCCAGGCCATGCTGGCATCTTGACTTACTATGCAGAGCTCAAGGTACCAAGCCCCCAAACTGGTTCTTCCGGTGCCCTGACAGAAATGTGACAGTTATTAATCAGTTCAGAATGGATCACTTATGTTGTCCTCTTGGCTCCAGGAGAAATGTATCTCTGGGAAAGTTTCCAGTGTGACTTTAGGTCTGCCCTCTAACAGATATTCAGATCCAGCCAACAACTGACACAAGCTCTAGACCTTGGAGTTCCAGCTTGACTGGGCTGTGCTTAGAGGAGGAACGTGATCCTTTGGCCACTGAAGAGGCTGGGGAGCTCTAGGCCGTGGCCCAAATTGATCCACCAATGTGCTCCATGAACCAAAAGACACACGCAAGCTTTCAGGAACTTTGAATAACCTTGCAACACCATAACAGGCTTGAGAATATGGGAGCCACTGGAGACAGTGCTTGGGTCCGCAGAGTTCTAGGGCTTCCCTGGTAGCTCAGCTGGTAAAGAATCTGCCTGCAATGCCAGAGACCCCAGTTTAATTCCTGGGTCAGGACGATCCATTGGAGAAGGGATAGGTTACCCACTCCAGTATTCTGGCCTGGAGAATTTCATGGACTGTATAGTCCATGTGGTTGTAAAGAGTTGGACATGACTGAGTTTCTTTCACTTCACTCCACACCCCCCAATAAAGGCTTGTCTTTCTGGTAGTTTAGCCAAGTGCTGGGTTGGGTCAAATGCTTTCCTTGCTGTTCACCGGAAAATCATGGAAGCCTACAGGTTTTTTTCAGGGTTCACCCAGGACTATTTCTCAAAATGATAGCACCCTCATCCTCTAATATGACCCCCACCACTGTCACCTCCAACCCCGCTCTCACTTCTTTATCTGGTGCTCAGTGGCATAATCTCTTTTTCTTGGAAGCTATTAAATTAATCCTTTCCTAAGGAAACTTGGGAGACCTTTGGGAATTAGTTTCCAATGGTGGAATTTCCGTCATTCTGGCAGGACACAGAGAGCTTTTTTTTTTTTAAAGCACAACCTGAATTCCTAGTTAACCTTCAAATCAGACAGGAAAATAGACTTCCTCCTGTGTCTATCACTGAAGCTGTCCCACAGAGGGCAGGGGGGTATTCAGGGGGATTAGTCTGGAACAGCCAAGAGAATTCACCGACAAGGTGTTCAGTACAGGATTTCATTGAGCAAGGGCCCAGCTGCTGTGCTTCGAAATCCATCACTACATTTGCACTGAAGCCATGCCATCCCTGAGTTTCTCTTTGCTACAGACTGAGGGTGGCAGAGATCATAAGGCCATCAGGCCATCCCATTTCTGGAAGACACAGGACTCCTCTGACAGGCTCCTCAGGGGCTCACCGGCTACCTTGCAGACCCTCCTTCAGACTGCATGGTGGTCTGGGTTGCCCTCTCTCTCCTCATTTTCCACTGAGGGATCAGAGTTGCCTGGCGGTCTGACAGCTCTTTCAGACCTCCCAGCTCTGCCCCGTTTGCACTCACAGGCACTTCCTCTAATAAAATCCCTGCACATTTAATCCCTTCTTGGCTTCGGCTTTTCCAAAACCCAGATTAATGAACCAGTCTTCTGTGTTAGCTGCCAATATTTGACTATTTACTAATCAACTCCTTCCACCACCACCATCCCCCATCTCAGAAGAGTAGGAAATGATCCTTTCCAATTGGACAAAGGGTTTTTAGATTCAGGAAGTCTCAGAGAGAACTTGGGGTAAGAAATAGCAACCACCAAATAATAATAAGATAATAATTAGAATTGCTTAAATCTTAAAAAGAACATGCCTATGTATTATTAATTTAATCTTCTTAGCTACTCCATTAGAGGGAAGAACAGCTTGCAGTTGTTTTTGTTGTTGTTTGTTTGTGTTTTTAATCTTTGGCCATGCTGCAAGGCATGCAGGATCTTAGTTCCCCCACCAGGGTTTGAACCGGTGTCCCCTGCAGTGGAAGCTCAGAATCTCAACCACTGGACCACCAGGGAAGTCCCAACAGCTCATGTTTACTGAGCATGTAGTGCATGCCACGCACCTGCCTCACAGTTTTCACAGATGAATATGAATGCTGGATGAACAGATGAGGAATCCGAGGTATGGAAAGGCAGTGTAATTACTCCAAGGTCACATTTCTAGCAAGAGATGGCCTAGTATCAAACACAGCATTGTTGGGCCTCAAAATCTGTGTGATGCCCACTTGCTGGGAGCAAAGGAAAGATTTCTACCTCAGCCTTTTGATGGTAGGATGGGGAACAGTTGCCTCAGCAGCTAGTGGGGGTCATTTCCTGACCATACTGATGAGCCAAGGGTGACCTTTTTGTGCTTTCCTGAGTCTCTGCACCAAACAATTGTGAAAATAGACTCCAAGAGGCTCTAAACAAGGGGAAATGCTCTCAGCTCCCTGTGGAGGGATTGCCAGGACTGATGGCAAAGCCTGGGAAAGCAAGAAGGAAGATGAGGAGTGATTTTAAATATATAGACAGTCCAAGGGAGATCCATGAATAACAAAACCTTTCTCTAGAAGACAGAACAGAGCTGTGTCCTCTCTGATACCCAGAGCATCCTCTACCAGGCTCCCTCGCCCAGTCATTCCTCACTCTGATTCACTTTCCTCTCATTTTGCCTGGATAGAAGCTGGGATGTGACTGAAGAAGCTGAAGGTAGAGGAGGGTTTGGAAAAAGGCACACAAGCTTAGTTGTGCTCCACATGGCAAGGCTCTGTTCCCCTCAGCAGGTGGAGGGTCTCATTCAGCCCAGTGGGAAGTTCTGTTTCCTGGAGAAGCTGGCTTCTGGACATTTGGAGGAAGTTTAAATCTCCTTACCAAATTCAAGAAATGGTGAAACAACTTAGGAATGACTTCCAAAAAAAAAAATCATGTATAGGAGCTCTTAGTATAGAAGTTCTTTGGAAGACTCTACTTTTGCTGTGACCTAAAGAAGAACCTAGAAGAAAATTATAGCAAAGTCTTCTGCATTCTGGAATTCTTTCAGTTCCCAGCATATCATCCTACTCTAGTCTCCTCAGCAAGGTTATGAATGCATATCCCCCAAAGTTAAACAAATTGGGCACAGATCCCCAATTTTAGTTCTTTCCTTATATGTACTTTTTTGACAAATTATATAAATATGCTATTATGATTTGCTACTGTTCCAAGGCACAATATATGTAATTGCATCAAGGTTTATGTTTCATGGGAGTGCATATAAATCTGTCTTTCACATAATCTTTGATCACTTCTGATTTTTTTTAGCTGACCTTTAGTTTGATCTAATTAGATCATCATTATTTATATCATATGAAAGGGTTTGCTCATTCTGGGAGTAGAAGTATAAACTGAGATGTTTTCTTATCTTCATTTGTACTTCATTAATATATAATATCTTCTGTGAGACAGGTCTTCTTGGGTTTCCTTTTTTGTTTGTTTGTCTTGAGAGCAGAGGTTTGGGCAACTTTCATGCTGGGCTATCTTCTCAAGGATGTTTTTACAGCAAACAGCCTTGAAACTTAAAAGTAGTGGCTCCCAAAGCAGAAAGGTTTGTTTGCTGTCCAGGATTATAAAGATAATATCTTTCTCTGGGGCAGAGTATGGACAGGATTTTAGCAGCCCCTTTATATTGAATAGGATATTTGAGTTTCCTTCTCTCAGGCTTTGCTTAGCTGTGACACCCAGGCTGTCCATATTGGCCCTGAGGGACTTGCAGGATGAGGGGGTAAGGGGAGCCAAGACAGACACGCCTGGTGCTGCCTGTTGTGTTGTAAACAGTCAAGTATTTTGTGTCTGACCCAGGAGTCTTATATTCTGCCAGTTTCCATGGAATGTGGCAAACTAGCTTATTATCTTGCAAGTAGAGGAAAACCTCAGACTCCCCATAGTTTTTGATGATGTCTTTCATACTCTTTTTTTTTAAGCCTTTTTGCTGAATTTGTTACAACATTGCTCCTGTTTTGTGTTTTGTATTTTTTGCCTAGATAGTAAAGGACAGTGGAGCATGGCATGCTGCAGTCCACGGGGTTGCAAAGAGACAGATATGACTTAGTGACTGAACAGCAACAACGACGCGTAGGATCTTAGCACCCTGACCAGAAACTGAACCTGTACCTCCTGCATTAGGAGGCAAAGTCTTAACCCCTGGGCCACCAGGCAAGTCCCAAACTCTTAAGTAGAGCAGGAATCCTTCTTAGCCATTTGTCTAGTTTATGAGGGTTCAGTTCAGTTCAGTAGCTCAGTCGTGTCTGACTCTTTGTGACCCCATGAATTGCAGCACGCCAGGCCTCCCTGTCTATCACCAACTCCTGGAGTTCACTCAAACTCATGTCCATCTAGTCGGTGATGCCATCCAGCCATCTCATCCTCTGTCGTCCCCTTCTCCTCCTGCCCCCAATCCCTCCCAGCATCAGTCTTTTCCAAGAGTCAACTCTTTGCATGAGGTGACCAAAGTTCTGGAGTTTCAGCTTCGGCATCAGTTCTTCCAAAGAACACCCAGGACTGATCTTCTTTAGAATGGACTGGTTGGATCTCCTTGCAGTCCAAGGGACTCTCAAGAGTCTTCTCCAACACCACAGTTCAAAAGCATCAATTCTTCAGCGCTCAGCATTCTTCACAGTCCAACTTTCACATCCATACATGACCACTGGAAAAACCATAGCCTTGACTAGACAGACCTTTGTTGGCAAAGTAATATCTCTGCTGTTAAACCTCAGTAATACTGACAGCCCACTTCATTGCACACACACTAACTCATCTCAGCATGCTGACATGAAGACCAGTGCAAGAGCCCCACTGCCCACCCGTCCTAGAAATGAGCACTCCTTTCCCTTAAGATAGTGTGCCTGCCTCCCAGGTCACTTGGACACTGACACTCAGACTGAGGGAGGCTGCAGGTCCACCTTTGTTTCAAGTGTTTGTGAAGCTGTTTTCTCTCCTTTGTAGATAAAATACAAATATCAAAAGAAATTACAGTATCTTCTTTGCACACTTTTAAAGGATAACCTTGGTACCCCTTTGGGGACCACAGCTTCTGACTATATCTTCGTCAGCATTACACTGTTTATAAGTGCCTAGGATGAACCAGTCTTTGAGCCAGGCACTTCAAATGAAGTTTTTTATTTATTTCATATGACACCTGAGGAATACCATATCTGTTCCATGTGTGAGTTGACTGTGGCTTAGATGCATCTCATACAAATGGATACCAGCCTCTGTGGCCACAACCTGAGCTCCAATACTGTCTCCATTTTGCACATATGCAAGATGACATGCCAAGGCGACTGACCGACTAATCTCTACCCAGCACCAGCTCCTATGTATGGCAGTGCCTTCCTCGTCAGGATGGCATAGGACAGGCCATCTAGTCTTTGCTGAGTAACTGTGGTTATGAGCACAATCTGATTAATTTCTATTTAATGAAATATATCTTATTCAAAAACAGTATTAGAAGATGCCATTTAAATATGCTCTTTGTTTTTGTGTTTTGAATATGAAGATTGGGATTTTGTTCCTTAAGGATTTGGGGGTGAGAGAGGGTGGGCAGATTTGGGATAAGAGAGAAACTTTGATTAGTTTAGGAAACAAAAGGAAAGGATAGCCCGTCAAATGATTCTCTCGTACTTAGGGACATACACATGATTAAATACATACATGCACAGGACACAATTAGTCCAGCCAGTTCCACAGTTAAGATATGATAAATTATCCTCCTCAACAGAGACTCTAGCAAGTCAGATGCATCAGATCCAAGCTTTTGAGCACTGTCACACTTGACGCCTGCAGGTCTTTAAAAAGATTGATTATCCTGACATGCTCTGAGAAGACCACCACTGCACTCCACTACTAGTTTCCATGTTCTAAAAATGATATTTCAGTTTAATAGAACTCAAGGAAACTTTCAAAAACTGCCAGGCCATCTCCTCCTCTGACGTTTTAGAGGGAAAATCATCTAAGCTTCCAGAAGTAGGAAGAATGCTTGTGTTTGTGTAGATGGGGAGGTGGGGAGATGAGCATGGAAGCTGAAAGAAAAGGTGGGGGGAGGCACAAGTGAAAATAAGAATTTTAAACAGATGTAGCAATTTGTTGTGCATCTTAACCATGAAACACTGCTCAAATGCCCCATTTGTATTCTCTAGCAATGTACGAGATGGAAATCTTTCCAGGAGTTACTAAATACAATTTTTTTGGAGTCTGCAAAGCTGCATGGCGTGGAAGCTTCCAGAGGATGGACGGGTTGTGGGCAGAGAAGGAAGGTAGGCAAGAGAGGCAGGATTTGGAGCTGGGCAACAGCTCTAGGGTTTCTGAAGTTATGTTATGTGCAAGTCTTTCATGCTTGAAAGCCCTCTGATATTTCATTCATTAGCCAGTCCTGTCTTTGCCACCCCCAAGATGATTCTGGCTCATCCTCATTTTAGAGTTCATGATGATATGTTATAAATGCAGAAACAGGGAATTCCCTGGTGGTCCAGCAGCTAAGACATAAGCATTCACTGCTTTGGGCCCAGATTCAGTCCCTGTTCGGGGAACTAAGATCCCACAAGCCATGCTATGAGGCCAAATAAATACAAAGCACAAACTCCTCTTTGAAAAATTAAACAAATGCAGGAACAGTGGAGACCCATGTGCCTCCAGAGATTGTGTCTCATAAGAGGAGGGTTACATGTTTCTGGACATTTTGTGGAAGAGGAAACAGAACCTGAATAAAGGTACTGAGAAAAACAAACCAACTCACCTATAATCTCAGTTAATATAAATCACCATTTTTTCTTGACCACTGGTTAGGAAATTTTAAAATTTCCTTGTCATTAGAAAAATCTTTCTCTATCCTTGATTACTTATCAAAGTGCAACGGTCTTAAGTTAGAGATGAGCATAATGAGATCATAGGGTTGGCATCTAGCCCAGCCTTCTCATTTCACAGAAGAAACTTGAGCTCAGAGACATAAAGGGTCTTACCCAAGATCACACAGCACACCAGAGCCAAAAACCAGGTCTGGAACCTAGGAACCAGTGTTAAACATCAGCTCTCCTTTTAAAATGCAAAGTTTCCTGGAAGGATCAAAAATAAGTATTTATCTCCCTCAAAATGAGTTTTTCCCTTAGCAGAAGAGAAATAGCCAAAAACCTTTGGTTTAAATAGACAGAGAGGGCACAGACAGGGTTGCAAAAACCCTGACAACAAACTGTTCTCTAATATCATTGTACAAAAGCGTGCAATCCACATAGTCATTTTCTCAAACTCTGCTGCCATTATGTCACTTTCCTGCTCAAAAATCCTCCACAGGCTCGATCATCACCTACAGAATGAAAACCAAATTCCTTCACTGCACACAAACCAGCCTCACCTTTCCAGTCCACCACTTTCCTGTAATGAGTTCATGCTTGGTCAAGTACCTATTTTGTGCTGGGCATTGTGAGGACATGGGAGACACAGTAGTAATGACCAAACAAGGTCTTTTCCTCATGGGGCTCACATTCAGGAGAGGGAACAATGACCAAGCAGAGAAAGGAATCGACAAAACGGTTATGACTTATAGTTAGTTAGTTAGTTAAGTCGCTCAGTCGTGTCCAACTCTTTGCAACCCCATAGACTGTAGTGTACCAGGCTTCTCTGTCCATGGGATTTTCCAGGCAACAGTACTGGAGCGGATTGCCATTTCCTTCTCCAGGGGATCTTCCCAACCCAGGGCTTGAACCCAGGTCTCCCACATTGTAGACAGACGCTTTACCGTCTGAGCCACCAGGGAAGTCTATGACTTATAAGAATAGCAAATATGATGAAGTGACATAAGTAACTGGTGATGGTGATGGGGAAAGGGGAGGGAGTTTCTAACTACTTTATCTGGAAATAACATGTGAACTAAGATCCAAAGGCACTGATGAGCCAGCTTATGAAAAGCTAAAGAAAGAGCTTTCTAGATCGAAGGAACTGTAGTTTGTCCAACTGAAAGGCTAGCTAGTGCTTGCCTATCTTCATTTCTTTATTCATGCATTTGCACTGCTGAAAACGCCTTTCCCCCACTTGCCTAGACTGGCCAGTCCCATTTGAAACAATGCTTTCAAGTGTGGGCTCTGTGTTAGCTGCAGTTGGTTTCTATTCACCATCTTGGGCGAGTCACTTCACCTCTGCGGGCCTTAGCTTCATCATTTTTAAAGTGGAGATGATACTAAATCTTACCTTAGGGATTTACTATGAAAATTAAGTATAATATTTCAGGTAAGACCCTTAACATAGTAAAACATGCAAAAGGCAATAAATCTTGGTTATTATCTGCTCTTCCAGACCAAGCTCAAGTCATATTTTCTGTATGTACTTTGTGAACAATAGTAGCCCAAACCCAAAGTAGAATTTATTTTATTGGAATTCTTAGGTTTCCAGGCCTGAATATCCCCCTGAACCCTTCCCTGCCACAATTTTCTGTATCAGTGTTCTCTTGTGTATTTTATGTGGCATGTTCATCCATCTAACCTAGTAGATTGTGAATCTTTCCACTGTGTTTGCTTTATCCTTACATTGCTTAGCTCATAATAAGTTATACTATATTTGTGTTCAAAGTACATATGTATGGTTGGCCAAGGAAAGGGGAGAGTGAAGAAACGATGCTCATCACAGATTGTAGTCTTGGTTTTACTTGCCTGCATTTGTTGGCCAGACCCTAAGATACTGCTCCCCCCAGCCCCCACCCCAGTGATCTGCTCCTGGTATTCATACCCCTGTATAAGCCTCCCCACTTCCGGGGCAGATGATGCTTGTGACTTGCTTTTGTTCAATAGAATATGGCAAATGTGATGGGATGTTGCTTCTTCAACTAAGTTTTAAGAGTGTGACCTCTGTCTTCGTAGCAGAGTCTCTCTCTCTTTATTGAATTGTAATTAGC
Organism: Redunca redunca; assembly: GCA_006410935.1. Lineage (NCBI taxonomy): Eukaryota > Metazoa > Chordata > Mammalia > Artiodactyla > Bovidae > Redunca > Redunca redunca. The sequence goes on from SJYQ01004310.1 coordinate 695,129, forward strand.
ATATATTATATTAGTTTCAGGTGTACAACATATTCTATACATTATGAAATGGCCACTGAAATATCATCCATCACCATACAAATTTGTTACAGTATTATTGACTACATTCCTGTGTGTACATTACATCCCTCTGACTTATGTTAGAGCAGGAAGATCCTTCTTAATCTGTTTTCCCTGTTCCATCTTTCTCTCCATCCCCACCTTTCTTTTGGCAACCACTAGTTTGTTCTCTGTACCTATGAGTCTGTTTCTACTTTGTTTTGTTTGTTGTTGGCTTTGTTTTTTAGATTCCACTTGCAAGTGAGATCATACAGCATTTGTCTTCCACTATCTGACTTGTTACGCTTAACGTAATACTTTCAGGTTCATTCATGTTGCCTCAAACGGAAAGATTTTAATCTTTATGAATTAGTATTTTCATTTTATTCGGATAGATACCCATAAGTAGAATTTCTGAAACATGTGGCAGTTATATTTTTGGTTTTTTTGAGGAACCTCCATATCATTTTCCACGTGCAGAATGTGTATACTGCTACTTTTGGATGGAATATTCTATGTAAGTCTGTAAGTTCATCTGGTCTAATGCACCACTTGAAGTATGTGTTTTCTTGTTAATTTTCTGTCTGGATGATCTAACATTTGATTAAGTGGGATATGAAAGTCCTCTGCTACTGCTAAGTCACTTCAGTCCTGTCCGACTCTGTGTGACCCCCTAGACGGCAGCCCACCAGGCTCCCCCATCCCTGGGATTCTCCAGGCAAGAACACTGGAGTGGGTTGCCATTTCCTTCTCCAATGCATGAAAGTGAGAAGTGAAACTGAAGTCATTCAGTCGTGTCTGACTCTCAGAAACCCCATGGACTGCAGCCTACCAGGCTCCTCCATCCATGGGATTTACCAGGCAAGAGTACTGGAGTGGGGTGCCATTGCCTTCTCCGTTAAAGTCCCCTACAGTTATTGTATTGTTGTCCCTTTCTCCCTTTATTTCTGTTAATATTGGCTTTATATGTTTATGTTCTCCTATGTTGGGTACATACATTTTTACAAATGTTATATCCTCTGCTTGAATTGACTGATTTGTCATTATGAAATAGATGGGGAAACAGTGGAAACAGTGTCAGACTTTATTTTGGGGGGCTCCAAAATCACTGCAGATGGTGATTGCAGCCATGAAATTAAAAGACGCTTACCCCTTGGAAGAAAAGTTATGATCAACCTAGATAGCGTATTAAAAAGCAGAGACATTACTTTGCCAACAAAGGTCCATCTAGTCAAGGCTATGGTTTTTCCTGTGGTCATGTATGGATGTGAGAGTTGGACTGTGAAGAAAGCTGAGTGCTGAAGAACTGATGCTTTTGGACTGTGGTGTTGGAGAAGACTCTTGAGAGTCCCTTGGACTGCAAGGAGATCTAACCAGTCCATTCTGAAGATCAGCCCTGGGATTTCTTTGGAAGGAATGATGCTAAAGCTGAAACTCCAGTACTTTGGCCACCTCATGCGAAGAGTTGACTCATTGGAAAAGACTCTGATGCTGGGAGGGATTGGGGGCAGGAGGAGAAGAGGACGACAGAGGATGAGATGGTTGGATGGCATCACCAACTCGATGGATGTGGGTTTGGGTGAACTCCAGGTGTTGGTGATGGACAGGGAGGCCTGGTGTGCTGCAGTTCATGGGGTCACAAAGAGTCAGACACGACTGAGTGACTGAACTGAATTGAATATACTTTCTCGTCTTTTCTTACAGCCCCAGCTTTCTTTTCTTTTCTATTTGCATGGAATGTCTTTTTCCATTCCCTTACTTTCAGTCTATATGTGTCTTCAGATCTGTGGTGAGTCTCTTGTAGGCTATGTATAAATGCATCTTTTTCTTTTTTATAATCCACTTGACTACCCTATGTCTTTGATTGGAGCATTTGGTCCATTTACATCTAATGTAATTATTAATATGTATGTTCTCACTGTCATTTTATTAATATTTTTCTGATTATTTTTATTGTTCTTCTCTGTTCCTATTTATTTATTTATTGGTTTCTTCCCTTGAAGTTTGATGGATTTAGTTAGTGTTACGTTTTGATTCCTCTCTCTTTATTTTTCTGTGTATCCACTGGAAATTTTTGATTTGCAGCCATAAGGTTTGTAACCATAAGGTTCATATATATCAACCTGTATATATATCCATCTATTTTATGCTAATTGTCACCTTAGTTGATAGTTCAAAGCACCATATTTTTACTCCCTACTAGGCAATGGCACCCCACTCCAGTACTCCTGCCTGGAAAATCACATGGACAGAGGAGCCTGGTAGGCTGTAGTCCATGTGGTTGCTGAGAGTCGGACATGGCTGAGCAACTTCACTTTCACTTTTCACTTTCATGCATTGGAGAAGGAAATGGCAACCCACTCCAGTGTTCTTGCCTGGAGAATCCCAGGGACGGGGGAGCCTGGTGGGCTGCCGTCTATGGGGTCTCACAGAGTTGGACACGACTGAAGTGACTTAGCAGCAGCAGCAGCAGCACCATGTTTTATGTTACATTTTGCATCTTTTTATTTTGTGGTTCCCTTAAATACTTACTGTAGTTATGGTTGATTGTAATATGTTTGTCTTTTAACTTCACACTAGCTTTTTTAAGTGGCTGATCCACTGCCTTTATTATATATTTACCTCTTCCAGAAAGATTTTTCCTTTTACATATATACATATTTATAATTATGAGTTTTACTTCTCTGCTTAAAGAAGAATCTTTAACATTTGTAAAACTGGCTTACTGGTAATGAATTTCTTTAGTTTTTGCCTGTCTGGGATCTCTCTTTAATTTTGAATGATAACCTTGCCAGTTATAGTTTGTTTTGTTTTTGTTTTTTTAGGTTTTAAGTTTTTTTTCTTTCAGTGCTTTAAGTATATCCTGCCACTCCCCACTGGTCTGTGAAGTATATGCTGAAAAGTGAACAGATAGTTTTATGGGGTTTCCTTTGTATATGATTAGTTGTTTTTGGTTTTTACTGCCTTTAAAATTTTCTCTTTATCTCTGACTTTTGCTATTTTAATTATGATATGTTTTAGTATGGATTTCTTTGGGTTCATCTTACTTGGAACTCTCTGGGCTTCCTGGATTCTGTTTTCTTCCACAGGTGAGGAAACTTTTTAGCCACTGTTTCTTCAAATGAATTTTCTCTCCCTGTCTTTCCCTTGTCTTCTTCTGGATTCCCTATAATATGAATGTTAGTACATATTTGATGTTGTCCCAGAGATCCCTTAAATTCTACACATTTAAAAAAATTTATTTCTTTTTTATTCTGTTCCTACTGGGTGATTATCACTATTCTATCTTCTACATAACTTATCCATTCCTTTGTTTCATCTAATCTGCTATTGATTTTTTATAATATATTTCTTAATCTCAGTTATTATATCTCTCTGATTTGTTCCTTCTTACATTTTCTAAGTCTTTGTTGATGTTCTCACTGTGTTCCTCCATTCTTCTGTTACTGAGTTTGGTGAGCATTCTTATGACCATTTCTTTGAATTCTTTATCAGGTACATTACTTATCTCTGTTTCATTAGGAGTCTTTTGGGGTGGCAGAGGAGTTACTTTGTTCTTTCAACTGAAACATATTCCTCTACTTCCTAATTCTGTTTAGGTCTCCATTTTTGTTTCTATGAATTAGGCAAAGTAACTACTTCTCTTGATCTTGAAGGAGTGGCTGTGTGTGGGGCATCCCCTGTGGAGACTGCTTGCACGTGGCAGCTTTAGCAGGCCAGCTGGAGCAGTTAGCAGCAACAGGCAGTTCCTGGGGAGTTCTGTGCCTGAGGCCATCCTGGCAGGGGAGCTGGGGCTGGAATGGCCTAGAGCAAAATTCCTCCCTGGGGAATGCTTAGTCTAAGGCTGACTTGGCAAGGCAACTGTGCCTGGAGTTGACCCTGATTGGGGGCAAGTCCCTGGGCCAAGGCCACCTTGGTAGGGTGGCTCAAGCTGGAGCAAGCATGGGCCAATGGGGGCCCTAGAGGGACACAAGAGAATAGCACCTTCCAGAGCCTCTAACACGAGAGAGGATTCAGAAGCTCTATGGTTAGCAGATGGATTTCCTTCTCATATGCTCTATGTGCCCTTTAAACAGTTGGAGTTTTTTTTTTTTTTTTCTTACTATCTCCCAGGGCTGGGGAGTCTACCCTGGGGCCCCTCAGCAGTATCCCCCTTTACTATAGGTTGCTGTGCGAGGCATGGAGTTTCATGAGTACTGTGTCTCCATCTTTACAACCCCTTTCTATGTGGTTTTTCTGTGTGCAGTAGCTGTTCATTCAGCCCCAAGGTTTCCTCAAGATGAATTGCTCTATATGTGAGTATCGTTTCAGTGTATCCATAGGAGAAGGTGAGCTCAGGGTCTTCCTCTGTCACATCTTGTACTTCTCTCCCAGACTCTTTTTTGAAGAAGCAAGTGACCACATTTTGAGGAGGTCTGGAGGCAAGGAATGGAGTGGTGAGCAGAGTACTAAATCCTGCTAATAAACAAGAAACCTTGGAAGAGGGGCTATCCTCAGTTGAGCCTTCAGATGCAGTGCAGCCTGGCTAATACCTTGATTGCAACTGTGAGAGACTCTGAAGCAGAGAACCCACATAAGCTGCACCTTTAGTTCTGGTTCACAGAAACTATGAACGTGTGTGTCATTCTGAGATCTTAGTGATAATCTGTAATATGTTTGCGGTAATTTGTTATGATTTGTTAGAAAACACATAAACTTTTAGAGTAACATTGGAAATATAACCTCACCTCTCTGAACTGTAGCCTCCTGATTAAAGAGCTTCTTTGTGGTGAGCACTAGAGTGTATATCAGGTCTCCAGCAGCAGAGGAGACAGGCAGGATCCTGCTCCCATACGGCTGCTAGTCCATCTTCAGTTCCCATGGGGTGTTGCTTTCACCCTACTGGCTGCACACAGAACTTAAGCAGTTCTAGGCCTTTTCATGAGGAGAACCAAACCACTTAGTAAATAAAGAGAGTAAAGCCTGAGTCATTCCAGAAGCTCTTAAGAAAGAAAATCGGGGACTTTCCTGGTGATCCAGTGGCTAAGGCTCCAGGCTCCCAATGTGGATTAGATCCCTGGTCAGGGAACTAGATCCCACATGCTACAATGCAGGCCTGGCACAGCCAAATAAATACATACTCTTTTAAATAAATGCATTATTTAAAAGAAGAAAGAAAATAATGTCAAACAGATAGGGGTTTTCAATGTAAGCAGATGAAATCAAGCTTTTTTTTTTCTATGATTTTAAAATAAAGGCAAACATGGTACTTCTTCTAAGTAATGAGTATATGACATGAAAGGCATTCTATAGGCAAATTACATTCTATTTACCTCCAGCTCAAACTGGGAGCCTTTTTGGCTTTCCCAAGAGAGAAATGTATCTTTGCAAGTATCATTTGATGCAAGGAGTACCAGGACATTATTTTACTGCTGGGGTATATTTTGGCCTGTAAATAGGCATCTTTGTAAAAAGCCTTTTTTCTTTCAACTAGCCCCACGTGGACTGTGAGCTCATTGTCAGAAAGGAGAGCCCAGTGTCCTAACCCTGGACCTCCAAGCCCTGCCTGCTGCTCCTTGCTTCCTTTATATATCTTCTCCCAGCCTTCCTTGCCTAAGTGGCATTCCCTCTACCATACTTTCTGTAGATACTACTTTTGCTTTTACCTAAAAAATTTTAACTCCAGGTCTTGTCTTCTTTGTTAGTACTCTGTGATCTCTGTGAAATCATCCTTTGAAAGGACTCATAGCCCTTAAAGAAACAAAATGTGTTTATCTTCTTTCAAGGCTAAGTAAAGGGCTCAAAACTAAATGACCTGTTGGTCCTACCTGGAAGGAAGATGCAGGTCTTCCTTTTGTTTTTTGAGATACACATCCGCATGCCCTCCTAACCCTTATGAAGAATGGGCAGAATGTTGTCTTTAAGAGTAGGACTCGTTGACTGGGTCCAGAGTCCTTGCTCATGCATATGTGCATGCTTAGTCCTTCAGTCTTGTCTTACTCTTTTTGACCTCATGGACTGTAGCCCACCAGGCTCTTCTGTCCATGGGATTTCCCAAGCAAGAATATTGGAATGGGTTGCCCTCCCCTTCTCCAGGGGATCCTCTTGACCCAGGGATCAAACCCTAGTCTTCTGCGTTGCAGGCAGATTCTTTATTGTCTGAGCCATTAGGGAAGCCCTAGTCCTTGCTCAGTTCAGTTCAGTCGCTCAGTCGTGTCCAACTCTTTGCGACCCCATGAATCGCAGCACGCCAGGCCTCCCTGTCCATCACCAACTCCTGGAGTTCACCCAGACTCGCGTCCATTGAGTCAGAGATGCCATCCAGCCCTCTCTTCCTCTGTCGTCCCCTTCTTCTCCTGCCCCCAATCCCTCCCAGCATCAAAGTCTTTTCCAATGAGTCAACTCTTCTCATGAAGTAGCCAAAGTACTGGAGTTTCAGCTTTAGCATCATTCCTTCCAAAGAAATCCCAGAGCTGATCTCCTTCAGAATGGACTGGTTGGATCTCGTTGCAGTCCAGTGGACTCTCAAGAGTCTTCTCCAACACCACAGTTCAAAGGCATCAATTCTTTGGCTCTCAGCCTTCTTCACAGTCCAACTCTCACATCCATACATGACCACAGGAAAAACCATAGCCTTGACTAGACAGACTTTAGTCGGCAAAGTAATGTCTCTGCTTTTGAATATGCTGTCTAGGTTGCTCATAACTTTTATTCCAAGGAGTAAGCGTCTTTTAATTTTATGGCTGCAGTCGCCATCTACAGTGATTTTGGAGCCCCCAAAAATAACGTCTGACACTGTTTCCACTGTTTCCCCATCTATTTCCCATGAAGTGATGGGACCGGATGCCATGATCTTCGTTTTCTGAATGTTGAGCCTTATAACTGTGTGGCCTGTGACAAATTATTCAACCTCTCAGTTCTCTGCTTTTTTTAATGGGGCCAATAATAGTACCTACCTCATAGACATGATATAAAGTACTTAGAATGGTGCCTGGCACAGAATAAGCACTCAGTAAATGTTAGCTATTACGATGATGTACCAACAGGAACAAACAAACAAAAGTAGACAGTTTTCATTTCTGATTGCACTGAGTTTGATCAGGACACAACTAAGAGAAACTAGAAGGACAGAATTTGTCCTCCACATTTTGCATTTTCTATTCAGACCTTCCTTTACTGCTGTCATTTGCCAGCTCCTTTCCTCTGTCCCCTCTTGGCCAAAGCCCCTCAGGGCAATACCCCACCTGGGGCCACCTCCTCCAAGCCTCAGATTTTACTGTCCCACTTGCTTCCCCAGCACATCTCTCCTCTCCCCTGTCCTTATCCCTAGGGCTTTTGCTAGCATCTGATCAACTAATTTGTGCCAAAATGTTAATCACTCTTGGTTTAAATCAATTGTTTTCACTTTTTAAAATGTATCTCCACAACTTCCTCATGCAATACATAGTAAACCATGTTGTAACAGTACACTTCACCACCTCACATGCTTTCAGCTCTGTGGAGAAAGGGGGGGGTTAGTCTAGAAAAGCACCCCCACCCTTATCAGGGTCTCGCCTCCAGTCCCTCATGACTTTTGAGAATCACAGCAAGTGCTGCCTCTTAGATTTGTCTTTTGGCAGATACCTTCAATGACCTAACCCAAATAATATCTGATAATGAAAACTTAAGGTTCTACAGCAGAGTCATATTTAAAGCCTATCAGGGTTGCTAGGTGGGGACTTCAGAGAAGGCATATTCGATCATATTTCTAATCACAAATGTAATCAGTCCTCTTCATCCATCTCTAAAAAAAAACCAAGTAACTGGTTTCTTAGGCTGATTTTCCTCTGGCTTTCAAATACAATGTTAGACTGGCTTTCTAAGACCATCCTCTCCTAGTGTGTTTAGAGCTGGTTCTGGGAAAAGGGCAACATCTTTGTTTAGAAGTAGGAATAATTTGGAAATTCAGCTCTCTACTTACTTTAGGCAAAATGTTAATTGTGTAGGGGAAACCTTCTTGTAGCTGAGGGTTTTAGTTGGCCTGAAGGGCAAAGTTGGCTGGGAAAGGCAGGATGGGCCTTCTGTTTTTATCCCTTAGGCCAATCAGGGCATAGTGACTACCTACACCTTGTGTTGGCATCCCAGCCTAGGATGTCCTTGATGTCCCCAGTTCCCAATCTTCACTGGATGACCCTAAAAGGCAAATTTCTCCAGAAGGAGATATACCTCATGCTATGGTTCCCATTCAGCTTGAGTCAGGAAAAATGATAATTGGTCAAATAAAATTTCAAGTATTTAATTCTGTCTCCATAAAATCATCTAAGATGTTTAATATTTTGGCATCAGACCAAAGTCTTCCAATTTGATCTGGGTAATAGTACGTGGGAGGGAAATAGTGGAAACAGTGTCAGACTTTATTTTGGGGGGCTCCAAAATCACTGCAGATGATGACTGCAGCCATGAAATTAAGACACTTACTCCTTGGAAGAAAAGTCATGACCAACATAGACAGCATATTCAAAAGCAGAGACATTACTTTGCCGACTAAAGTCCGTCTAGTCAAGGCTATGGTTTTTCCAGTGATCATGTATGGATGTGAGAGTTGGACTGTGAAGAAGGCTGAGCGCCGAAGAATTGATGCTTTTGAACTGTGGTGTTGGAGAAGACTCTTGAGAGTCCCTTGGACTGCAAGGAGATCCAACCAGTCCATTCTGAAGGAGATCAGCCCTGGGATTTCTTTGGAAGGAATGATGCTAAAGCTGAAACTCCAGTACTTTGGCCACTTCATGAGAAGAGTTGACTCATTGGAAAAGACCCTGATGCTGGGAGGGATTGGGGGCAGGAGGAGAAGGGGATGACAGAGGATGAGATGGCTGGATGGCATCTCTGACTCGATGGACGCGAGTCTGAGTGAACTCCGGGAGTTGGTGATGGACGGGGAGGCCTGGCGTGCTGCGATTCATGGGGTCGCAAAGAGTTGGACACGACTGAGCGACTGAACTGAACTGAATGGTACGTGGATGTTGCTTTAAAATATCCTGTAACTGGTACTATATGTGTGTGTGTGTGTATATGTGTGTGTGTGTGTGTGCGCGCGCGCATGTGTGTGTATGGATGGATCTGCTAGAACAGTGGTTCTCAAACATTGCCATATATTAGAATCAGACTGCACATCAAATCAATTAAATGAGAATCCCTCAGCCACTGGTATTTTTAGTTTCCCAGTTGGTTCCAATATGCTGCCAGTGTGAGAACTGGAGTGCTAGAAGGAAATGATCTCTCAGGAAAAACAATAACAACAACAACGAAAAAAAGATTTAGCTCCAAGGAAGGCTTATCTCTAAGATCTATTTTTTTTTTTTTTGGCTCTAGTTTCTATGACTAAATAAATCTTTGTTGCTGTACAGAAAGAAAAATATATCTGCCAGACTATTACTTGCACCTGACAGTTGCAAAAATATGAACAAACAAACAAAAAATTCTTGTTTAGAAAACACAGTCCCTAGACTGAAACTTTAAGACTGGCCAAATACCAGTTTTGAGAATGCATCAACTATCCTGTGGGCTGGCCTTGTCTCCTTTCCTATAACACTCTTAGATGAATATTTGGTTTCTCCAGGGAAAGTGTCTTACCACAGACAAGGCAAATCTAAACACCAGAGGCCAGGTGGAAACCCAGTTCCCTGGCTAAGTGTTGAGTGCTTCCTGTCGCATGTGCCTAGATGGTAGTGTGGGGACTCAATCAAGGCTGCCAGAGGCATCATTAATTTCAATTAGGTGGAAAGTCTGTGGAGTGGGTTGCTCCAGGGACAGTCATTTCAGGATGTCCTGCTCACAAGGTGTTTTGGTGTTGTTTTTTTTTCCCCCAAGGATACTGCTAATGGAGTTTAAGGTCCTTTCATCTCAACAGAGGCTTTATTAAGTCTCCTCACGTCTGTAAGTACCTGTAGCTGCCCTGCTCCCTCTTAATTCACTTTCTGTGCCACATTCAACAGTATTTGGAATCTCCACAAGAACAAATAAACCTCTGAACTCTGATACATGTGTAATCTGCCAAGGTCCACCCCACAACTCCAGACTCTCCCCACGCCCAGCTGAAACAACATCAGCAAGCATCAGTGTTTCCTGTAATCCATTTGCCAAAGACAGTGCACCAGACGTGTCCTGTTTCCTATGCCAGCGTGCCTGTCATTGCTTTCCCTCTGGTAACTGGGGCAAGGGGTCAAGGGGGACTCTCAAGGTGACAGATTTGTTCAAGAAAAAACATACAGTCACTTTAGCCCCCAGGGCTCAGCACTAACCCCTCCTTATCCGTTTTCCTTTCTTTTTATTTTCACTCAGTGGATAAGTGCAGACTTTGTGAATGGCAGAAAGCACTGTTGAAAGTTCTTACAGGAGCCAGCTCTGCAACCTTGGGACTCAGTGGCTGCTTCTGTGAAACAGATAATTCCTTAGAACACTCAGAATTTCTTTAGTAAGGATTCTATTCTAATAAGGACACAAAGGGAAAATGAGTTTATTTCTATTGCCACAGGTACCCTTCTGGCGCAGCTTCCTCTTCACAGCAAGTTTATGGCCCTAAAGACATGCAGTTTTCCAAATACTGGACAGAGGCTCCCCCAGTTTATCGGGGAAACAGGGAGACAAAGGTCTTGATAGATGTATGCAATGCACCTTTTCCCCTTTCTCTGTAAACTCTCAGCAACTAGAAAGGCTGGGGATGCTTCTCCCTCTCGTAATTACTTAGGAAGGAATGTCATAGCCTCAAGCATAATTAACAGCATTTTAATTCATTCTCTCTTTTTAGGCTGTTCACATACTTGCTGTTGCAAGAATGAGCACAGCATTATGGCGTGTTAACTTTTTAAAAATGAGGCCAACAGTGTTGAACCCCGGTGATCCCCATAAGGCACCATGGTCTCAGTTTAAACGAGGGCTGGGGAAAGCGTTCTGTGGTGCGATGAGAATGTATAGGCTGACCCCAGTCCTGTCTTCCCCAAGTGAGATACAGACAGAATTTAGCTATGCTTTTCTGAAGGAGCACCTGCTCATTGTGTGGCCAGCGGGAAAAGATTCTACAAATAAAGTGCCCGCTGACAAGTTACACAGGCAGATGTGAGACTGTGATGGTGCACCTGTGGGCTTGCCCTCTCTCTCCCCACCCTCTGGATCCCTGGACCAGCGCCTCTCCCTACCTGCAGGGGCAGCCACCCTCACCCTCTCCAGCCCAAATTTTAACAAAGAGAAAACCTTCCTGTGTATTTGCTTGTGAAAGACATGGCATGTTATTCCCTAAAGTAGAATGTGACAATCTCCTTTCTCAGAATGTTTTTAACTCCCATGATTATCTTTTCTTTGCTTAAAACACACAAAGACACACACCTGTACACACACATCTGCAGACATTGAGTTTATAGAAGCAAGTAGTTCTGTCTGTCTGTTAATTTCCCACTCGGTGGTAATGAGTTATTTCAAACAGAAGCAGTAAAATGTGCAACTTGACATGGGTTGAAATTTAGGGCATCCTGCTTTCCTATACATTATTCCTCACTTCTTAAATATTTATAACCACTTAAAGATGATTTATAGATGTATATCTAGAATTGTATCCTGACAATAAGAGCTTTACATATTTTTATTTCTCAGGGTATAGATTTGTTTGGTAGCAATTGGAGACTAAAATGTAGTAAAAAATATGTGTGGGTTAATTATGTAATATAAATATACATGTGATATATATACATATACATATTGGCCAAAGCTCTACAATGAGAGATGCCATGTCAAAAAGCAGTAAACTGTCAGGAATCTATGAATATAAATAGTTTTTAGCAATAGCATATTATCAAGGCATTCGTAACTACGTTTGGCATTTTTGGAGCAGGAAAAATGCTGGGGTTTCATTAAACTGCAGTGCAAAGGAAATGGAGAATCTGGATTCTATACGAGGATGTCCTTGAAATGAATAGATTGCACAGAAAAGCTGAAAGGTGTGTTCATGCAAAATCGTACCCCTCCCCCCTGCCAAAGAAATCTCATTTCATTTTTTAAGTGCCCAGAAATTAACAGAAAAAATGTGGTAAATAATTAAGAGTATGTTTAAATGTCATATACAATATTATTCATGATGAAAGGGAAATTCATAAAAGATTCATTTGTGTTTTTTTGCTCAGTTAAAATAATGAGATCAAACAGAGTGAAAAACTCTATTTTTGTGATTTATCTCAATAGTGTACATTGTTATTTGATCATAGGAAAATTCCAGATGATGTATAGCGATTTACTGCTTAGAAGAATATATATTCTATCAATGATGTAAGCTAAAGGTATGTGGCAAACTGAAATTATAGATGATTCTTATTATGAAACACCAAGACAATATTTTTACTGTATTTTGGGTGCCAGGATATCACCCCAGGTACCTCATTGAAGCCAGCCAATCTGTGCTGTTCTCAGAAAAGAAGAATTCATTTCTGGGAAATTCGCCATTTGAAATTCCAATGGTTACTTATCCCCTTCTTAGGCTAATGGTGCCAGTTGCTAAGAAAACAGGGCTTCTTGGCTGGCCAGAGGACGTAGCTCTTTTTCTGTGTCGCTGAAGGATCAGGGATCAACTTTGAGACACTCATTGTCCTGGAAAATCAGTTTATTGTGAGTTTTCTCAAACTTGGCATCCAAGAGTATAATCTGAATTGCTTGTTTTTTGATCCTAGGGAAGGTGCTGATAACAGTTTTGAAGTCAGTCTGTGTTAGCTCCCAAGATGCTCATATTGTAAAAAACTTAAGGTCTGGCTGGCTTGTAGGAAGACTTAGGGGAAGAATTTCCTATGACGGAGCCAAAGGAGAGGGGCTGGCTACAGGTTTTAGTCATATTTTAATCTCCCTCCCCCTCACCAGTGTTCTTTCTCTTCAACTCTAGTGATAAGCTACATTAATTTAGGGCTACGTTCTCCTAAGCTCTGTTTCTTTATGCTCTCTTGGGTTCTGTGCTGGACCCCTGACAGTGATGCTCAAAACGCATTTTTAGGACAGGATACCTTCATTGTTGTGCCTGCGCAGGATGCCAGATTTGCAGGAACAAAATGGTCACTGTCTCAAGACAAGACTCCATGATAAGCGACAAATAGGCTTCTGGAGGTCATAGTCAGATCTGTGAATACAGTCTCAAATCAAATTTTCTCCACCACCCAAGACCTAATTCTCTTTTATGAACTATATTCTTTCTTCAAATGCTTCTGAGTCTGATATGCAGAGCTTTTCTATCTAGGATTACTGAAACCAAGAGGATGCTAGAAGAGAGAAGTAGAGTTAAAGGGAGAATGGTCCTAAAGGAAGCTTGTGACTTAAAAAGATCTGCAGAGTGAATGGTGAAGGAAAGCAGTGTAGACCAGTATTCTCTACTTGAGCCATTGGTTCACACATTGATGTAACTCGCTGATTATAAACTTTAATGTGCTCCCTGACTGCCATTAACATCCTCCCCTCCTTGTGGCAATGACGTTTGTCCTCTCTACCCTTCTTCTTTCTTCACAAAAATAATCATACAGCTATTATCATAAATAACTGTTTATTATCTATTATGTGCCAGGCCACATGAAAGTGAAAGTTGCTCAGTCATGTCCAACTCTTTGCGACCCCATGGACTGTATCCATGGAATTCTCCAGGCCAGAATACTAGAGTGGGTAGCTGTTCCCTTCTCCAGGGGACCTTCCCAACCCAGGGATGGAACCCAGGTCTCCCGCATTGGAGGCAGAGTCACTACCATCAGAGCCAGCAGGGAAGCCCACTTAGGGGTGCTATTAAAAATCTTTGCATAAACTGTTCAAGAAAAGTTAAACTTTCCTCTTTACAGATAAGAAAATTGGGAGTAAGACAAGGTAAATAAATAGCTTACCCAAGATCACGGGGCTAGTAGGTGGCATAGCTGGTTTCTAATCAAGTCAGTTTCCAGTCAAGGTGTCTGAACCTAGTCTGCTGTCTTAATCACTATATGTACTCCTGCCTCTGTAGGGATACAGACAGAACTTTCTTTATTCTTACTTCCTCTCTCCATCACTACTCAATAGTAGCAGCTCAAGATCCTCTCTGACCTGAGGTCCCAAATCCAGGTCTGTGTGATGCCAGAGCCTCACCATTTTCCACCAAATTTACACTGTCCACTAAAGTGGTCACTGGCCACTTGTGGCTATTGAATACTTAGAATGCAGCTCCTCCAAATTAAGACATCCTCAAAGTGTCAGTACACACAGATTTCAAAGTCTTAGAATGAAGCAAAGAAGGTAAAATATCTCTTTAATAGTTTCCTATTGATTTGATGTTGAAGTGAAACTATTTATAATATATTGGATTAACTAAAATGTATTATTAAAATGATATTCAATTCAGTTCAGTTCAGTCGCTCAGTTGTGCCCGACTCTGCAACCCCATGAATTGCAGCACGCCAGGCCTCCCTGTCCATCAACAGCTCCTGGAGTTTACCAAACTCATGTCCATCGAGTCGGTGATGCCATCCAGCCATCTCATCCTCTGTTGTCCCCTTCTCCTCCTGCCCTCAATCCCTCCCAGCATCAGGGTCTTTTCCAATGAGTCAACTCTTTGCATGAGGTGGCCAAAGTATTGGAGTTTCAGCTTCAGCATCAGTCCCTCCAATGAATACCCAGGACTGATCTCCTTTAGAATGGACTGGTTGGATCTCCTTACAGTCCAAGGGACTCAAGAGTCTTCTCCAACACCACAGTTCAAAAGCATCAATTCTTTGGTGCTCAGCTTCCTTCACTGTCCAACTCTCACATCCATACTTCTTTTTACCTTTCATGGTGTGACTCCTAGATTATCTAAAATTACACACGAGGTTTGTAGTAGTTTTCCACTGGTCATCACGGCATGAGACCAGGCAGCATCTACACAGAAGGATGTCGCGAGAAAGGCTGCCTGCTCCAGCAACTTCACTGTCTCTATTCTCCCAAGCCCTCATCTCCCTGCCTCAATATTTCAAAAGTAATTGCTTCCCACTAAAATGTTGGGGGGCCCTAGTATATCATAGAATCTCAAGGTTAGGAGGAAACTTACAAATCATCCAGTTCAAACCACCCCAATAGTACTTTTATAATCTCTGTTTTGGCACAGCCATTGTGGAGATTATGTCACTGTTCCAAAGATTCACTTGACCTTATGTTTCCCTGTCCATTGATGCCAAACTTGGCCAGGGTACTAGTAGTGCTCCCTTAGGGAGGACTATACATCCTCATCTCTTTTCATAAATACTTCTTTTTTTGGCTGTGCCAAGTCTTAGTTGCAGCACATGGGATCTTCAGTCTTTGTTGTGGCACAGGGAATCTTTAGTTGTGGCATTCAAACTCTTAGTTGTGGCATGCAGGGTCTAACTCCCTGACCAGTGATCAAACCCAGGCCCCCTGCATTAGGAGTGCTGAATCTTAGCCTCTAGACCACCAGGGAAGCCCCCATCCCCACCCTTTTAAACTCAGGAGTGGCCATAGCTTGCTTTGGTCAATGAAGTATAAGGACAAATGTCCCTTCTGAGCTGTGGCTTTAAGAAACAACTCATGTGGCCATGACTCTTTTTCTTCTGACCTGAGGCCTGCAGTGTCCCAGGTAAAGGCTGCTGTGTCAGCCTGGGTCTTTAAGGGAGAATGATTAAGGGAATATTCATGACAACCATGGTGGACATTTTAATCTGAGTGAAAAATAGGCCTGAGTTATTGCAAACCACGGGGACTTAGGGAGTCTTTGTTATTCAAAAACCTGGATACAGATGCCATCCTCACCACATCCTCACACAAGTATATTTGCAACTCTTCAGTGACAATAATTATAACTACCACCCCAGGAAGAGTATCTAATCTTTGGCTAGCCCTGGCTGCTAGAAAGATCTTCCTCATATGGCAACGATATTTGCTTTCTGGGACAAACTTCTCCCTGAGCCCCAGAACAGGCTTCCTTCCAACTGTCTGCATGGGTGAGGGAGTAACAAGCTGAACCTGGGCTGAGCTCAGACATCAGCAAAAGCAGAAGAGGTCACTGTGGGTCCCTCCGTAGAGTCAGTAGACTTGAGAGTGAGCCAAGGGGAGAACATGACAGGCTGAGTCCAAGAAACAGGTGAGCTCCAAGTCATGGGGCAGATGAAGAGGAAAAGCCAGGGAAAATAGGAAATCCACCCATGGTTGGTCTGCTGGAAGTTGTCAGGATGGCAATGTGATGTGATGTGACAAGCTGTCTAATGAACATTCTGCTCACTGGGCAAGCTCTGGTAGTATGAGGGACCCCAAACTCTGAACTGACATTGCCACCTTCAGTCATCTACCTACTGGTTTCATCCATGGACCCATGATGTAAAGTTCTCTCCTCCTGCCACATGATAGCCTTCCATCTATTGGAGACAATATCATTTTGTTGCCTGAACAGACTAACATCGATGCTCTGTAATTCAGCTAGAAGTGTAGGGAAGTGGTTCTGAATTTGTGTTTCAGAATTGAGTTAGATCTTGGTTCAAACCATAACACCATCAACTGATAGCTTGTGACCTTCAGCAATTTTCTAACCTCTAGAAACCTCATTTATCTATAAAATAAGGACACTTTACAATATCCCACTTTGAAGGGCTATTGTTTGAAGAGTCAATGAAATAATACAAAGTACTTTCTTCTATATCTGCCCTCCAGTAAATGATAGTTATATATTTTTCTCTCTTAAAACCAAAGGAAATTTTTTTAAAAAGTGGTAGTTACATATTTTTTTCCTCTCTTAAAACCAAAGGAAAAATAAAAAAGATCCATCATAAGATTACAACCACACTGATAACACACCCTATGTGTTAAAACTCATTCAGAGTCTTACAAAATCCTCAGTAATTACATTGGTCCATATATTTTAGGACAGAATCATCTGCTATTGAAATTTGCCCCATGATCCCTTAAAGGTTCATTTAAGGTAATTCAGAAAAGGGATGCATTCCTTATTTCTATTTGTGTCCTATTTTCTGTTGTATTTCCTTATCTAATTTCTCCCCTTCTCTTCTATTGAAGTCAGTGCTGAGAATCAGCACCTTACAAGAGCATTACAGCAAAGGCGTGTAGGAATTCCACAGCCAATTTCATATAAATATTTGAAAGCACAAGAGAAGCAAGAGGTGAAGAGAACACTTATCATGCAGTGTGCAGTCATAAAAGCATCAGAAATGCTGCAACAGAACTGGCCCAGCCAACCAGCCAGCTCAAGAGTCTGTCCCTGGCACCCAAGGTTGTCCTTTCCTGTGTCACCTTGAAAAGTTTGGTTCTGCTGCAAACAGCTCAGCTTCCCCTGAATGTTATTAAGCCCATTAACAGAGCATAATATATAGTTTGTAAAAATTCCTACGTGTGCGTGTGTGTGTGTGCGTGTGTGTGTACAGAGAGTGGGAGCAAGGAAGAGGGGTATGGAGGGAAGGAGAAAAGGAAAGGAGGGAGGAAGGGAGGAAAATAAATAAGGAAAGATATTGGACCTCTTGAAATCCTTGTGTGTTGTTTGAACTTAGATTCTACTTCCTCTAGGTCTTCCTCAATCCTATGAGCAGGAACCTGCTGTTTACTCCTTTAGTCACTTCAGATGTCCTCCAGCCCTTTCCAGGGTGCTTGCATTTTATGAAGGGCCAATGACCAGGACTGCTTTGGGTGGTGGGGCTCAGTGTGGTCCTTGATTTCCCCTGTCAGACGTGAATTCCCTTGTTGATAATATTCAGGATACAGACCTCCTGAGCCCCAGTCTATTCATCTCACAGCTCCAGTCTACAATAATTTGTGTACAGATGATACATATCTGCAAGAAAGGTAAAGACAAACAATACAAACTTGGGCCCTATAGTTCTATAGGGATACTGAGGATCACATGGTTACATAATCCATTTTATAGTGTTTTTCCAAATTTCTAACCCAATTCAAAGTGTTGAAGCTACTATCATTTGTTAACGGAAGTGTTCCCCAATTGTGCTTACTTACCTTCAGGGTGCACAATAAAATAAAATGCTTATATTTTTGTAAAATTAAAGTCATGAATTCCCTTGAACCCACCTCACTTATCCCATTTTCTGTCTTCATTCTTTAGCAGACTGTTAACTCTCATACATGTATATCATGAGTGGGGGATTTGGAAAATGTACACCCTCCTGCCAACTAGTACACTCTCTCAACTTCCTATCAAAGTGCTCCAAGAATACACACAAAGATAGAAACTGGTGACATAGTTATCACCTAAACTTGCCGTGGTCAGGGATTTACATTAACTGAGTCACTGATGATTATGGGTTAAAAAGCCCATTGTAGGACTACATCTCACAAACCACACACACCATCCTGTGAACCAGAACAGACCAGATAGTTGCTAAGAAGGCTGGACTATGCCCACTGTCTGGGCTTAATCAACACTGTTCTACTGAGGGAAATAGGGAAATGCAACCCAGTGAAACACTGACCTCCAAGCCCAGAGCCCTACTCTTCCTTGCCCGCATTAGCTGTTTTTCAGCATACATTCAGTCACTGTTAACTCAAAATTCACAATACTCCATGAATAACTCTTAGTTGTTGAAGAGAAAATATCACAGACAGGAGTAAAGGAAGAAAGAGATTTTTGAATGGTGAGTGTTCTTTCAAACTGTGTCTGCTTCTCCATGTCATGTCACAAAAGCAAATATCATATCAAGGTTCAACTGAGCATGCTCACACTGGAGGACGCCTGTCTGTGGCAAACTGAGCAAGGGTACTGCTCGTCAAACTGAGCCAAGAAGCGGGAGCTGCCGTACCCAAGTGAGCAGCAGGGGCATCTGAGGAGATCTAAGGATGCCATCTTTTGTGTTAATCAAACAGTAACTCAAGAGAGCATTTCTTTCCTCTTTAAGGCTGGTAAAGAATGGCTGGCAGGCTGGCTGACTGGGTGGGTGGATGGATAGATGGATAGGTAGATGGATAAGAGGAAGGGAGGGAGGAAGGAAGGAAAATGGGGCAGAAAAAAAACATATAGAATGGGAATATAGATATAAGTATAGATATAGATTGTAGATGCAGAAGCAAACGTAGCTATAAATAAATGTCCATGCTTATGAACCAGTACTAAAGCAGAAAACAGAGACTTTCATAAGACTTGGAGGAAGAGATTAACTTTAAAAACGATTTTCTGAATGTTCCACATTCTTCATATTTAGCAACTGGTACCCCTTTCAACTGAAATGGCAGCAGACAAGGGAGAACTTAGGCCATCAATGTACATGTAAAACAGATACATACATACTTGTAAAACAGAGGCTAGGTTTGTGTGGCCTCTGTGGCTCAGGGAAGGAAGGAAAACATTTCTTTCTTATGGGCTTTATGCTCACTTTTTGGGAACACTGATGTCATACTTAGCTTTCAAAGAATCAGAAAGCATTTTAAGACAACTAGGTTGAGTAGAAGGCATTGAAGAATGCATTAACTTGCTGGAAATAATTATGATATATGAAGTTCCCAATTGATGGAGATATTTAATAAGTGAAGACTAAGAAAATTCTTTGAAATCATAAAAGTTTAAAAATAAATTGGTAAAAATAACTGTACTACTTAATAGAGAGTTATTCAACCAAGTGAAGAACCAAATGACTATTATTTGTTTATTGGTTAGTAACAGCTCATTTATAACCCTGATTATATTGAAGGATAACTCATTGTTAGTATATTCTGTATTAATAAAAATGAAAAACTTAAAAAGTGATTTTCTGAAATTTAAATTAAAATCTCACATTTCTCTAATTTCCAAAAAAAAAAAAAAAATACAGGGTGACATGACTTCCTTGAAACAAGATACGATTGTCATGACAGAAAATGACTAAGATGACTACAAATATGCAAAAATTTTCTGGTCAAAACAAGAAATGACTATAGAGCAATCCAAATTTTAAAATTGGCTTTAAAAAGTCTTATTGGGAGCCACAAAGCATATCATTGAGACTGCAAAAATAAATTGACTCAGTGATATAGAGACAAATATAAAAAATCAATTATACAGAATATGTATAGAAAACCTAGAGTGAAAGTCAGTGGGTAAGAAGTATTCAATAGGACATCAGAAACTGGCTTTATAATAAAAGAGTTGCAAGTAATTTTGAGGGTTAAACCAAAGCAGTAATAAATAAAAATAGTAATAAAAGATATAATAGAAGGTGATTTTCCTGTGCTAAATAAGAATTAGAAGAACTTAAACAAACAAACAGAAAATAAGCTCACACTTCTGGTTCAGTGATGGCTTAACATTCTAGTAATGTTTCTGAATTTTGAAAATAAAAAAAAGCTTACACATATCAAGGAAGTTAAAAAGTTACCTACAAATCAAGTTGACCTCAGACTCCACCTGCAAACAAACAAAAAAGCAGAAAACAAGGGAGAAATGCCTACAGATTTTTTAAAAAGGAAAGTTTGGGATACATTTCTAAACTCAGAACTCTAATATTTATATGTGACAGCAATAGAAATAAAATTCTAGAGATACCTCAACAGATAAAACATACTGCTACTACTGCTAAGTCGCTTCAGTCGTGTCCGACTCTGTGCGACCCCATAGACGGCAGCCCACCAGGCTCCCCTGTCCCTGGGATTCTCCAGGCAAGAACACTGGAGTGGGTTGCCATTTCCTTCTCCAATGCATGAAAGTGAAAAGTGAAAGTGAAGTCGCTCAGTCGTGTCCAACTCTTAGCGACCCCATGGACTGCAGCTACCAGGCTCCTCCATCCATGGGATTTTCCAGGCAAGAGTACTGGAGTGGGTTGCCATTGCCTTCTCTGGAGATAAAACATACTACTTATATCAAAATTAGAAACTCAGGATTGGGAATTTATAGAATAAGAAATAGTAGTGCTGGGCATTGAAACCACTTAAATACTTTAAGGGGAACAAGTGCTCTCAGTATGAGTCTATTTTTTGGAAATAATTTTAATAGGTTCTTACTCTTGCTTCTGATCTCCTGAATCAGAACCTCTGAGAGATGAAGCCTGGACAGTTGTTCTTTTTAAGAACTCCACAAAGGATTGTGATATACAGCCCAGTTTGAGAATCCTTTTAATAAACGGACAGTATCTTTGCTTGAATTTGCCTTCTTAATCAATAGTAAAGTTAAATTTCTATCTGTTCTTTTTAGCTATTTTATTTCTTTTGTGAATTATCTGGGTCTTGATTATATTTCTCTTAGTATAGCAATATTTGTCTTCCAGTTTTAAAAATGTTTTTATGTTGCGAACACTAAGCATTTATCATAAATGATACAAATGTTTTTCACAGTTATCATTGCTTTGGACTTTGTTAAAAGGTCTACCTTGTCATTCACATTCATAGACATCGATTTTAACTCTTCTGGACTCTCTGGGTTCCCACAACTTTTAAATTCTTGAATGTCTTTCCTGTTGTCTAGCATTCTTGAATCAAAAAACAAACAAACAAGTAAGAAAAATAGGCACATCAGTCAGACATGACTGAGCGACTTCACTTTCACTTTTCACTTTCATGCATTGGAGAAGGAAATGGCAACCCACTCCAGTGTTCTTGCCTGGAGAATCCCTGGGACGGGGGAGCCTGGTGGGCTGCCGTCTATGGGGTCGCACAGAGTCGGACACGACTGAAGCGACTTAGCAGCAGCAGCAGCAGCAGCTAGGACAGCCATAGCACTATGCATAGGGAAAGTATTAATATATCATGTGGTAAAAACTTTGAGAAGTAATTGGGACAACAGAAATATCATTGTTTCTTCTCAGATCATTCCATGTTGAGGACTATTTCAAATCCTTCAAACACAGAAAGGAGATAAGGTAACCATGTTTAAGACCAGAAATCCCACAGAGCTCACCCAATTCTGATAGAGAACTTTCTAAATCCTCAGAGGAGGACCCACTGATCTTTTCCTCTTTGTTTTGTTTCCTTTGTTTTTATGCTGAGAAAGCCTTTCTCACCCAAAGGTTTTTGTTTTTGTTTGTGTTTTAAATTGATCTCTATTTCTTCTGGCCTTATGGAGTCACCTTTAATTCACTGATTTATCCTTGCAATTGATATACTATTTCCCATTTTTCAAATGACAATATGAAAGCTCAAAAATGATTTTAAAACTTGGCTCACCATCAGATCTTCGAATTCTAAATCAGTTCATTCCCAACAATCCTAGGATAGAAACATGATTTTCAACCATGATAGCCTATAATTCTTGCTATCATAGGACCTGGGTTAAAGGACATGACCTAGCATGAGTCAAAGACGTGAATGGAATGATGTCTGATTTACTAGCCCTTGACTCTAGCCAGTGCAACAACAGTGGTTGGAGGGCTACTCTGACACTACACAAAGCAACGGGGCTGTGATCTACCCTAGGGACCAAACGGGAGCCACCACTCTAGGGACCAAGGTAGGAGCCACCGATGTGTATGTTTAAACTTCAGCACAAGAACCTTTTCCAGGGGGACCTGTGGAACCTTCTAATATATTATTACTTCCAGTTATTTTTCTATTGTTGTTTAGTCGCTAAGTCATGTCCGACCCTTTGGACCCCATGGGCTGTAGATTGTTAGGCTCTTCTATCCATGGGATATTCCAGACAAAAGTACTGGAGTGGGTTGCCATTTCCTTCTCCTGGGGATCTTCCTGACCCAGGGGTCGAAACCAGACCTCTCAAAACCAGTCTATCAGGCAGATTTTTTACTGCCAACTATTTTTCTATGTATCTTAGCTTTCAAAGAAACTATAGGACAAGATAAAAAAAAAAACCAAAAAACATTGTTTGCATATACAGTAGATACCAAAAAATTAATCAGTCTGAGTAATGTGAGTTGAATATTTATTCTAGTGTTTGTTTCAGCCTATTAAATGAAAAATAATTACTTTGAGATTTCAGAAATGTGCTTGGTTCTGTTTTGGGAATTATTAAGAAATATTTTAACATGAGAGAAAATTGGGTTGGATAGTGTCACAGATTTACTTCTACCTTTTCTAACACCTCTTTAGTAACTCTACCTCTGAAGCGTGGGTGCTCACATGTACCTTTGGGCTAAGACTGACCCAATATTAAATATGTCAATTTGTCACTAAAGAGATTTACATAAGAACTGAGAAGAGTTTTATGTATGTTTTTTTAAAAATAGATAAATCCCTACTTGGTATAGTGGATTGTTAAGGAAAAGGAAAGTGATCGCAGTGTACAGCCTTAATTAAAACTCTACTCTGCCATTTGTTCTTTCTTCCTTGACAACCAAAAAAGAGAAGTGATTAAGTAGAAAGATTCTGTTTTATAAACACCTGCATTTTTTTTCTTGATAGCTCATTGATAGGAATATCTTGTTCTTAAGGTATAAACTACTCACCTTGGCTTTCTGAGTCTTTACTATTTTGTGGTAAGGATAATTTGCTAATCATTTTGGTTGGTATCTCTTAAACTTTCCCTGTGAACAAAGCATGCTTGTCTGTGAGATGACTGAGATAATTAAATGAGTGAATGTAACTTAACACCCTATGGTCAGCGTTACAAATTTATATCTATTGTCTACTAATCATTCATCAAGCACTTATTGAATACTTAGATAAGTCAGGTACTCTGCAAGATATTTGGAGTACAAAAATGCAGACAACTGCCCTCACAGGCTAATAAGGGACTCTGATGGGTGAGTTAAATGCTGTATGATAGTAATAATGCTATAACAGAAGCACATATGAAGTATTAAGACAGAATGGAGGACCTAGGGGCCATTATGCTTGTGGGAGGCTTCACTGAGATTCCAATATCTGCATTGAGTCTTGAAGAAAGAAAGGAAGTTTAGCAATTTCAGCAGCATGAACAATGTGTTCAGAAGTAAGTAATCTTAAATGACAATGATATGTTTGGGGAATAGTAAGAAAATCAGTCTAATTTTTTAATATGGGAAATATGTATAGACATAAAAGGGGATTGAAAAAGTGGATTAAGCTGGTAAATTTTTTTCTGTAAAGGTAGTAAATAGTTATGGCTCAGGAGAGACTTATTCTACTCTATACTTGGAGTTCGAGAGTAGCCATAGACAATATGTAAACAAATCGGCGTGGTTGTGTTCCAATAAAACTTTATGTACAAAAAGAATTGGTGGGCTAGATTTGGCCCACAGGTCATAGTTCTAACTGATGAGCTAGAATATGAAGTGTAGTTTAACATCATATTTTAGTTTCTAGTGGCTCAGATGGTAAAGATCTGCCTGCAATTCAAGAGGCCCAGGTTTGATCCCTGGGTCAGGAAGATCTGCTGGTGAACAGAATGGCTACCCACTCCAATATCTTGCCTGGAGAATCCCATGGAGTGAGGACCCCAGCAGGCTACAGCCCATGGGATTGCAGAGCCAGACATGACTGAGCAACTGACAAACATAGATTTGAACCCGATCTTCTCGATGTCTATAAGTATGGTGTTATCAAACATATTTTCTTGAAAGTTAATTGTCATATGATCATGCAGGCAGAGACAAACATCAGAACAATGATCTGGGTCCTGAGAAAGAAAGATAGTGGAAAGAGAAAAGGGGTCAGATGTTTGAAATAGTTCCAAAATGAAATGAACAGGAACTGAAAGTAGAGTGGAGAGCAAGAGGATGAAGTTGACTTTCACCCTGAAGTCTCCCCTATGTGTCTTGACAATCAATATAGGAAGGATGGGGTTTTTCACTTCTGCATCTCATTATCCTTTTTTGGAAGACTGAAACCAGAAGGTAAGCCCTAGAAGTTTGTATCTAGAATAGGAATTGTTTGATTTTAGGTCTCAGCTCTTATTCTCATTGTCAAGCCCTAAGTTTATAAAATTCCTGAAACTGGCCATACCTAAGATGAGCAAATCAGCTCTCCTGAGAAATCCCTGATGTTGAATGCTGTTATTTTCTGGAAAATCTTTAGAGATTTGGACTCTAAAGATATGATATAAGGAAAAAACATTAAGGATGAAAACATTCCAACTTTCTTTTTCCATTTATGCTCTTGTTTTACATTCTTTTCATGGATGTTAAATGTTCCAAATGGTTGTATCTTGACTACAAGATGTCCAGAGTACATTGAAACTTGAAAAAAAATCACTGCCATGACTCAGAATTGAAATTACCATATCATAAATTTCTTAGTAATCTGTCTGTCCCTAGGCACCTGGCCTTGTCACCATGAGTTTAAATCCTGTGATTTACTCCTCACCCCTCCTCTGCTCTCTCACCTTCATTTCTGCTGCAGCAGACAAGAGTCAACTCTTCTAGACAGAACATTTTTGCTCACCATTAGCATTTTGACTTGGTCTAATCGATATAGATCAACTCAGAGGATTCCTGAAGTGGCATTTAAAAACCAGAACGTTTAACTTTCTGTGGTCATTGTTTATAAAGCATGACTTACCAGTGAAGCTCATCTGAACACTTTTCCTATAGCTTTGTTATGACTAATTGCTGGCTTTTGGACTTCAGTCTTCCCTTGCTTCAGGTTCAGTTGTGGGGCCATCTTACTTTGTGGGATTGCCGAACACCCAAGACTTCTCTGCCTCCTCAAGGTGTCATCTGGTGACCCCGAGATTCATTTTGCTGCAGGAGTGTGCTTCACGCCTTGTCTTCCATCCCTTGGAAAGTGAAGGTCATCTTGCAGCTCCAATATAAACTACAAACACAAAGTGATAAATGAATATAGGTAGAATTTGTACTCCAGAACCCTTCCCTCTGAAAGTTGTCTGCATGTCAATGAGGAAATTGAAGTTCATGTTCTTACATGTGTTCCGTTTCCTGATTCAATGTATAGTCAAGCCAAGTACTTTTTCCTAGGGACCTTGCTTTCAAAATGAAGGAAAAAGTTAAACATTTTAGGCTTTTAAAAAGTGCTTTAATTTGACTAAAATATTATGGGTTAGGAAGACTTTCAGAATACCATATACT
Source organism: Redunca redunca (assembly GCA_006410935.1). Taxonomy (NCBI): domain Eukaryota; kingdom Metazoa; phylum Chordata; class Mammalia; order Artiodactyla; family Bovidae; genus Redunca; species Redunca redunca. The sequence goes on from SJYQ01004310.1 coordinate 721,039, forward strand.
AAAAATATTTTATGGAGAAAGAGTTAAATGTAATTAAAGCACAGTTAGGACTGAAGAGAAGCAGGTTCTTGTTTTGATTATTGCCAAAATATGTGTGCTGAGTAACTAATTTCTTATTTGTAAAATAACAAATTTGAATTAATGCTTGATATTCTGACCAACTTTTAAAGCATTGTAGTTTTTGTATATATAATTACAACTACTTTTGACTTTTGGTAGTGTACTGAAGTAACTGTACTAGATGTATGGCTAAAATCCTTATTAGGCTTCCCAGGTGGTGCTAGTGGTAAAGAACCCGCCTGCCAATGCAGAAGACATAAAACATGGGTTTGATCCCTGGGTCTGCAAGGTCCCCTGGAGAACCTTGTAAACGTATCCCCAGTATTCTTGCCTGGAGGATCCTATGGACAGAGGAGCCTGGCGGGCTATAGTCCATGGTGTCACAAAGAGTTGGACACGACTGAAGCAGCTTAGCATACCGAAGTAACTGTGAAAAGTATACTGAAGTAACTGTGAAAAAATGTATGCTAAAATAATTATTAAGCCTGATTGAGGAATTCAACATTTGGTTGCAAAATTATTCTTAAATTTTTGTCTGCTGGATATGTGTGTGTGCTCAGTCACTTAGTCAAGTCTGACTCTCTCCACCCCATGGACTGTAGCCCATGAGGCTCCTCTGTTCATGGGATTCTCCAGGCAAGAATATTGGGGATGGGTTTACATGCCCCTCCTCCAGGGAATATTCCTGACCCGGGGATGAAACCACATCTCTATGTTTCCTGCATTGGCAGGCCAGAGTTTTACCCCTAGTGCACCTAGGAAGTCCCTGATGGATAAAGGGGTTCCTAAACAATAGTGCTGTGCAAAGAAGATGAGAGATACCATCAAGTCTTCCTATGGTTTTATGGTAGATTTCTTTACTGTTTCTTTTCCTACTTTGAGGATGGAGGAGCAGTCCAGACATTCAGATAACTGAGAGGGTTGAGATTCAGTGATCCTCAAAGTGTGACAAAAAACCATCTTAATTCAAATCACCCATTTTTTTTTTCAATGAAGATTACTGGATCCATCTTATAGTGAAAGATTCTAAATGCCTAAGGGTGGAGTTCAGGATTTTGCATTTTGAAAAAGAAATTGGGTGAATTCAAGGTGGAAAACCAACAGCTATGTTGAGAAGGTTTGGAGTTAAGTGGTTGAGAGGCTTTGGTTTCCAATAAACTTATTGCAAAATTGATGATAATAAAATCCTCATGACAGGATTTGGGGGCACCAAGTGCCTGGGACCTAGCATTCAGTATGTGATCGTTACTAATGCCTTCATTTTGGTTTGATTGTTGTTCAGTCACTAAATCATGTCTGATCTGTGACCCCGTGGACTGCGGCTTGCCAGTCTTCCCTGTCCTTCACAATCTCCTAGAGTTGGCTCAAACTCATGTCCGCTGAGTCAGTGATGCCATCCAACCATCTCATCCTCTGTCATCCCCTTCTCCTGCCTTCAATCTTTCCCAGCATCAGGGTCTTCTCCAATGAGTCGGCTCTTCACATCAGGTGGCCGAAGTATTGGAGCTTCAGCATCAGCCCTTCCAATGAATATTCAGGGTTGATTTCCCATAACTATTTGACGCAATTCTCCATTTTACAAATGGAGAAATAACTGTGTTTTGTGGGAGAAATCTTTGTCATTCAAGGTGGGACCCTGGCAGTTTGCCATACCCCTTATGACTGTCATCTTGCCCCAGGAACGGGTTCTGCATGGGATTAGGGAAGTGGCTTCTGAGCCGGGCTCTGTCGCAGCGTATCAACCGCAGTGCACGCTGCATGCTAAGTCACTTCAGTCGTGTCTGACTCTGAGACACCATGGACTGTAGCGCGCCAGGCTTCTCTGTCCACGAAATTCTCCAGGCAAGAGTACTGAATGGGTTGCTATTTCCTTCTCCAGGATCTTCCTGATGCAGGGATTGAACTTGGGTCTCCTGCACTGCAAGCATGCTCTTTACCATCTGAGCTACGGGGGAGTCCCCAGCATCAGACGCAGAGGCAGGCTGGCTGCTCTCTCCTGTCCCTGTGAAAATGAGCTGTTACCACAAGGGAACGTCCATTTCCTTTTCTTCACTGGATCTAGAGGACTAGCTCAGAGAACACAGGAAATTCCAGGTTGGGATGTTGTTCTCTTTTTCTGGCTTTCTTCTCCTTTGTCAGAAAACAAGAGGGATGAATGGAATGGTCTCTTGGGCCTCTTCAAGTTCTGGAGTTCAAAGATAGCATATAATCTAGCATTTTTAAATCACAATGTTTTTAAGAACTGGGAGAGAATTTAGTGGTTGGATTCTGTGACTTTAAGTGACATATTGTCTTTGTGAAAACTGGCAAAGCAGAGAGAAAATCATACTCCTTTGGGAATATTGGAAATTGTCAAGTTTCTTAGATCAACAGCCCTCATTTCAGTCCAGATATGCAGCTGGCCTACAGTGTTTTCGTGACAGAATCTGACTAGCCATGGCTGTGTTTTGCTGTTACATAGCACTGACAGGGAATATTTTCTCTTAGGAATAATCTGGTCTGGGAACTTGACACTGAGATTTGTTCATTTTCTTAGGTTGGGTTTCCTAGAAGCAGAACCAGAGATGTGGCCTCTTGTCAAAGAAATTTACTGAGGGGAATTGCTCTCAGTTGAAACTTGAAAGAGAGTGAGAGGAACAAGAGGGGACAGGGGAAACAGCTAGCAAACATGTGGGTTGAGCTGACATCTAGCCACAGCTTGACCCTCACCCCCACCCCAGAACTCTGGAGAACACTGGTACCTTGGGAGCATACCAGTCATCCTGCCTGGAAACAACAGAAAATGCCTTTTTTTAAATCCTATTAGTCACTGACTGGAGGCCATCATCCCTTCTTGTTGGATTCTTGATCTTAAAATATTTTATCACCAAATGGGTTTGCCCTGGGTTTTTAATGACTTTTTAAAACATGATAGTATTTTTCCTTTGTTCCAGGTTTTCTTAGAATTTTATTTCAATCATGTAAATATTATTAATTTTATAAAATGTATTTTCTGTATCTGTTGAGATAATTCTGTATCTTTTCTTCTTTAAGTTGTTAATGAAGATTAGTAGTTTTTCTTCTGCTAAATGACTCTTGCATTTCAAAGATAATCCCTTCTTAGGTAGAGTATATTATTTGTCAGGATGCTCACATTCCATTTGAAATTTATGTATCTGTTGCCATAACTGAGTTTAGCTTATTTGGTATTGAGATTGTACTTGGTTCATCAAATTTAAAATAGAACAGTTTTTATAATATCGGGATTATCTGTGTATTAGTTTCTTGAGGCTGCCTTAACACATTATCACAGACTCGGTGGGTTAAAACAACAAAAATTTGTTCTTTTATAGTTCTAGAAACTGGAAGTCCAACATCAAGGTGCCAGCAGGGCCATGCTCCCTATAGAGGCCCTAGGGAAGAGTCTTTGTCTCCTGCAGCTTCTGATGGCTTTTGGCACATCACTGTGGTCTGCCTCCAGGGTCACTGTCCTCCTCCTGTTCTGGCTGTGCCTCTCTGCTCTGTGCAGCTCATTTAGGACACACTATTGGATTTAGGGTCCACCTGGATACTCTAGGACAATCTCTGCATCTCAGAAGCCTTAACTTAATTACATCTGCAAAGGTTGTTTGCTCAAATAAAGTTAATATTCACAAGTGCCAGTAATTTGATGTGGCCATAACTTTTGAGGAGGTCACCATTCAACCCACTACAGTCTGTTTCTTGAAAGTTTAGTAGGTTCCATCTTAAAAATCATTCACTCCTGGTGTGTGTGTGTGTGTGTGTGTGTGTGTGAGTGCATGCATGCGCTGTGCTTAGCTGCTTCAGTCGTGCCCGACTCTTTGTGATCCCATGGACTATAGCCCACCAGGCTCCTCTGTCCATGGGATTTCTCAAGCAAGAATACTGGAGTGGGTTGGCATTTTCTGGAGGGTGATTTGAAGTTAAAGTTTTGAATACCGATTCAACTTCTTTAATAATTTTAGGTTAATTCACTACTTCTTGTGTCTGTTTGATGCTTAATTTTTTAACCTTAAAAGGTAAAGGTAACACCATACCTTTTATTTGTTCATCTTATTTATTTTCTATCTCCCAAATAGAATATAATTTCAGTAACAGCACAGATTTTCATCCATTTGGATCACTATGAATCCCTAGTACCTGTAACAGTCATGAAATATTTGCTTAATGAATAAACTAAAATTTGACTAAAATTTTGTCTCTCCCATTGATTTCTTTTCTATTAATTTCTGCTGTTTATTAATTCTTCTTTATTTTCCCTGAATTTTAGTACTTATTTTCCTTGTTTTAACTTTTTATGTTGAATACTTAAGTCATTAATTTTTTATCTTTCTTCATTTCTAATATAAGCATTGAAGATAAGCATTTTTCCTCTTTGGGGAATTTTCATTGCCATTCAGTTCTAGATGTTTTATAGTTTCTTTATGATTTCCTCTTTCATCATGAATAATTTAATAATGTGTGGATTATTTTTAGGGTTTTTAAAGTGAAACAGTCATTATTTTGCTGTTGATTTACAATTTTATTGTACTTTGGTGGAAATATGTTCCTCATAATATTAACTTGCTGAAATCGGTTGAGACCTAATATCATGTAGACTTTACAAACATGCCACTTTTGTGGTATGGCATTTCTAGTATGACAGATAAGGTGGATTCTTCTGTTATTGTCTGCCCTCACTATCCACAGGTTCTGTACTTGTGGATGCAATCAATTGGATGGAAATTCAGTTGGTTATATCTGCAGACATGGAACCCATGAAAATGGAGCATCAACCATGATTTGTTCTCCTTGAACTGGGGCATATGATTCTCTTTAATAACAACATCTGGTTTTCAAACCTTATGAACATTGCCTCTTTTTTTTTTTTTTAAAGGTGTTATGTGTTTATTTTAAAGACAATAGTCATTAGCTATAAATGCCATGATCTTGTCTCTGGAATAATGGAATGTGTTTTATCTTTTTAAATTAATAAATTAATTTTAACTGGAGGATAATTACTTTACAATATTATGATTGTTCTGCCATATATCAACATGGATCAGCCACACATCAACATGGATCAGCTACAGGTATACATGTGTCACCCCAATCCTGAACCCCTCCTCCCACCTGCCTCCCCACCCTGTCCTTCTGGGTTGTACCAGAGCACCAGCTTTGGGTGCCCTGTTTCATGCATCAAATTTGTACTGGCCATTTGTTTTATACATGGTAATGTACATGTTTCAACGCTATTCTCTCAAATCATCCCATCCTCGCCTTCTCCCACTGAGTCCAAAAGTCTGTTCTTTACCATCTGCGTCTCCTTTGCTACCCTGCATGTAGGATCATCAGTACTATCTTTCTAGATTCCACATATATGCATCAATATACAGTATTTGTCTTTCTCTTTCTGACTTACTTCACTCCGTATAATCGGCTCCAGGTTCATCTACCTTGTTAGAATAGACTCAGATGCATTTCTTTTTATAGCTGAGTAATATTCCATTGTGTATATGTACCACAACTTCCTTATCCATTCATCTGCTAATGGACAGGTTTCTTCCATGTCCTAGCCATTGTAAATAGTGCTGCAATGAACATCAGAGTACATGTGTCTCACTTCTGGCTTCTTCGGATATACAGTCAGCAGTGGGATTGCTGGGTTGTTTGGCAGTTCTATTCCCAGTTTTTAAAGGAATCTCCACACTGTTCTCCATAGTGGCTGTACCAGTTTGCATTCCCATCAACACTGTAAGAGGTTCCCTTTTCTCCACACCCTCTTCAGCATTTATTGTTTATCAACTTTTCAAGGACAGCCATTCTAACCAGTGTGAGATGATACCTCATAGTTGTTTTGATTTGCATTTCTCTAAAGATGAGTGATATTAAGCATCTTTTCCTCTGCTTATTAGTCATCTGCATGTCTTCTTTGGAGAGATGTCTGTTTAGTTCTTTGGCCCACTTTTTTGATTGGGTTGTTTGTTTTTCTGGTATTAAGATGCATGAGCTACTCTTCTCACATGGATTTGTCTTCCTAGCAACATGGTCATTGTGTTGCAATTTATCAAAATCCACTGACTTTCATAAAAATATGTATTTTTGCAATATACACAAAAATTATAGTGGAATATTACTCATCAGGCTATTCATAACAATGGTATTAGATACTACATCAAAGTGTGAAACTTATATTTTAGGAAAAAAGTATCTTAGTATTTTTTATAAAATATTGTGAAACATCCAAAATGTTTTCCCTTATGTGTCAATTGAAAAAAACTCTTATAAACATTTCCTCTACTTGATAAAACTAATGAGTCAAAAGTGGAAAAAAAAATGGCTTTTTCAAATGTATATAATGCTCTAACTTTTAAAAAGTTTAAGCAAAAACCTTTTTTTTTTAAACATTCTTTTCAGGGAGAAAGAGATTTTCATTCTGAAATGAGAATTTTTAACCTAAAAGAACATTTCCTTCAATTTAAAAAATATTTTTGTCAATCCGAGAGTTACAATGAACTGTCCAAAAAATTAAACCTCAAAAATGTCAGCAGCACCTGGAAACCCAAAACACATTGCATATTTATGTCATGTGTTCTGAGATCTAAGATAGTACAGGCAAGCCTCAACTCACAAAAAATGATGCATTGTAGAAGTGTTCCTTCAAATAAACCAGTTTTGGAGCTGGAGTGAGGTCCTAGGATAGCCCAATCCCTGATGATCTGTTAAAACCAAAGCACTAGGAATGCAGGATAGTACTGTGTAATCACTGATAAAATAACGTTTCTAAAAAGACGTGTAGAGGCACAGCTTGGAATGTCAGACGCCCATCTCCCCATTCAGTCAAGATACAGAGCCTCCCCTTCCTCTGCCTGCCTCAGCCTCAAGCTGGCAGTAGGAGACTGCTGAGCACAGTTACAGGAACAGAGCTGCTTGGGAGCCTGAGCCATTGCAGGTGAAATACCTTTCCTGGCCCTAACTCCAATACCCTTCCCTCTTCTTACCCCATTGCGTGTACTCACTATGAATTAAAGGGAAAGCACTAGACTGAAAATAGCAAAGGAAATCAGGAGAAGGGCAGCACTGCCTTGTGGCCGGAATCTTTCCTCTGCCCCTTGCCCATAATCCAGTCTTGGTTTTCAGTGCCCTCTCCCGATCAAAAGAGCCTCCCCTTGAATAGACTCCTACACTGTACTTGGACCAGATGATTTCGAGCCCTCCACTAGCTCTTTGAGATTTAATTTTCTCCTATGAGTTTACTTCTACCAGCTTGTTTTTGTGGGCCCTTGATTGCCAGATTTGTGAGAATCAGACTTTATCCAGTTCAGCCTGATGCCCTTGATTCCAGGATCTGCCCCAAGCAGAGCAGCTAGTGCAGGCTTTGGTCAAACACTGGAGTATGTTTTCCTTCTTTAAGTTGGAATGCAAATTTCTTAACCTAAAATTTGGGCAAAGTAGGGATGCAATATGTTTTATTCCTAGATCCCTCTATGACCCAGGTCTGATATAAAATAGTGGTTATATTAATAGACAAATCATTAATTGACAAATCTACTAGTAATAGAAAATCTGACTGCTGTTGCTTTCACAAATAGAGGTTTGTTTTTCTCAAGTAAGTAGCCCAGGGTAGACATCTGCTGGTGTTGGTTCAGCTGCTACATCATGCCACTGGGGATCTGGGCTTTTTCTCCTCCATGCCCCATAGTGTATTGGATTTTTGGTCTCATACTTCTCAACCCTGTTCACAAATGACCACCCTAAGGTGCATTTATTCCAAGGCAGCATGCTCATCCAAACCCATCCTTGCCTGCCTTCCAGTATACCACAGTGATCACCAGCCCATCTCTGCTTCCACTCTGCTGCCACCCCCAGCTCCATTCTCCATGTCACAGCCAAGATGGTCTTTTTAAAAATAAAATCAGATTCTATTTTTCCCAGTAGAATTAAAGGAAAACCGAAACAAACTGCAAGGTTATAGGGCAGCGGTCCCCAACGATTTTGGCACCAGAGACCAATTTCATGGAAGACAACTTTTCCACAGACCAGGAGAGATGGTTTCGAGATGATTCAAGTGCATTACACTTATTGTGTGCTTTATTCCTATTATTATTGCATCAGCTCCATATAGATCATCAGGCATTGGATACCCCTCTATTTTAGGGGCTCTGATCACTGCCCTCTTCGCTCCTCATCTTCTGTCCTTCATTCCTTCTCTCTCCTTAAACTCAATTGCCCTGCTTTCTTGCTGTTCCTTAGAAATATGCTGCTTATCATCACTCTAGGCACTTTGCACTTCCTGTTTGCTTTGCATGGAATGTTTTGTTGCTTCTTGTTTTCCATAAGTCTGCTCAAAGACCACATGCTCAGTGAAACCCTCCCTGACTGCCCAAAATAAATTAGCTATTCCCTCTGCCCTCTCCACACTCCCCCAGTTATTCCCTTTTTCAATTACACCATGGCTACTCCATGATTCTTACTCCTGGTTGCAGGTTTGAATCACTTGGGAAGCCTTAAAAAATACTACATTCAGTCCCTATTTCATAAGTCAAGTTTAATTGGTCTGGGATGGCCCCCAAGCACTGGTATTATTTTTAAAACATCCCACGTGATTCTCTTGTGCAGCTGTGATTGAGAACTACTGGGCCACATGGATAAAGGTAAGAAAATGCAAACATAATTTGGGGTAATCCTATAATACTAAGTTTTTTTTTCTTAATATGCCTTAACTTGATGAGGTGGAATGAGAATACTCATTCTTGGTATATATTCCCTATGGCATCTGGTGAGGATTTGTATTAGATTGATACTTAAGGTAAAGGTTTACTTTGTTAGAAAAAAAAAATGAGAAAATAGTGTTTGCTCTGTGTCTGTGTGTGTGTCTGCGTGTGCGTGCATGAATGTGCACTTTCTCAGAGTGTGGTTTCTCAGTTTAGCTTGCCCTCTACACCCCCTCTACTAACTGCATTGGAGTTGTCTGTCAGTTTGGGGGAGATGGACTGTGGAGGCAGCGACCTCAGGGGGTTCTCAGCAAGCCTGGAGCCGGCCCGAGTGGTCTGTAAGAGGGAAGGCACGGGTCAGAGGCTGACAGATGGTCTTTCTGCCACACGGATGGCAGGCAGATGGCTTTGACAGTTTGGACAAGGCCACCACTTTGGACTGCTAAGGCGGAGCTCTGAAAAGATGCTTCAAGAAGCTGCCTATGACAATCCTCTCTCTTGCCCTGAGCAGATATTGAGCCTGAAGACTCACAGGAGGTGGGGAGGGGAAAGAGAAAGAAAATTAGGACAACTGAGAGACTGTGGCTTGCTTGCTCTGTAAAGGCAGCTCTTCTGTTCCCCTTCTCCTTCCTACTACAGGCGTGGAGGAAAGAGAAGCTTTGGAGGCAGGACAGGAGAGGTTAAGTGCACAGCTGTACTTGTGCACAGCTGCCTAAGTTCCAGTTCTGGGTAACCTTCCAAGGGTACCAACATCTCATTCCTATGTGCTCATAATGCTTGAATCTAACTCAAAGCATTGGCTTAGTTGGGGCCACACATTGGTACCATACTCAGGGTGAGGCCTGGCCCCCAGTAAGAACTCTTAGCAAGTGGGCTCTGACTTATGTAGGGTGCTAAGTCACTTTAGTCACTCTTTGCAACCCCATGGACTATAGCCTGCCAGGCTCCTCTGTCCATGGAATTCTCTCAGGCAAGAATACTGAAGTGGGTTGCCATTTCCTTCTCCAGGGGATCTTCTCGACCCAGGGGTCGAACCCGCATTTTTTATGTCTCCTGCTTTGGCAGGCAGTTTCTTTACCACTAGCACCACCTGGGTTTAAAAGGAAGTAAACTAAATCATGGCTTCCTTATTAACACATCTGATGGCTTTACTTCTTTGTGACTCCAGTCTTCTCTCCACCATATGCTCTTATTTTCAGTTACCAAGAGGGTCTGTTTCTACTGAAAGGAGGAGGAGTGCCATGAGAAGGGAGTAAACATGAAAATCCCATGTTTACCGCTAATTGGTAATTACCTCTACTAATCCCATGAGGCTTAGGTGCAATACTTAACCCAATGATTGTTTGCATGGGCAGGATTTCTGTTTCCAGTTATCTCCTCAAGGGCCCAGAAGAAGGTCTTTATGACTCTCCCACTTTGTTAAGAGACATTTGGGAATGGCCACTGTAGTGAGCACGCCTGTCCTCTTTTCCCCATACACTGGTTTTGTAAGGCCTCTTGGCACAGAACTCCAGCAGACATTTAATTAACATAAAACACTATATAACACGATCAAGACAGTAGCTAGATTGGGAAGCTGGCAATTCCCCAACCCCGTGCGGTCAAGTTCTCAGACTCAAGTCTGTCCTTCAACTTGCTCACAGTGGTTGGAGATGCAGACCTCTCTTACCCTGAGCTGTTGCCTCTGAAGCTCCTCCACTGGCCTTTTCTAGTATGGATTTCTGGGGTAGAACTTGGGAGCACTGCTGCGCCCCCTTCTCCCACCTATCTTTTGGGACTCACCATCTCTTTTGCAGCCACTGGATCACCCAGCTCTAGACTAGATGACTTCTCAAAACTGCAGGTCCAGTTCAGGACTCTCATGACCTCTGGAGTCTCATCACCTGTCCTGGCTTAGGTCAGTGTGTCTTCTTCAAAGTTCACTCTAAGTCCTCACTCTCTAGCTTTCCCCTTTGATGTGACCAGAGCTTGATACTCACTTTGGAGGCCTTCATGTCACACCTAATTTGCATGCCATACCTTTTCCTCCAACTAACTAGATCATCTCCATTTTAACTCATATTACATGGAAAAAGGAATGTGTTCTATTACTAGACAAAATGTAATTGAGCACTTGCTGTTTGTCCAGCAGCTAAAAACCAAAAGGCTGAATAAGGTGTGGTCCTTCTCACTGAAAGGATGTAGTCTGATGAGATGCCTCATACATACGCCTCACTTTAATGCCACAAAGAACTCTGGAAGCAGAGACAAAGGGTTAACCACTCTGCTAGGCAAGAGTGGCATGTGGAATCAGAGGACAGCAAAGCATAGTGAAAGCAGCAGTTTTAGCCAAGGTTCTCTCATGGCCCCACCCTGCCTTCTTCCTTGCTACAGGTGCGGGTCTCAGGGCTCACAGATGCATGGAGTTGAATGATTAGGGGTACTGAGAAGGGCTTTCATAGAATCACCCTCTGTGGCCTGGCCTAGATCTGAGATGTCAGCATTTGAGATTTGTTTTAATTGTCATTATTTAGGGCGCCAGCACATTAAGCCTAGAATATGTCATTTAGGATTAATTTATCCTACTTTTCTCCTTTGGTTCCTCTTTGGTCATTCTTTACTCCTTCTAGGAGTGTCTGACAAACTCTGATTGGAAGGTAGAGGTGTGCATAGAGGTACTTAGGATTAGACCTGCATGTGGGCAAATTGCCTTTTTTCCTTAAAAGGCCAAGAAAAGGGCTTCCTTTGTGGCTCAGCTGGTAAAGAATCCACCTGCAATGCAGGATACCTGGCTTCCATCCCTGGGTTGGGAAGATCCCCTGGAAAAGGGAAAGACTACCCACTCTAGTATTCTGGCCTAGAGAATTCTCATGGACTGTATAGTCCATGGGGTCGCAAAGAGTTGGACACGACTAAGCAACTTTCACTTTCACTTTAGCCAAGAAAATTGCTTGATTTTCCAGAAGTTACTCGGTTAGAAAACCAATGACTGGGGTGGAGGTGGGAATCGTGGGTAAGGGAGAAAACACAGCAGATGGAAGCACAAAGCCAAAGCCAGAAATAGTAGCATTTACGAATGCCATTTGCAGCAACAAGGATGGACCTAGAGGTTGTCATCCTAAGTGAAGTCAAAGGCAAACACCATATAATGACACTTACATGTAGAGTCTAAAATACAATACAAATGAGCTTATTTATGAAACAGAAATAGACTCACAGACATAGAAAACAAATTTATGGTTATGAAAGGGGAAAGTTGAGGGGGAGGATACATTAGGAGTTTGGGATTAGTAGATGTAAACTACTATAAGCAAAATAGATAAAAAGCAAAGTACTACTGTATAGCACAGAGAACTATTCAATAAATTCCATGGACAGAGGAGGCTGGTGGGATACAGTCCATGGGGTCACAAAGATTTGGACACAACTGAGTGATTGAGCATGCACATATATTATTTTTGCCTGGGAGAATCCCAAGGGCAGAGGAGCTTGGTAGGCTCCTCAATGTGGTTGCAAAAAGTTAGTGACTCAACCACCACTAACATATAACTCACGCACATAACTGAATCACTTTGCTCTACACCAAAAATTAAGATAACATCAACTATACTTCAAATAGGAAGGATTGAAATTCATGGATCTAAGAGAGCATTTTAGTTTGGAAATAAATATGAATGTGCTAAAAAGGAAAGAAATGGTAGCATTGACAAAGACAATATAAAATAGAAGGGAAATGATTTTGAGTTTTAGGAGTCCTGGGCCCTGGTCTTTGTGTAACTACTCACTGGTTTATGGTTTTCTCTGAGCTTTAGTTCCCTCCCCTGCACTGTCTACCTTTCAGCTTTTTTTGCAGATCCCACTCTATACTCTTTAATAATGTCCATCGTTTGGTTAGAGAAGCCAGATTACTTGACACAGATCCTATTCCAAGTGTGATCCATGGACCAACAGCATTAACTTTACCTGGGTGCTTGTGAAAAAGGCAAACACCTGGGCCCCAGCCCAGACCTAGTAAGAAATCAGACTGTATTTTAACAAGATCCTTAGTGATTTATTTTCGAACGTTGCAGATTGAAAAGTCCTCATTGAGACCACTAAATCTCAAATGTGATGGTACATTAAAAATCAGTTCAGTTCAATTCAGTTCAGTCGCTCAGTCGTGTCCAACTCTTTGCAACCCCATGAATTGCAGCACGCCAGGCCTCCCTGTCCATCACCAACTCCCAGAGTTCACTTAGACTCACCTCCAACAAGTCAGTGATGCCATCCAGCCATCTCATCCTCGGTCGTCCCCTTCTCCTCCTGCCTTCAATCCCTCCTAGAATCAAAGTCTTTTCCAATGAGTCAACTCTTTGCATGAGGTGGCCAAAGTACTGGAGTTTCAGCTTCAGCATCATTCCTTCCAAAGAAATCCCAGGGCTGATCTCCTTCAGAATGGACTGGTTGGATCTCCTTGCAGTCCAAGGGACTCTCAAGAGCCTTCTCCAACACCACAGTTCAAAAGCATCAATTCTTTGGTGCTCAGCCTTCTTCACAGTCCAACTCTCACACCCATACATGACCACAGAAAAAACCATAGCCTTGACTAGACAGACCTTAGTCAGCAAAGTAATGTCTCTGCTTTTGAATATGCTATCTATGTTGGTCATAACTTTCCTTCCAAGGAGTAAGCGTCTTTTAATTTCATGGCTGCAGTCACCATCTGCAGTGATTTTGGAGCCCAAAAAAATAAAGTCTGACACTGTTTCCACTGTTTCCCCATCTATTTCCCATGAAGTGATGGGACCGGATGCCATGATCTTCGTTTTCTGAATGTTGAGCTTTAAGCCAACTTTTTCACTCTCCTCTTTCACTTTCATCAAGAGGCTTTTTAGTTCCTCTTCACTTTCTGCCATAAATCACTTAGGGAATGTTTAAAATACTGGGGGTCAAAATTCCTTTCCCAGAAATCCTCATGAAATTAGTATGGAGGTCGACTTGGGCATCAAGTTTTCTAAAAGCTTCCCACGGTGATTTTCACATGAAACACATTTTGAGAATCAAGGCTATCAAATGGTGCTTCTCAAACCATCTCTGATGAATGACCATTTTGCTTGTAAATTTCCAATCCATCTGGTTGTAAAATTAAAAAGTGTCCCATGTCTTGAATATAGCAGGAAAGTCCATTGGTATAAAGATGAATAAATTCTTACTCTCAATTTGTTCCTTCACTTGTCACAAACCTGTGACAGAGAGTTTTTGGGCCAACAGTAGTCTCTGGGTCATACTTGGACTGAGATACACTGCAGACCAGGCCACCCTTCACCCCAGTTAGGCAGCCAGCCCCACCCACCCATTCCATCCCCTCTGATCCTTTCTTCTAGGTCAGAGGATGGAGTAGATTATTTTATTGAACACACAGTTATATGACACTTATTTTGTACTAAGTACTGTTGAACGTGTTTTACATGTTTCTACTAATATTAGTATTAAACTTAATTATCATTACCTTCTTCCCTTTTGTGGCAGCAGAAACAGGCATTAGAAAGTAAACTAACCTTGCCCAAGGTCACAGAGTTGGTAGGTAGCAGAGGCAGGTTGTCCAGCTCTTAATCACTGTGCTGCCTCACTCACAGGTGCTTGTAGGAGTAAGGTCTAGTCTCTCACATATACTGTATCTCATCAGTCATATATATGTCCTGTCCCCTTGACCCCTAAATGTCTCTGAGTCCCATCCCTCCATCTCCCTTTCTTCATCCTCTTCCCACTCATTGCCTCCATCGAGGCTCTCAACACCTCTCTCCTGCACCATTACTATAATCTCATCTCTCCTCTTCGAAAGTATCCTCTGAATCTTCGTCATGTTATCTTTTTCAAATGCAAAGCTGAGCAGGTTCTAAATTCTTTAATGGATCTAAGTCAGTTAAGCTTATCTTCCTAAGTTCTGCACAGCAGCCACTGTGCAACAGGGCACTGCCTCCCCAGCTACTTTCTTGTCCCTTCCCCTCCTCTTACTCCAGCCACACAGAATCAACCACACTGGTCAAGGACTTTGCCTCAGCCACTCACACGTCAGGTCTTTTGTGTATTTGGTTTCCTGGATGGACGTCCTCTGTCTGAGGCTAACTCATCCTTCAAGCTGTAGCTCAAGTATTGCCTCCCCTAGCAGGTCTTTCCTGAGCATCTCCTGCCAGTACCCCACCACTCCTGGTGGCTTATCATTCATTCCCCCTTCATGCTTCTCCCATCATATTTGAGACACTATACCCTGGTTCCCGGCTTCGGTGTTAGCATTCCTCTTGATTGTGAGCTCCTCAACTTTGTACTTTAAAACTGGTACAAATTTAGACTCTTTATTAAAAAGTATTCACAATTTATTTGGAATGAATGAGTGAGTGAGTGAACGCACGCAAGCAGAACCGCTACACCTCCTTAGAGGCACAGCAGGTGCTCCTCTTGTTCTTTTTCTCCCTATCTTACTCCACTGCCTCGCACCCCCACCACCCTCTGCCTTTGAATAGGAAAGCTCTGTGTCCTTGTTTTGACCTTGCCAAAGCTCTTCAGACTGTCAGCTTAGGAAGTCTGCCCCTTTCTCCTGAGAGCATCCACTGTTGGGCGGCCGGCACCAAACAGTGGTCTCACTTCCTCTTACCGCTTCCTTGCTCTCTGTGCTCTGGAGAGAATATTGAATGTTTACACAAAATAGATGCTAAAATATTCAAGATTTTTTTTTTTTGGTTAAGCCCCCTTTGTCTGAAAATAGAACAAGAAGAGACAAATAGACAAACACAACACACAACAGTGTGGAGAGAAATATACAGTAAGCAGATGCAATCAATCACTTTGCACTAGGTTAGCTAAAGACCAGTCTTAAAACATACCTGAACGTCCAAGGAGAGACATCCCCCTGTTGTTGGAGTAGAATGCTTTTGAATTAACGTCTGCCTTTTGTCTTCAGGAACATGAGTCACAAGGTTGTTCTGCCTTTTTACCCATCTTTTAAATATCTGTTTATTATCCCTTGAGGTGACCAGGCTTTGATGAACCTGGAGAGTTGGGTCAGTCTGGACAGCCTTGCCCTGGCGTTGTGGCTGTGGGGGTCGTGGCAAGCCCCCAGGGCAGGTAGCTAGGTGGTGATCGTGACTGGTGCTATAAGGTAGCCTTAGATGGAAGCAGGACTGGGCAGCCTCACTTACATAGGAGGGAGGGTTCTCTGTCCTTTGGGGCCTCTTGCCTGCATTATCCATCTCACTGGTTTCCACAGAGGAACTCATTTCCTCCTTTAAGACCTTCCCAGTCAGCCTGGTCCACAGGTGTGTTGCATACATCTAGCCTCCTATGTTATCAACTTTTCTGTTCATTTCCTTCCATCCACCCTTCCTTCCCTCCTTCTTTTCATTTTTTCCCTCCCTTCCTCTGCCCATCTTTTCTTCCCTCTGTGAAGAATCATCTTATCATTGCCGAACCTGGAACAGTTTTATGTAATAAGAGCTATGGCACCATTTATTAAAGGGTATGGAAGTTATGCTTAAAGGAGGAGATCTATAGCCTGTTGCCCACTAAGATACAGCTCTTCTTATGAGGCTAATATGGTGATACAATAAAAAGATGACTGTTTTAAAGTAAAACTCAGGCTTTGGGAAATGGACTGATGTCAGACCTGGGGCCAAGTAGCCACAGTGTGAGGGCTAGGTCACAAACAGAGAGGGACAAGGGTGGTGGTTTTCCCAAAGAGTGAGGATTTTTTCACTGTATTTCATCCTGGAAGGACAGTCCCAGGGTACAAAATGAGAACTTGAAAGGCAGAACTTAGGGTGACCCAAAGATGACAAATGTTCCCTTTCCCAATGCAGAGCTTGTGTTGGCCCAGATTCTAAGGCCTAAAGCAGTTTCTTCAGTGGCAAGTGAGCTGCTCCTGGCCGATCCCATAAGAGGTCATGATGTTGCTGTTACAATGCCATCAATGTCTGTGATATTGCTCTGTGTTCAGTACGCCCATTTTTCTTCTATTCACCTCTCACTTGACGTTACCATTAGTCTCTGTGGTGTGTGGAAAGCTAGGGGGAGCTCAGTGTCCACATCTGGGGTATGGAGTAGGGGAGGACAAGTTCCTTTCCCTAAAACAGGGCTGGAGTGGAAGCAGCTTCGTGGTGCTCAGCAGAGCCTGGTCTCAGCAGAGCCATGGAAGCCAGGTAGTGGGTAGTGAGACAGGGAGTCCAGATAAAGAATTTAAGTGTTCATATCCTGAGCAATGAGAGGTCTAGACAAACTCTGACACAATTGCGAGCCTCTGAGGAGGCTGACTTCCAATGCAGCGTCATCAGGGACTGCACCTCCCTCATTCGTGGCCAGTGTAGACTTGACCTTGGATAACAATGACTCCAATCTGAAGGAAGACAGAACCTAATACCGGGATAGATTCAGGGTCTTTAAGTTAGGCAGATTCCAGATCCCTTAACTTAATATTCTACTACCTTAATAATGGTTTCCATAAGTTACAAAGTGTCTCTGAGAACTAGTGCATTCTCAGTAACATAGCAATTAGTATAATAAGTAAGAAGTCTCGTTAGTATCAACAGAAATAAAAGCAAAAAACAGCAAAATAACTGCAGTGCCTTATATGTATTGTTAGATGATCTAATGATCATGACGGCTAGTTTCTTTTCCCTTATATCCAAAATGGCAGTGAAAGGACAGTGACAAACATATCCAGTCATATTACTTTTCACAGTGTTTGTACAAATTTCACAAGCCTCAGTAGGAGGAGTCCAGGTAGCTGTTGCTAATACCCAAAATCTGTGTGAGAGATGTCTTCTTGGCCATTGTACCTGCAAATCATACCATTTAAGCAAGTGCTTAGCTCTCATGCTAATTGTGGCACCTATTTCTAAGCCTACCTAGAGAAGCAGGCAATTTGGTATGGAAGATCTCCTATTTTGAAGATCTAGAGGCTGAAGATACTGAGAATACCCCCTGAACTCTGGAGCCTAGTGACCAAGACAGCATTTCAACTTTATGCGATGCTTGCTATGGCAGAAGTACGGATAATGTCTTAGGGAAGATATGGCAGAAGCATGGATAATGTTTTCTGGAAGTAGCAGCAGCAGCAGAGAGGGGAGCATGATAGCCAGAATGCTTCCTGGAAAAGATAGCACCTGGGAAGAGTCTTGAAGGGAAAAAAGAGAGCTGAGCAAATGAAGAAGGGGTAGGGCATTTTGCAGGTAGGGAGATATACTGAGCAGGGAAACAGAGATGGAAGAACTGAGTATATGCAGATGAATAATCTTTCTGGAGAATAAAATTCAAAGGATGAGGTGATGGGAAGGAGGGCTGGGTATTAAAAGGAGCCAGGTCATAGAAAACCCTAAATTCTATGTTAAGGAACTAGTACTCTTATCCATAGCCAGTGGTGACCACCAAAGCATGTTTAGCAAGGAAAGAGCATGACCAGAATGAAGTATTGAATCTGAAGAGCAACATGTGGCCTGGAAGAAACACAACTGGGAAACAAGTTAGGATGAAGCTGCTGTTGTGGGGATGGGGGTAGAGAGCAGGGGTCTGATAACTCTTTAGGAGCTAAAACAAGGACTGCATGACTGACAGAAGGTCACAGGAGCAAGGCTGGAAAACAGAGAAGGCCAGGAAGGCCTTGGAGGTCCTACCTGCCTGGAGTCAGTACAAGTTCACTATAAGGAGAAACTGAGGCACAGGGACTAAACTTACTTCTCAGATTTGTTAAAGGTGGCCCGTTGTGCTTGAAACACCTGAACTAAAGAGGACAGTTCTCCTCTCCTCTCCTCTTCTCACTATATAAGACAAAGGAAAATAAGAAGTGGCACTTTTTAAAATCAATTAAACCTCTGTGGTCTATAACCAGTAAGATTATAGGGTGTATGTTCACAGAGTATCCCATGCCTTCCATTTACTTTAATTTTCTTTTTTATTATTTATATATTTTTGGCTGCATGCTGGGTCTTCATTGCAGTGCACAGGCTTCTCATTATGCTGGCTTCTCCTATTCTGGAACACGGGCTTTAGGGGACACAGGCTCAGTAGCTGTGGTGCACAGGTTTAGCTGCCCTGAGGCATGTAGGATCTTCCTGGACCAGGGATCAAACCCATGTCCCCTGCCCTGGCAGGCATTTTCTTAACCACTGGACCATCAGGGAAGTCCCAAAGTTAATTTTCATCTTAATTTTTTTTCGACACATAAACTGCACAAGCATTTATAGGAATGATATTTTATAGCCAAAACATGAGTGAAAGAAAAGGGGGAGAAAGAAGGGGAGAAAACTGAACCTGAGTCTGCTTAGAATGTTGTTATTGTTGTTCAATTGCCAAGTCATATCCAACTCTTTGTGACCCCATGGACTGCAGCACTCCAGGCTTCCCTGTCCTTCTCTGTCTCCCAGAGTTTGCTCAAACTCATGTCCACTGAGTTGGTGATGCTATCCACTCATCTTACCCTCTGTCTCCCCCTTCTCCTCCTTCCCTCAAATCTTTCCCAGCATCAGGGTCTTTTCCAATGAGTCTGCTTTTTGCATCAGGTGGTCAAAGTATTGGAGCTTCAGCTTTAGCATCAGTCCTTCCAATGAATATTCAGGGCTGTTTTCCTTTAGGATTTACTGTTTTGATCTCCTTGCAGTCTAAGGGACTCTCAAGAGTCTTCTCCAGCACCACAGTTTGAAAGCATCAATTCCTCAGTGCTCAGGGTTCTTTATGGTCCAAATCTCACATAATGAGGATACTACTACTTATTTTCCTAGTCATGGCCACCCCTCTTCCAGAACCAGCTTTCCCCACTGGGGTGGAAAGTTGGCAAGCTGATTGGCCACAGTGCAGGATAGTCACTGGGCCACATTTTACCATCAAATGTGGTCCACTGTGTGCAAAAGGGCGAAGCTCTCTGCTCTCCTCCCGCCCTGCACTTGAGTTGTTAAGGTGAGACCACTCCCCAGAGATGTTGTCTCCCTATTTCTTTTTTTCCATGTGGCGTCCACTGATGAGTGGCTGTCTCCCTCCCTCTTCCCAGCCTCACTTTGTCCATTTTGGATGATAAAAGTTTTTTTTTTTTTGATTTTGCATTATATCAAATTTGCCACTGTATGAATGGAAATTAAGACTTTTGTAGTTTTTATATGTTGCAATATTTCTTCAAATCTCTTGTATAAAAAAAGCCCAGTGAGGCACAATGGCCTCCTAGTTGAGATTTGGGGTGTGGGCATAAAGATGGGGAGAGTGGTGGTTGCTTGTGCACTTTAGTTTCAAGTCTAAGCCACATGCTGCAACAAGGGTTTTTATCAGCATTTTAGTTTGGGGGCTGAATTCTTGCACGGCTATTAATAATGTGGCACCTTTGTTCCCATTCTGTTATTGTACCTTGTGTACATAACACTCTCAGGGAAGGGGGAGTGAGAGTGGAGAGAAGGGAAAGAGTGGTTTTCAGGCCAGGATATAACTATTCCTGGGTTTCTCCATGGTCAAAATCACAATGTTATGGGCAAACCTGAACATCAGTTTCTAATGACTATAAAAAGGAAACCTGTCCCAGCAAAGATGAACACCACTGTGGACTTGAGGTCTCCCTAGGGGCTCAGAAAGTAAAGAATCCACCTGCAATGCAGGAGACCCAAGTTTGGTCACTGGATTGGGAAGATCCTCTGGAGAAGAAAATGGCAACCTACTCCAGTATTCTTGCCTGGAGAATTCCATGGACAGAGGAGCCTGGCAAGCTGTAGTCCACGGGGTTGCAAAAGAGTCAGATGTGACTGAGCAACTAACGCTCTCTGAAGTTTGGAGATGTAGCTTTCCTTTGAGATCAGAGGCCGTGGCCCTTTTTGATGTTTACAATTATCTGTCATTCTCCCTTTGGCCTATAAACCCCAGGCCATATGCTGCTTGATCCCATGGTCTGATTTTAAAACCATTTTACTCAAGGAAATTATGTTGAGGGATTAAAAGTGATGACCAATCTTAGCTATTTTATTAGACCCTGAACTTAATAAAGGTGACCTACACAAATCCTTTGAGGAAGGAGAGCAGTAAACTATATGAATAAAGAGAGACAGAAGCAGGTCCATGTGTTGCCTGCCCATTATGTGCCAGGCACAGTGCTGTTATACTTGCATCATTTCCTTTGTTAAGAGTTAATGGGTATGTGCTTTGCACTTCACATGGCACCGTATACTGACATCAAGTACACCTATTACCGTAGAGGGAAAGCAGGGATTCTAGTGGAAAAGACTCAGCTTTACATCCCAGCTCTGTACCCACTAGTGATGTGACCCTGAGCTGCTTCCTCATCTTTCTGGATATCTCCATCCTTGCAGGTAAGAACTAAATAGGGGATGACAACATCTATCATGCCTGTGATAATATCTGCAAAAGAACTTTATAAACCAGAAACACAGTGAAGCATTGTAGAGCTCAGAGATTGTTGTTACAGGTCCTTTGTACAGCTGTGCTTGGGGGTTGGACTGGCCCTGTGAACTGACGTCTGATGAAGACACATGTGGGGAGAGACCACGTAGAAGCATGTGGTCTACAGGGTCCTCAGAGGATTCCTATCAGTGTTTTCAGCTGAGATGAGCACTCTGGCCTTGTAAACTGGATTTTGCTGAGTCATTTAGGAGTTACATGCCTGCCAAGAAGGTGCCGGAGGAGTGTAGCTTGCTGTGCTGCTCTTGTGAGTGTGAACTACACTTCTCAGGTACGACAGGGCTGGCAGGACTATTATAATATTTGGTGTGATGTTGCCTTCTATTATCACCATCTTACGCTCTCCTCTTTCCCCAAGCTGTGAGAACGGGAGAGGTGCTATATGGTTCATATGACTGGGCTGTATTTGCGGGTTTGGAGAAAAGATAGCTACATGCATTGTACCTTAATAAATTGCCCTTCGTGTTGTGAGAGTCCTTTATTCAGAGTTTGGTGGTACCGGACCACCCACAATTTACCAGAAATTGGAATATGTGTTTGGGACTTTTCCCCCCTACCTTTGGTCTTCAATAGATATTCCATACATGTTGAATAATGTTTTCTTAGATTTAATCAGTTCACTACTCAAAGAGCTACCCAAACACTGAAGAACTGACCCCACTGTTGCATTAAATCATCAGTCAGTAGGTATTGGTGATGCTGAGTGTGGTAGCTAATCTCAACAGAAGGCCTCGAACCAGTGGCTCTCACCCTTGTTAGCACAGTAAACTCACCTGGGGAGCTTTGGGGACAGTCACAGTGCCTTGGCTTCTTCCTAGAGATTCTGACTTAATTGATCTAGGGAGGACTCTAAAAATTTATATCTTAAGTAATCCACTGATACCGAAGACTTGGTTTTACTTTCAGTAGAGTCAGAACATTGACTATGAATTAGAATCACCTGGGAAACTTGGATAAGTACTGTTCTCTAGCTTCCACTCTCAGGGGTTCTGATTGTGGCCTGAGTATCAGGACTTTTCTTAAAGCTCCCTGCTTATCTCTCATGGAGCCAAGGTTGAGAACCAGTGGCTTAAGAGAAAGATAGAAGCATCCTTTCTGACAAACATACAGCTCATAATTAACACTGTCCAATTTAAATAAGATGCATAGGGTTATTCCTGTATTGTTTGTTGTTTAATATTCATTGTCGTACATTTTATTAAAAATTTTCTAATCAGATAGCTTGTTCTTTTGCGTAAATCCTAGCCCTGAATATAATCTTATACCTGAATAAATTGCTTCTTTCTTAACTTGAATCTTGGTTCATACTCTTGCTGAGATGACTCGTGATATTTTTTTGGCCAGTTTGTTGTCAAAAGTCTCTGGAAATATATCCTCAACCTTCTGCCCCCTTTTTCTCACTTCACCCATAAAGAGCCTCTGCCTTCTTTTTTTCCATATGGATTTAAAGAGCTCTTCAAAGGTTCCTTTTACTCTGCCTTTCTGAGTATGTTAGGACGATTAGCTCTTCCTTTCACCTTCCAGAATCCCCTCTCTCCATCCAGCTAGGGCATATGGTTCCCAGCCATATACATTCTGGTTTCAGCTTTTAAGTTCAACCTCAAATCCTGTCTGGATTTCACTTAAGATGCAATGACTATATAGATCACTTTGAAGGAGAATTACTTTGGAAGAGAATTAATATCGTTGCTATATTAAGTGTTCCCATCTATGAAGACCATATATTTCTTTAATTTAGATATTTTTTAATGCCATTCAATAAAGTTTTATAATCTTCTCTGAAAGATCTTGAACATGTTTCATTAGATACATTCCTAAGGTGTTAAGGCATTCATTATATCTTTTAAAAATTTGTTTCTTGTATATGATTTTCATATATTGATTTTTTAAACCTGGCAAACTTCCTATACTTTTAATAATTCAAGTAATTTATTTGGAGATTCTTTTGAATTTTCCAAGTATGGAAACATAATCCAGAACAACAACAAAAAAGTTTTATTTCTTCATTGAAAATGATGCAATTTCTTTTTCTTTTCTTCCTGTGATGGTTAAGATCTCCAATAAAAATATCCAGTGGAAGTGGTAATGGGAGGCATGTTTCTTTCTCCCTGTCTCAAAGGGAAACTATTAAACTGTCATCTATGTTATTTGCTGCAGATTTTTTAACTATATTTTGTAGACATCCTGTATTAGTTAAAGAAAGTTCCCTTTTTTATCTAATATGATAAATTGCGTGATTTTTCACCTTTCCCTGTGTTTGACTTCTATCACATGACATTGCAGTTCCTCCTACTTGAGGTGGCATTTTCCCATGCCCAGGGATATTGGGCTTGATTTTGTGATTACTTTGACCAGTAGAATGTCAGTAGAAATGTCTGTGTGCCAGTTCCAAGCCTCAGTTCAGTTGCTCAGTCATGTCCAGCTCTTTGTGACCCCATGAACCACAGCACGCCAGGCCTCCTTGTCCATCACCAACTCCTGGAGTCTACCCAAACTCATGTCCATTGAGTCAGTGATGCCATCCAACCATCTCATCCTCTGTCGTCCCCTTCTCCTCCTGCCCTCAATCTTTCCCAACATCAGGGTCTTTTCAAATGAGTCAGCTCTTTGCATCAGGTGGCCAAAAGACTGGAGTTTCACCTTCAACATCAGTCCTTCCAGTGAACACCCAGCACGAATCTCCCTTAGGATGGACTGGTTGGATCTCCTTGCAGGCCAAGGGACTCTCGAGAGTCTTCTCTAACACCACAGTTCAAAAGTATCAATTCTTCTGCACTCAGCCCTCTTTATAGTCCAATTCTTACATCCATACATGACCACTGGAAAAACCATAGCCTTGACTAGACGGACCTTTGTTGATAAAGTAATGTTTCTGCTTTTTAACATGCTATCTAGATTGGTCATAACTTTCCTTCCAAGGAGTAAGTGTCTTTTAATTTCATGGTTGAAATCACCATCTGCAGCAATTCTGGAGCCCAAAATAATAAAGTCAGCCACTGTTTCCACCGTTTCCCCATCTATTTCCCATAAAGTGAGGGGACCAGATACCATGATCTTAGTTTTCTGAATGTTGAGCTTTAAGCCAACTTTTTCACTCTCCTCTTTCACTTTCATTAAGAGGGTCCTCTTCACTTTCTGCCCTAAGGGTGGTGTCATCTGCATATCTGAGGTTATTGATATTTCTCCCAGCAATCTTGATTCCAGCTTGTGCTTCCTCCAGCCCAGCATTTCTCATGATGTACTCTGCATATAAGTTAAATAAGCAGGGTGACAATATACAGCCTTGACGTACTCCTTTTCCTATTTGGAACCAGTCTGTTGTTCCATGTCCAGTTCTAACTGTTGCATCCTGACCTGCATACAGGTTTCTTAAGAGGCAGGTCAGGTGGTCTGGTGTTCCCATCTCTTTCAGAATTTTCCACAGTTTATTGTGATCCACACAGTCAAAGGCTTAGGCATAGTCTAGACATTGGGAATTAACTTGTGTTTCTATTTACTCTTTTGTTGCTTCTGCTATCACAAGAAAACACACCCATGATAGCCTATTAGTCCAAATACGGACAGATTTGAACCTACCTGAAACTCAAAACCAAGCCTAGATTAATTCATATAGATTAGCCAATGATCAGGTAACCTGGCATTTTGTTACATTGCATTATTGTGTCAGTAGTTCACAAATATACAGAAGCACCGAATTAATGATAATTAGATAAGTATGACTCCAGTACTCTTGCCCGGTAAATCCCATGGGTGGAGGAGCCTGGTAGGCTGCAGTCCATGGGGTCTCGAAGAGTCGGACACGACTGAGCGGCTTCACTTTCACTTTTCACTTTCATGTTTTGGAGAAAGAAATGGCAACCCACTGCAGTGTTCTTGCCTGGAGAATCCCAGGGATGGGGGGGAGCCTGGTGGGCTTTCGTCTATGGGGTTGCACAGAGTCAGACACAACTGAAGCGACTTAGCAGCAGCAGTTCACCAACATAGCTATCTAATTTGCTAATAACTTTTTAAAGTCACAAATGAATTTTGAATTGTATCAAAGGTTGTTACTTTCTCTATTGAAATGAATATTTTTTCCCTTTAATCTATTAATATGATGATTACCTTAATTTGTTTTCCTAATGTAAATCAGTCTTGCATTTCTGGAATAAATCCTATCTGGTCATAATATATTCTAGTTTTTATGAATTTCTTGACTTGGTTGGTTAACTTTGTTTAGGACTTTGCGTCAATGTTTATGAATGAGATTCCCTGCAACTTTCTTTAATTGTCCTTGTCAATCTGGGTAGCAAGGTTGCAGTATACTTATAGAATAAAGGATGGGTATCACTTCCTCTTTTTCTATTCTTTGGAAGGGATCACATAAAATTGAAATAATCTTTCTTTAAATATTTCAGAACTTGCAGGTAAAAAAACTGGGC
>SJYQ01004310.1:755603-782336 GCA_006410935.1 Redunca redunca
TCCTCTTCACTTTCTGCCATAAGGGTGGTGTCATCTGCATATCTGAGGTTCTTGATATTTCTCCCAGCAATCTTGATTCCAGCTTGTGTTTCTTCCAGCCCAGCGTTTCTCATGATGTACTCTGCATATAAGTTAAATAAGCAGGGTGACAATATACAGCCTTGACGTACTCCTTTTCCTATTTGCAACCAGTTTGTTGTTCCATGTCCAATTCTAACTGTTGCTTCCTGGCCTGCATACAGATTTCTCAAGAGGCAGGTCAGGTGATCTGGTATTCCCATCTCTTGAAGAATTTTCCACAGTTTATTGTGATCCACAAAGTCAAAGGCCTTGGCATAGTCAATAAAGCAGAAGTAGATGTTTTTCTGGAACTCTTTTGCTTTTTCCATGATCCAGCAGATGTTGGCAATTTGATCTCTGGTTCCTCTGCCTTTTCTAAAACTTACCCACAGTCATGTAGCTGGTCAAGTGATAAGACCAGATAAATGATAAGCTGATCAATTTGTGTCCAGAGCCTGCCCCCTCCAGAAGCATCAGAATGGAGCAGAGGAACATTGGCCTTGGAGACAGAAAACATTTCAGGTTAGAATTCTGACTCCACCACTTACAGGCTGTGTGACCTTGGATCACACTATACATTCAGCACTGCTATGTTACAGACTGCTTGGCTGGCAGACAACACTATATTGATTAGGAATCATGCCAATTGAGTCACTGTGTGGTGTGGCATGCAAGATACCTATATTAACTCATCAATAGGTTAATACAGTACAGGGATGCACTGGTAAATGTGGAGCCACAAGCCCTCTGGGGAAAAAATTTCCTAATTGATTGGGTGGTTTTTGCCTATTTCTGTGGTATAAATACTCGGCTATTAATGATTTCAGGATAAGATTAATAAATGCTGAACTGGAAGGAGATACATACAATCACGTCCTCCAAGCTGACATAAGCTGGCTCTAGCACACCACTGAAGGAGGTTCATTCTCGTATGTAACACCAGGTAAGCATTTGATGCATAATTGTTCAGATCTTGAGAGTGAGTGAGAAGATCTGGACATCAGGCAAATAACAGTATTGTAATGATGCAGTTTTTACTTAAATGCCTGCAAGGAGGTTCATCATAGCCTTGCTATAAAAAAAAAAAGAAAGAAAGAAAACTTGGACACAACTCAGAGACAAAAAGTAGGGGATTAGGAGATATTACAGTGCAATGCTAAAGTACTCAAAACATTCACCAGAGTGAGTTTGGATCAATGAATATTATATTTTTACTGCAATTAAGGGCCATACTGTCATGGATACGTTCAACGAGTGTAATCCTGTTTTGGGTGGGCGTGTACCCTAGGAATAGAAAGAAACAGCATTTTAAAGGTAGAAGCATAATGCTGAGCCAATGCCAAGGAAAGATTTAGTATTTATTGTAAAGTAAGTCAATTTGTCCTATTGGCAATACAAAGATGTTATATGGCAATTAATAATGTTAGGTGTTACACAGTAGTAAAGTGGGACTACTTAAATATTGCAAATCTCTTAGCACAGTGCCTAGCACATAGTAAGTGTTCAATATACATTGGCTCTAATTATTATTGTGATCAATTACAGCGTCCCATATGATAGAATAATAATCATTAGACTTTTATAGATGATAATTGACATGAAAAGATAGTCACAGTTTAACATGAAAAAGGTTGTATCTTATTCCTGGAAAATATATATAAATACAGTGTTTTTTATAATAGAAAAATAGAAATTTCATAAGTGATTCTTTATGGGTGGTGTGATATTGCATTATTTTAATCTCTTTGTTGTGTTTGTAAAGATATGCACAATGTTCTAAATGAATTTTTCTTATTGTTATTATTAAAATGCCTTATTTAAATTAAGAAACAAAGCATGGCTTGTATAAGTATTTCTTTCCTTGTTTCTTTGGAAGAAAAATCAATATTTGTTTTGTGGTTCAACACTGGACAATCTGGCAAATCTTTTCCTTGTTAGTATTGTTGAATAGTAGATTGGTTAATATCTAGATGGAGCATTTGGATAATAGTTTGAGTCATGTACTGCCCCATGAACCTGCATGGCTAAAAAACAGAGAAAGCCAGAGAATGGAATATGTAGCTAGGAAAAACTTAAGGAATCACCTCAGGTCCTTTGTCTATTTTTTTATTCTTAACTATGTTAAGAATACATATGAAGATATTTGAAGTAGATTTTAGACCATATATACAATGTGGTAATCTCGGTCTTTTAGTTGGCATGTTTAGAGAATTTACATTTAATAAAAGTATTAGTATATAGGAGAAGGGGACAACAGAGGATGAGATGGCTGGATGGCATCACTGACTCGATGGACACGAGTTTGGGTAAACTCCAGGAGTTGGTGATGGACAGGGAGGCCTGGTGTGCTGCGATTCATGAGGTCACAAAGAGTCAGACATGACTGAGCAACTGAACTGAATTGAACTGAGGTTTAAATTTATCATCTTGCTATTTCTTTCCTATTTGTCCCATGTGTTATTGTTCCTTCCCTTTTTCCTGCCTTATTTTGCTGAGAAACAATTGATTGAGTTGGTTAGCAATTCCATTTTGTCTCCACTATTGGCTAATCAGCTGTATATGTCTTTTTCTCTTTTTTCTTTGATTGGTTGCTCTAGGGTTTATAATATGTATTTTTATTTATATATGAACATCACAATCTAATTTATACTTCATTGTGGAAGGAATCATAAGTCTCATATCCTTTCTAGAGCACAGGTAATAAGTAAGTTGATTAGAATTAAAGGGTGAGATATGACAAACATACAAACAATGAATCTTTATGTGAGATAGGGTATATGTCTGCTTTTCCTTGTAGGAGTATCTGAGTAGATTTTATTATATTTTGATTCCTTTTGTTCTAGAGTTCTAGAGAAACAGCACAATATAATAGAAAGAGAATGTGTTTTGGAATCAGGCCATCTAAGGTTAAATACTCTGGGCCTACTACTTTCTATTGTGTGACTTTAGACAAATTACTTAAAATATGTGAACCTCTTTGCAAAAAGGGGGAATAATACCATCCTTAAGGAAATTTATGGGGATTAAATGTCATCATATATGTAAATGCTTTAGTAGTAGTAGAGCATACACTTAGTGGTAGTAGTTTTCAACTAGGAAAATGTGTTTGTGTTCATTTAGTTATTTTTAAATAGTTTCTTTTTGTCAAATTAATCTTGGAGTCAAAATGAATTTTTATTTCTCTTAAGTGTTCCCAACCTCCCTCCAAAACATCAGGCTTCATATCCTGGTTCTGACACTTCATTATTTGCAGTCAGGTAAATCACTGAACCTCAAATCTCTGCTTCCATCTCCATGATATGGAGATAATTTTCTCATAATATTTTCAAAAAGTGATTGTGAGAATGAGTAGATACCTCTTTTTAAAATGGTGGTACCAATAATACATCTTAATCAAAATATAAGGCACTATTAAGACTTTGATGATGATGATAATAATGATGATAAATACTGGAGTTCATTATCATGTACTTACCCAAACATGGATATTCTGGACATGGATTGTTCCCCTAATGATCTTGAAAAGTTGAGATCATGTCTAGTAATAATGGGTAGCATGTCATCACCAGATGAGCGGCATAAACAGAAAGTGCTAAAATATTTCAAGGAAAGGAGAAGTTTGTGGATTCAAAGGGTAAGAAAATGCTTCATCTTGGTGAAGGGGAACATGACCAGGTCATAAAGATGAGTAAAAGTCATGGGAGTAAAGCAGAGAGAGGAAGGAGAGACCAGACAGAGGAGAACTACAGCCAAGGGTTGGTGTGAGCAGTGTGGAAGCTGATATGCTTACCCCAGAATGTTGTGCAACTGGAATATGGTTTTATAGTGGGAAACAGGGCCAGACCAGTCCACTAAGGCCTTGAATTCTCACTGAGGAATCAAAACATTTTTCTGTAAGCTAAGTGTTTGGGGGAATGGAGGAGGATAGATGGGGATTGGTACTATATGAGGGAAGGAATGTAAAACTTAATCAGACCCCATTTTTGTCATTTCTGTTAAGGTATCTTTTAGCCAAGAGTGTCATTCCATTCAACTAACATCTTGCAACTTACAAATATGTTTTGGTAAATGTAGTAATTTTCCAGGAATATGGCAAAACATTTTTATATAACCTTGTTTATCTGGAGTAGTCAACTAGTTTTAAACTAAATATGCATATTTTATATAATAAGAGAATGTTATGCAGAAAATAGTATATCTCTAAACAACATTTGTTCCACTTCATTGGAAACATTACATGAGCACAACACACTCTTTCAAAATTGAATATGGAACCTGAGACTTATAAGACATTTTTCTTTCAAGGCTGCTTTCTCATTAACTCCAGACACTGAAAATGGATTATTCCAGAACAGGGTTTGGGCTCTGATTTAAGAGACAATCCACAAGCTTTCACTTTAGCGTTTTCCAATCTGTGGCTTTTTTGTCCTGTTCTTTATTGACAAGTTTCCTCCTCATAAGGGAAAATGTGGGTAGCAAAGTTTTGCAGGTGAAGTAAAAGTTATTTTTAGCCTTTTTTTATAAGCTACTGGGGAAAATTGCATTTCATTTACCATATGTCATAATGGCTCTAGATAGAATGGAAAACTATTGGACCTGAGAAACGTGAAAATCCAGGCCAGTAACATAAATGTTGTCAATCCCAAAACATTCAAGGACAGTACTCACTAGAATAATTATTTTACTTAAGCTATGACTAGTTTGGTTGAGTTGGCAGGCTTGAATTGAGTTGAAATTCATTATAGTTTTAAAAAACATTCAGCCAGGCTGATGGAATTAACTAGTTACTTGACTAAATTGACTCCCATTGTGAAGTAACTAGTCAATTTAATCAAAATGTTCTGACTGACAGTGCATACAAAGGTAAACACAGACACTTGAATGTGCTCTCCTGGCTACTCTTTATTAAATGAAATAATAAATGTAAAGAGTTTCATTAAAGGTAATATGAATAGCAGATGATATAAAATGGGACAGAAAGCAAGCAGTTTCTGCCCTAGGATTAGCACTCAGAAATCTCACTCACAGAGTTTGGATCCTCTAAATATATTTGCCAGATTACTGCTTAAACTCACAATCCATACTTTGTCTTCCTGACTGTATCTGCTAGGATATTTCTGGTCATTCTCTGTAGAGCCAAAATGTTTTGAGGATCTACTCTGTTCTGTGCATGCCTTTACTCATGCACAGATTACATTTCTACTTAAAGGGAAAAAAATGTAAAATCAGATCATCTATGACACACTCTAACAATGGACAGGAATATTTTCTGCCTGGAATGTATCATTGCCAAGTTTTTGTGTCATGGGAAGAAAGGATAGAGGGAGGGAGGGAAGGAAGGAAAAAGAAAAGAGAGACATGGCATATTAGAGAAAAAATATCAAGTGGAATCTGCATCATATAAAATGAGTAGTAAATTGAACCAAGTTAAACTATAGAAACAGCTTCCTTCTAACCCTAAGAACCTCTGGGTCTCAAAAGCAAAATCACTTCTTAGCATCCTCCTTCCTCTTTCTTTTGTAACATTTTATTAAGATGCTGTGGTACTTCTTTTTAAAGAAAAGGACAGGTTTTTAAAGATGCAGGATATATTCAGTAGCATGCAGGACTCTAGAAATAGGAGTTCTGAATGCTAAGCCTGAATGTTACTGTCTTTGGGGAAATGGGTTCAGATGATGAGTCCTCCTTATCGTGGAGAAAGAGAAAAGTTGAATAGTTTGAAGACTTCTTAGCAGTGAAACTCAACTCTGAAGAGCCTTTGAGGTGAGTGAAATAAATCAGAAACATATGGATTACATTTTGCTTCAAGTGCCTCAGGGCGCAGAGTGTTTGGCTAAGTACATTTTAGGTTTTTCCCAATACAGAATTGAAAAAATACGATTGCCTGAAGCAGTTTCCCAAGCCCAACTTGTACTAGGATTCAGCGCAAGGAATGTCTTGCCCCTCTTCGATTAGAAATGCAAATGATCCCCAAGCATCAGATTTTTCAGAATGCTCTCAGGGAATGCCTGGCTGATCTGTAGGAGGCGGCTCCATAGATGGCATCATTATGAGAAGAAAAGGGGAGAAGAGAGAAAGAGAGAAAAATAAATCCTCTCTTCAGCTATTCAGATGAGTTATCAAATTCAATAGAATCTTCTCCTTTGTGCTAAACAATTATTTGTGTTCTTTCTAGTTGCCTCATTCTGAGCAAAGACAATCACAATGTTGTGTGAACCTCTGGGTGTGAACAAGGTCGTTAGGTTGTCTCCAGGAAAGGTCACTAGAAAAATCAGGTCCAGAGGATCACACTGGAAACCTCTCAGAACCCCCTAAAAAGGAGAAGCTAGTAGAGTTGTTAAAATGAGTACAGGATACATATTTCTTCCATACTAGTGGAGCATTTATGATATTGGGGCTAGATTTCAGCTGATTAATCTAGGACTCAAATAATAAAGATGATAATAATGTCAGATAATTTACTTACTATGAATAATCCAATTTTGATCAGTTTTATGACCTCATTGGTAGACATTCTGATTTCATTTTCTGGAATAAGGTATGGATATTTATTGTCCAGGATAGAAGATATGCACCAGAAAATGACTCATGATTTGGGGAGTAGCACTCTTTTTGAAATTAAAAAACTTAACAGCCCAAATGTTCCTAAGCAGCAAAATGGAAAAATAAACTGTACTATTTTGTACTATGACATACAATGGAAATTATCTGCAGCAGTATAATGGACTCTAGACACAAGTTACAAACACATAAACATGGCAGCATCTTAGAAACACATGGAGTGGATGCTCCCACTGAAACTATTCCTTTCGCCTCTGGAGATAAGATGTAGCTATCATTGCTGCCACCTCCCATCTTTAAGACAAATGTCTGCTGTCCTTGAGGGGAGGTGTCTGATGGACAAGCCTGGCCCCTCTTTCAAGGCAGCCTGGTAAAGCAAATCTCTGTCACTTTCAAATTCTCTAGTGGTAGGTAGAAGAAGGTCTAGATTGTGAGATAGGAAATTCCCACAATAGAGAAAGGAAGATTGGAGGCTAGGAAATTGAAAAAAATACCAACTGTTACTATAAACTCCAAGAGAAAGAAATGAGACATGAGAAGCAGGAGTGACTCAGGAAACCAGTGAAGTCACTATTAAGTCTAAGTAAGCTATAGTTGATGTTTTGAAAATGTTAGTAACACACTAGAATTTAACTCCTAGATAGTATCTTATGGGAGATAAGGAAGAGATGGTGAATTAAACATATCATAAATCTTTTGTCCAATTTTGGAAAATGATAGACATAATGATTGACTCTAAACTTGACAGAAAATTGTTTATTTTTTATAAATATATATATTTCTGTCCAAATATAACATTTAAAAATATAAGGATGGAGGGAAAGAAGTGAATAGATGGAGCACTGATGATTTTTAGGGCAGTGCTTTGTATAATGCCAAAATTTTGAAGACATCATTGGATGTCCAAACTCATGAAGTATAGTGTGAAGAGTGAACCATGATGTAAAAATTATGGACTTAGGATGACTAATGTGATAGGGTAGTTTCATCAGTTATACCAAATATACCACTGGTGGGGGATGTTGATAATGTAGGAGGCTGTGCTTGTATGGGGGCAGGGATATATGGGAAATCTTTATACCTTTCCATCAACTTTGCACCAAACTGTAAATAGAATCTTAAAAAACTGTAACAATAATTTCTTGGGGGTAATAAGTAGAATGGGCCACAAGAACAGCTTCAGAGATGCTGCTAATGTTGTATGCTAATTACATCACTGTGTAAAAATATATCAAGCTGTATGCTTGTGATATATTTTGCTTCAATAAAGGTTTTTAAATATATTTTATGAAAGAACAATATGGGTTCATGTTAACAAAGCACACTCTGTTTGAAAGTAAGGACATAGAGTAAATAGTAAGTCTCCCTATACCTGAGACCCACAGTGTTCTATGTCCCCTACCTAGAGGCAATGCTGTAATAATTTCTTCTAAATCCTTCCTGAGATACTTTAGAATTGTGTGTATTCCTGTTTGTGTGTATGCTTGTACTTATGAGATATATATATATATATATATATATATATATATGCCCATATATTTATATAAATACATGTTCATGTGTATTTCCCCCTCTTTTACATAATCAGTACATTCTACATGGTGTTGTTCTTCATCTTGCCAATTGAGTTGATTGCCCCTAGTTTTCAAGGGCTACACAGAAATCATGGATTCTATTGTATGTTAGACTGTTCTGTACCCAGTCTATTTGCCTTTATTCAACTAGCTAAATTTAGTAGTAGTTAGAACTTTTTTCATGTGTTTAATAGTCATTTGTATTTTTTGTATATTCTTGTTTTGCTCATTTTTATAGTGAGTTGTCATTTTTTTTATTAGTTTTTATTGTGATAAAATATATACAACATTTACCATTTTAACTATTCTTAAGTATATAATTCAGTGGCTTTAAGTGCTTTCATATTGTTATGCAACCATCAGTACTGTCTAGCTCCAGAACTTTTTCATCATCCCCAGCTAAAACTCTGTACCCATTAAACAGTAACTCCCCATCTCCTTATTAATTTTATGAGTCCTTTATATATTAAGATAATTCATGATTTATCATTTAAATCCTCTTCATAACCCTCTGAAGTAGGTAGCTGTTTGTTTAATTCATTCCAGTCTGACTTTTACCCTCAGTACTCAACTATATCTGTTCTTACCAAGGTTGTCAATGACCTTCATATTGCTAGATCCTATCATCAGTTTCATTTCTCTTCTTGCCTTATGAGCACAATTTTTACACTAAGACTCCAAGGTGCCACAATCTCATGGTTTTTCTTTTCTTTTCTTTTTTTTGGAGAGGCCCAAGTATCAGTACTTAACATTATTTCTTATCTATCCTCACTCCTTTTGTGATTTCTTAAAGTCTTATGGCTTATGTAGCATCTGTACGCTAATGACTGCCGTATTTATAACCCCACCCCAGATGTCTATCCTGAACTCCACACTTGTATATTTAACTGCTCCTCAATATTTTTACACAAATACTTATTATTAAATATGTCAAAACTAACAAGTTCAAAATTGAATTTGTAGATTGTAGCTTCTGATAATAGTAGAACAACTTGGTTGGACTGTAGAAATAGAAATAAATAAATAGATAAATAAATAAATAAATAGAAATAAATAAATAGAAATTTAGCACTGTGGACAAAATATTTTTAAAACACACTTAAGAGTACTGTAGAGCAAGCAATGTAGAAAGAAGCTGTAGGGAAGGAATTCCTTGAAAAAATAGAAATTATTTATGGTAATGTGTACATTTTTGTGACTGTTTGCCTGAGGGCACTCCCTGATCCACATGACTCGAATTAGAGGAAGTAATAGGCTTTCTGAATTGAGGTGTCACAGGACAGTTTTGGGCTAGCAGAATAACTTGAAAACTAAAGGTGGGAGAAATACCAGAAAACAGGGTCTGCAGAGGTGTCCAACCCCCAAAATATGAACATAACTCTTAGAATTCTTGAGTAATCACTGAATTGTGAGTGTTATATGAATATTTCAGGGGCCTTGCAGAAAGAGCATATGAAGGCTAAAAGAACTGAGAGGAAATCTCAGTGCTTCCCACGACAAGAAGGACAGTTTGGGGTTTGAATCAATGCCCTTCCTAGGGAGATAATGGAATCCAAGTTTCTACAACTTGCTACACACTGTCCAGTATTCAGTTTTGTTTTTTTTTTTTTTTAAATACTAGACAGACAAAGAGACAGAGAATTCAAACCCAGTTCAGGAAAAAAGCAATCTATGTAAACAACCCAGAGATTCTTCAGATGTTGAAATTAGTAGATAAGAACTTTAAAGCTGATATTATATGTATATTTCAAGGAAATAAAGAAAGCTATATTTGTAATGAATAAACATGAGAAATCTGGCAGAGTAATTAAAACTTTAAGAGAATGCAATAATTGAAATTAAAATTCTGCAAGATGAGTTTTAAAGCATATTGCAGATGGCAGGAAAAAAAGTGAATTTGATGATGGATCAGTAGAAGTTAACCAGTTTAAAAAAGAAAGAGAAGCATGTAAGCAATTTACTTCATTAATGTATAAGAATATATCAAGCAGTGTAACACATGTATAATTGGAAACCCCAAAAGAAAGCAAAATGGTACAGAAAAAAACATTTGAAGAAATAATGGCAGAAATTTTCCAAAATTTGGTGAAAAAAAAACCAACACTAAAATTTTAGATCCAGTAAGCTTAGTTACAATGGAAATAAGAGAATATTTTGAATTAAATGATAATAAAACACAACATGTGAAATGTGTGAGGTACAGTTAGAACAGTGATTAGAGAGCCATCTGTGGCTGTAAATGCTATTTTTAGGAAGTTTTAAAATTAATTATCTGAATTTCCACTTTAGTGAGCTAGAAAAATAAGAGCAAATTAAGCCCAATGTAGTAGAATGAAAGAAATAATGAATACAGAAATGAATGAATTTGTAAATGGAGGAAGAATTTAATGTCAATTGGGTTTCTACATACTAGCAACAAACTAATATTATTCATTTATAATATCTTTCAAAAATACAGATTTAGGAATAATTTTTATGTGAAAAACTCTTATTCTGAAGACTACAGACCATTACTCAGAGAAATTATTGAAGACCTAAACAAATGAAGAAATATACCATATTCATGAATTAGAATACTTAATATTACAAAAATAACCTTTCTCCTCAAATTGAGCTGCAGATACAACACAATCCCAATCAGAATCATCAGGATTTCTTATAAGAATTTAGAAGCTAATCTTAAATTTTATCCAGAAATGCAAGCAACTTTGATAAGCTGAAGAAAAGGAATAATAAAGTTTAAGAACTTGTACTTTCTGATCTCGACTTTTTTTAATAAAACTGTAGTAGGCAAGGCAATATAACATTAGGTATAGAAAGAC
Organism: Redunca redunca; assembly: GCA_006410935.1. NCBI lineage: Eukaryota > Metazoa > Chordata > Mammalia > Artiodactyla > Bovidae > Redunca > Redunca redunca. The sequence goes on from SJYQ01004310.1 coordinate 766,621, forward strand.
AGATAAGGACAAAAAGAGGGCCTTAACCATTACTTCATGTCAACTAAAAGATCCATTTGTGAAGAAACATAAAATCTGGAAGAAATTATAAGAGTGTATCTTTGTTATCTAGTATCAACTTTATCTAGGGTTGGTCAAAGATTTCTTAGAAAAGACAAGGAAAACAATTACCATAAAACATCAACAGCAGAAAAGATAAATTAGACCGCATCAAAACTGAAGCCATTTCTTCATTATAAAAGAACATTAAGGAAACTAGCAAATAAGCCACAGATTAAAGGGGAATGTTTTTAAAAATACATCAGGCAAAACGTACTCTGCAATCAAAAGGCAAGCCAACTGATAAAATATAAATACTTGAATAGACACTTACCTAAAGAAAATCCAAGAATTTTCAACAAGCACATAAAAAAGTGATAACGTCATTATCCAATAAGAAAATACAAATAAGTCCACTGTGGGCTATGCATTATCTACCTTTAAAATGGTGAAAATTAAAGAGACTATCATGCTTTTTGGTGGGGTATAAGATGATATAACCACTTATTTTTTAAATATCTGGTAATTTCTTTAAATATCTGTGACCCTATGGTCCAATAATTCCACTTCTAGTATTTACCCAAGAAATAAAAGCATATATTCACAGAGTCTTGTATAAGACCATTAATAGAATCTTCATCTACAATATCTCCAAACTAGAATCAGCCCAAATATCCAGCAACAGAATGATGATATGCAAAGAAATGCTATGGGGCAATAAAATGTGGTATATTCATATATTTATGCCATGGAATATTATTTAGAAATAAAGTAAAACAAGTGAATGAATGATGCAGCAACATGGATAAATGGATCTGAGACACAATGGTGAGCAAAAGAAGCCAAAAGAGATATAAATGGTTCCATTCATATAGGTGAAGTAATTCTCTTCTGGGGAAAACAAAACAAAACAAAACAAAACCTGAAACAGTGGTCGCCTCTAGTAGCTGTGGCTGAGATGGTAAAGCGTCTGCCTACAATTAGGAAACCCAGGTTCGATCCCTGGGTCGGAAAGAAACCCTTGAGAAGGAAATGGCAACCCACTCTAGTACTCTTGCCTGGAAAATCCCATGGATAGAGGAGCCTGGTAGGCTACAGTCCATGGAGTCGCAAAGAGTTGGACAGGACTGAGCGACTTCACTTCACTTCACTTCTCTTCACTGGTAACTGAGAAGATATAAGGGGAAACTTTATTGAGTGATGGAAATGTCTCATATTTTGACAGGGGTTTGGTTTACACAGCTGTATTTCTTTTTTTGCCAAATCTCATCAAACTGTGTAGTTTAGATTTGTGCTTTTGAGTATATGTAAATTTGGGCTTCCCTAGTGGCTCACGGAGAAGGCAATGGCAATCCACTCCAGTACTCTTGCCTGGAAAATCCCATGGGCAGAGGAGCCTGGTAGGCTGCAGTCCATGGGGTTGCAAAGAGTCAGACACGACTGAGCGACTTCACCTTCACTTCTCACTTTCACGCATTGGAGAAGGAAATGGCAACCCACTCCAGTGTTCTTGCCTGGAGAATCCCAGGGATGGGGGAGCCTAGTGGGCTGCCGTCTATGGGGTCGCACAGAGTCGGACAGGACTGAAGCGATTTAGCAGCAGCAGCAGCAGCAGTAGCTCAGTAGTAAATAATCTGCCTGCCAAGGCAAGAGACATGGGTTCAATCCCTGGGTGGAGAAAATCCCTTGGAGAAGGAAATGGTAACCTACTCCAGTATTCTTGCCTGGGAAATGGACAGAGGAGCCTGGTGGGCTACAGTCCCTGAGGTCATGACTTAGTGACTACACAACAAAAAAAATATGTAAATTTTAGATTAAGAAAAAAATGTAAATTAATATTACACTCAAATTACTAGGTGTTCATTTCATCCTTCTGTGTATTCTAAGCTAACATAAATGAGCAAATATGTTGAGGATAAGGAAGTTAGCTTCTCACAGTTGGGGAAGGATTACAATCAGGGGAAGGAAAAGGCAAGAATGTACCATGTTTCTGGATTGAAATATTAGTATAAAGTCATGGCTCTTAAGGCAGGTATATAGATAAATAGATGGATAGATGAAAGAAAGAAAATAAGAAATATTTATCTATAAGACAGACTTTATATATATATGTATATATATACACACACAGAAACACATACATGATATATACATCTCTATATCATAGGTATTGACACATACTTCCCAGCTCTATTTGCTTAGAGGGTCCAGGACCAATTGTATACCATCAGTAAGAATAAATATACCAGGTGTCCAGATCTTAGTTTCTGCCCCATTACCTTTCTCTCATATACCCATATGGCTTATTCCCCTCCATCCTTCAAGTATTTTCTTATATGTCTTCTCAGTGAAGCTTAAGCTAATCTATTCTATGTAAAATTGCAGCTTTTCATCCAGTCTACTCTTCTTATCCATCATCCTTGATTTTTGTCCACAGTGCTTTTGTATCATTCTCTAACATGCTGAATGATTAATCAATTTTATTTTCTTGCTTCCTACTAGAGAGTGAACTCCTGGAGGGCAGGGATTTTGGTTTATTGCTAATACTCTAGCACCTAGAATGGAGTCTGGCACATACTAGGTACTCAGTAAGTATTTGTTGAATAAATGAATGTCTGACCACGTTGCCAGAAACAAGGTTTAAATTCACGCCCAATCAGTAACAGAGGTGGGATGTGACTTGTCTTATATTAACTGCAGGATTCGTTACACAAAATGCCTTTATCATATGAAAGATCTGTGATGTGAAACCAAATGTGATTCTACCTTGTAAGCACTCAATCCTTTGTGGTACCTAATGTAAATTTTGCTGGCTTCCTAGTTCAGCCCAGGATAAGATTTAGGCTAGTTAGACTAAACTCGAGGGCTATACTCAAAACCCTTTTGTTCTGAATGTTCATTTATGTCAAAGAAGAGAGATCAGGCCTTTGAGGTATGGTGGCACCTACCTAATGTCCTTACACTGGGATCCAGATTTTCTCTGCCCCAGGAACAGCTGAGGCTTCATTTAGGTCCTGTGTATGTTCTTTCTTTATTTGCACACAGTCACCAATAACCTGGTAAGAGAGTGTTCATGTTGAAATCCTAAGAAATTTGTCTATGTAAGGGAGAAAAGAGAATGAAAGGAAAAAAGAAATCAAGAAGAAACAAAAATTAGCATCAAAAGAAATAGCTGCATGTTTGGCAACTGATGATTGTTGTTTAAGAGAAAAAATATATATATATACTTTCTCTAATATTAGTTCCTAAAAGGGTAGCTAGAGACAGCTGGATTTCTCCTTAGCAGAAGCACAAAGCTATAGACAACAGTAAGCAGCTAAAGCAACAAAACAGGAAAAGCTCTGTCTGGACATTTTGGCTTAAAGTAATTGAAAGTTTAAAGAGGAAAAAGAGAATATGACAGTTTAGGTATCACTCAAGTCTGTCCGAATGCAACTATGTACCTAGAGACCCAGATTCCTCAGTCTAGTAGGTTCTGAAGGGGCTGCTAATTATTCAATTTATTCCTTGGTCATTGGTAGACATGTGACCCTCACCTGGCTGATCTTAATACCAAGAACCTTTGATCATGGTGAGGGGCTTAGGAATGACCTCATGCCCTAAAGGGCAGGATTTTTTTTATAGATTTCATGTAGCGACTAAGTGAGATAAATCTTCATTTTCTCCTGCGCTTCCCAATCTGGGATGGCATAAAGCTGCCTTTATTAGTGGCTATGGTCCCCTCTTCTTGTCAATGGAAAAAGCCTGTGGGCAGCAAAAACAAATGAAGCCAAAAGCCAGTATGAACATAAACAGGAAGAAATAGAGAAGCCAGGTTCTGAATTCCTGGGAGCCTTCAAAGCTCTTCCCGCCCCAGGACTTCCTGATCATGTGGATTGTTTCTAACTACTTGGTGCAACGAGAATCTAGACCAACAGACCCACCCTTCAAAAATGCCATTTGTCTGTTTGTCAAATGATTCTTGACACTATCCTAAGCATTGTAAAAAGGAAGAAACTGCCATGAACCCAGTCTTTGAGAGCTGAAAACATAAAACATGCTGTTGGGAATACCAGACCACCTTACCTGCCTCCTGCGAAACCTGCGTGCAAGTCAAGAAGCAACAGTTAGAACCAGACATGGAACAACAGACTGGTTCAAAATTTGGAAAGGAGTATGTCAAGTCTGTATATTGTCACCCAGCTTATTTAACTTATATGCAGAGTACATCATGAGAAATACTGGGCTGGATAAAGCACACGCTGGAATCAAGATTGCCAGGAGAAATATCAATAACTTCAGATATGCAGATGACACCACCCTTATGGTGGAAAGCAAAGAGAAACTAAAGAGCTTCTTGATGGTAAAAGAGGAGAGTGAAATATCTGGCTTAAGACTCAACATTCAATAAACAAAGATCATGGCATCCAGCCGCATCACTTCATGACAAATAGATGGGGAAACAATGAAAACAATGACAGGCTTTATTTTGGGGGGGCTCACAGTAGATGGTGAATGCAGGCATGAAACTAAAAGACACTTGCTCCTTGGAAGAAAAGCTATGATAAACCTAGACAGCATATTAAAAAGCAGAGACATTACTTTTCCAAAACAGATCCAACAAAGTTTGACTACACTTTGCCAACAAAGTAGAGTCAAAGCTATGGGTTTTCCAGTAGCTGTGTATGGATCTGAGAGTTGGACCATAAAGAAGGCTGAGAGTCAAGGAACTGATGCTTTTGAACTGTGGTGTTGGAGAAGACTCTTGAGAGTCCCTTGGACAGCAAACAAGTCAATGCTAAAGGAAATCAACCCTGAATATTCATTGGAAGGACTGATGCTGAAACTGAAGCTCCAATAATTTGGCCACCTGATGTGAAGAGATGACTCGTTAGAAAAGACCCTGATGCTGGGAAATATTGAAGGCAGGAGAAGGGGATGACAGAGGATGAGATGGTTGGATGGCATCACTGACACATTGGACACGAGTTTGAGCAAGCTCTGGGAGATAGTGAAGGACAGGGAAGCCTGGCATTCTGCGGTTCATGGGATCACAAAGACTCAGATATGACTGAGTGACTGAACAACAACAATAGCTGTTGAGATTCTAAGAATTCTACCAATGTGGTTTAGTACACCTCGGGGTGGTTTTCCATTGAGCCATGCCTAGCCGTTGGTTGAACTCAGGTAGGCTCAGGAATAAGACCTGTTGATTCTCAGCAGCATAGTTAAGTAAGAGAAGGAAATTGTGATGAGACCAAGTTCTGGGGAATTTCTGTAACTACAGGGATGACTCTGAGCTGAGCAATCAGGAGACCAGCTAAGAGTGCTAGATTTAGGCCAGTCACAGAATTGAAGGAGATCCAATATGAGCTCGAGACAAAGGGACAGAGTGAAGAAATCTGTGAGTTGTAAGAGGTAGGGGAATTATAGTTCTAGGTGATTGATCCATGGGAGGGATATTGTCAACCTGTGGCCTGAAGTGTAGGAGGAGGTACCAAGTTATATTGGCCAGAGTCCAGTGGAGTTCCAGTCTAATAGGTTGCAGTTCTTTGAAGATCTGGTTTGCCTTTTCTGTGTGGACAAGTTACCTAACAACCTATCATTCAAGGTCCATGTGAGAACCCAGAGTTCAGAATTCATAGTGAGCTCTGAGTCTTCACCCAAAACAGCATGGAGAGGATGAGTCAGATGACGAGTATAAGCCACAGCCCTAGAAAGGGTCCAGGACAAGCCAGAAACCAAAGTTCAACATTCACTTCTAGGGGAAACCCAGAACTGGAAATGAAAGACCAGCAAAGGGATTCAAGGCTGAAGAACCCAAGAACAAAGTAGGAGACAAGAGAGGTGATTAGAACAAAGTGAATGCTTCTAAGAAGATTTCAAAAAGGCAGCTGCAGTGCCCCCAAATTGTTTTTACTAATGGAATAACAAGTGGGGCATGACTTGGAGACTGAACAACAATAAGTGGGTTGTGGGAGATGGTGTACACCGAAGGCAGAACCATTGACACACAATGAACAAACGGTGGGCTCTGGGAAAGGTAGCATTCAGTTGGTACATAGGTTGTTTGGGCCCCATCCTGGGTACTTTTGGGGTGGTGTAGTGGCACTATTTACTGGACTTATAGTCATGTCCCAAGAATGGCAGGATCCTGTTCTTCCATCTGCCATATTCATTCAATAGAAGAGAGGTATAATGGGTCTGAGCAGACTGCCTGTACTCACATGCTCGGTTCCCTGTTAACTACCTCTATGACTTTAAACAAGTTATTTAATCCCTATTCCTTCATTTCCTCATCTGTAAAAAGGAAAATGCCTTGATACTACTGCATAGGATTATTATAATTGTCTCATTAATACACATTAAACACTTAAAAACTGTCCCTAACAAGTATTAAGTACTCACTTAATGTTAGCAATTATTACTATCTCTCAAGGGAGAAATGCATAGGAACAGTTAGCCAATGGGAAACCAAGGACCTCTTTGCTTTTAACTTGCATGAGTATCTAATAAGCCCAATGCAAAGCATATGATTGGAGTTTAAAATTTGAGGGGATCTTTGCTACTCCCTAAAGCTTAAATCCAAATCTTGGATCTTAACAGTGTGGGGCCTGGCTTACTATTAGAAACTAAAGGACTGACCATTGTGCTTGGGAATGTGTGAATCAAGAAGAATCTACTTATTCACCAGCTACAGTGACGAGAAGACAACACGATAGGGATTGATGATGCTCCTAGTAAATGCAGCCCAATGAATGCCCCAGGCTCCTCCCCAGTCATACTAATAGCATATTTCTCTACCTAGACGGGAAAATGGGAGTGGGCTGGTCACAGGGAGTAGAGCTGAGTCTCTGTCGAAAGAACTGAGGCAGGTGCTTCCACACCTATCCAGCCACTCGTAATATGGATATCTACTCGTAATATCAATATCCACCACTCATAATAAAGCTACTTTTAGAACCCTCAGGCTGGTGAGTCTGAGCTTATTTGAAAAAATCCTGCCTCCCACTTTTAGGATTTGTTCAGAACTGGCCAGAATAAGAAGCAACACATCCCATGCATGGCTAACTGGGCATGGTAATTGACTGAAACTTTCTTCCCTCATGGCTCAGCTGGTAAAGAATCCGCCTGCAATGTGGGCGATCTGGGTTCGATCCCTGGGTTGGGAAGATTCCCTGGAGAAGGGAAAGGCTACCCACTCCAGTATTCCTGCCTGGGGAATTCCATGGACTGTGTAGTCTATGGGGTTGCAAAGAGTTGGACATGACTGAGCGACTTTCACTTTACCATACTCTTATAATTTTTGATAAACAAAGTGTACAAACATGAGTTGATACATCACATAATAATGAGTTTATGCTGATAACCTTTTATTTCCATCTTTTAAAGAAGCTATTTTATTTTATTACTGGCTGGCTCAGTGAAAGCTGTTGAAGAGGTGTGAACAGGGCTGCCCCTCAGTGCAAGGTCCTGCAGTGCTCTTTCAGCAACCGCTCCCCAGCCTTCAGCACTGCCGCGGGCTGCTGTCACACTGTTCCTGATGGTACTGAAGGCAGCCCCCCGTGCAGGAGTTACGTAGAGATATGACATATCCTTGTGTGCACCATAACTTAAAAGGATGAGAATACATAGAAATGTGTGGGGAAATATTAAGAATATTGTACACAATTAATATTTATGTCTATTATGAGACGGCGGCATCGACAGGAAGGCAGATGTTACCTGGGAAGGGTTGTTAATCCCACTTTCTCTTCATTTTTGGTATATTGGATTCTATAGATAAGATATGTGGCAAGCCTCCTATAGTGAAATATTGCTGCTAAACCTATGAGAGCAGAAATTTTGTTTTCCCTTTCTCGCTTCTCTCTTACCCCAGAATAGTCTCTTCTGCTTCGGTACAGACAAATTTCACAGAATCACAGCATTTATGGTCTGGAAGCAGTCTCTTTGCTCATCATTCTTTTTCTGATACAGATTTCCCTCCTAGAACAATGTTTCTTTTCCTTAAAATACATCCTTTAGATATTCCTTGAGTATACATCTGTTGTTGGTAAACTCCAACTTTGTTTGTCTAAAAATGTTTTTGTTTCATTTTCATTTTGGAAAGATCATTTTCCTGGGTATATATGTGTAGATGGTTATTTTTCCTCAGAATTCTGAAAATATAATTTCACTGTATTTGAATTTTGTATTGCTGTAAGGAATCTGATGTGAGTCCAATTGTTTCTTCTTTGGAGATAATCTTTTCTAAAACACTGTTTTTTTATGATTTTATTTATCTTCTTTATCCTATAATTTTATTTACAGATAAAAATTTCTTTTCTGTTTCATATTTGTTGTGGTTCTTATCTCTGAGAATTTATGATTATTATCATTTCTGAAAAAATTTTGTTATATTTCAGATATTATTCTTCCCACTTTCTCTGGTCTTTTCTTCTGGAATTTTGATTAGATATTTTCTCTTTCAACTGTCCATGTTCTATTACACTTTCATCTTTCTCCTTAAATAGTAATTGCTTCAGTATACAGTAAGTAAGAAGCAGTTTCCTTAGGGTTATTCTTCAGTTCACTAAGTCTCCCTTTAACTCTGCCCGTTCTGTTATTCAGTCCATCTATTCATTTTTAATTTTAAAAGTTATGTGAATTTTTTATTCATAGACATATTTTTGTTTGACTTATCTCAAAATGTGCTTATTTTTTTCTTAATATATTGTTCCTTGATCATATTTTCAATTTCCTCTTTTACTTCTTTACATGCCAATTATATATTCTTTTTTCTGGCAATTCCTTCCTGAAGTCCATGGAAACCTACATCTTTTTTTTTTGTTTTTTGTTGTTTTTTTTTGTAGTTTTGTTGAATCTTAATCATTTGAATTTGTTTCTCAAAGTTTTGTCATTTTGGTTTCTCAACTTTGATTCATTTGAGTAATATCTGTATGAATTCTGCAAAGTTCACTTCAAAGATGATTCTTTACAGGAATAATTTGCTCCTCTTTCTGCCAGGGACTTTTTCCATGATCACTGTAAGTTAATTTGGGACTGAGGCTTCCTAAATCACCTTCATAGTATAGAAATTAATGTAAACACAGAATTCTCCAGACAGACTTCTTTCCTCACAAGAGCTTACATCCAGATTAACAGTCTTCTCCTCTTCCCACCAGAGTAATGTTTTTTACCCACCCTTTCACTGAAGTTAAACTCCCTTTAAAGCTCTTGATTCTACATAGGAGTCCTAATTTCAACTCGTGTCTTACATAGCCCCAGGGTCTGCCTCATGTCCTCATATGCAGCCTTTAAATCGTACTGAGTCACAGGGACCAGCAAAGGCCCGGAGGACAGCCCCAGCTTCAGTATCAGTCTATTACACTTGATTCCCATTCCTTACTAGTTTTTGGTCCCTAAGGATTTCTCTTACTTTGTTGTAAATGTGGCCAAACCTTTAAATGTCTTTGTAATATTTTATTCTGTGCTTCTAAGTGTTTTGAAACAGGATATTTAGTTCTTTATAATTCCCTGATAGGAGTTGCAGGGTTAACTTAGATTAGTCTGTTCTTTATCACAACACAACTCTTATTTCAAATGGCTTGTTAAATTAGTATGTTTAAATAAATAAAATAAAAGCAGAACTTCTCTGGCTGTTGCTGGGCAGGCCTTTTTGAACTTTTTCCTACTCTTCATGACAGCATTCACAATACCTGCTCGGGCCGATAGAACTGCACAGGTCATGTAGGACTTCTCTCTCAGACTGCGTCCATGCCACACACTGATGGGTTCAGATGATAAAGTGAGGTAGCATCTCTCTATTCAGGCATTTGGCTTCCTATTTATAAATACAAATGGGACTTATACCTAAACTTACAGTTAATGTATTTATGTGGTTCTATTAAATTTAAATGCAGGGCTACCTTGATTTCTGAAATAACTATGCTAATGAAAAATTTAATGTAAATCAAACCCTTCATTCCCACTTACTCTCATTGTAGTATCAGAGCTACATTACCATGGGAAAATTAGTATGGCCCCGGGATCCAAAACTACCTTAAAGAATGCAGAGAATCTATTATAAGTACTTATTAATTGGAAAAAAAAACAATCCTTTATAATAAAATATTATCTCTTAATAAAATATTAAGCAAAAAATGGAACATCGTAAATTAGATTGTAAATGAGATATGGAAGAAAGAAGCTCTGTTTCATTAATCAAGCACTCCCGGCTTTTAAAATTATATTTATTATATCCACAAACCCAAGACATTCACAGAAGGCTGAGTTAAGGATGTCTTCCCTGATTGTTTCTAGTTCATACATTTCCCAGGTGTGTTAGGAGAGTTAAATGTAATGGAGTAAAAAGCTAGTCACAGACGCAGACAGGCTTAGATTTCTGTAACCAAGAGTCTCTGTCAGTGTGAAGCCCCACACTTGATCTTCTGGCCACAACTGCAGGCAATACCTTGTGGTGGCTGACTTCAGAAGTCAGATCCAGAGAGATTTGTGATCCGGAAGCTTGGAGAAGTGGATTTGGGTGGAAAGACCACATGGCTTGGAGGTTTGTTTGCTTCCCCAGCAGGACAATTAGAGCAAAGGGGAAAACATGAAAGTGAGGCAGGAAAGAGGGAAGAGAAACAAAGCAAAGAAAACACAAGGGGAAGATGCAAAAAACAAAGCGCCTGTACTCAAATGAGCTTGAGAAAGGGCACCGGTATGTGTCTGCTCCTCTGAACCCCCTCACCCAGCGGCCTGTGTTCTCTGCATTTTGTGGTATGTCCTGTCTTCCTTATGCAACTAAATTGAGTGGAGCATAGATAATTGTTATATTTCTGTAACACTTTGTTTATAATTAGATTCTCTCTTATATTATCTCACTTATTATTCAAATTAAGGAAAACATTTATTAAGATCATCTCCATTTTATAACTGGTGAAATTGAGTTTCAAAAAACATTAAGAGATATGCCCAGGATCACATAGCTAGTAAATTATAAAGCCAGGAATCAGACCAAAGTTCTTTGACCAAGTTTCCTGTATTTGTCCTCCTAAACCAATGCCCATGTCCAGTTCACTTCTGTATCATTTATCACATCTTGTGTAGGACTTCACATGGAGAAGATGCTTATTTAGTGAAGGAATAAGTGTTTCTGGAAGGAAACAAGCTTCCTATTGAGATGAGTTGGAGGAATCTTTTCAAGCACTCATGTGATGTTATATCATGTCTAATTTGATCTGGTTGTACTTCAATATCTTATATATATGGTTATTTGTATAGCCATGATTTTTAAAATATTTCTAGACCTTTCTCCCACATGGGAGGGGTCCTTTCTAAGAATATAGCCTCTTTCTGTAATAACTTATACTTTATGATCTCTTCTCTGAGCACTGCAGTTGGCTTACACCATTGGGAGTGATGATTAAACTGCTAGAACTAACATTTGTAAACCATCCACCAGAGGCCAGGACAGTGCTTGGAGTTTTAGAGACTTCATATCATTTAATCCATTCAAAATATGATCATTTGAGAAAGAATTATAATCAGCAAGACTCAGAGACATTGCTCAGATTAAGTAATTTTCCCAAGATGATTGTACTGATAAGTGAGAGAATAGGGATGCAAACTGAGGTTGACCTCATTCAACAAACATCGAAGGCAAACCCACGCTCTTCTAGTAGGTTAAAATGCCAAGTACTGCCTCCAAGGAGTTTTCCTTTTTCAGTCTACTGATGAGGCAGACAAGCAAAGAGATAGAGGATTGCAGTACTTTGTGGCAAAGGCTATTTCAGAACCAAGACTGATGTGCTATAGGAAGGAGTTTTGAGAAATATCCAAAGAAGACTTGAGGGCCAGGAAGCCTTTGAAAAATATTATCTTGAACTAACTCTAGGGATTTGAAGTTAGTCATATACAAGGTAGAAGAAAGTACATTAAAGGCAGGGAATATAATATACATAATATATCTGACATATATATATATTTGTATTTATATATATATATATGAAAGGAAATTGAAACATCACAGGTTCTTTGACATGATGTCTATGCCATGGTAGTATCATACATAATGAACAAGTGAATAGATAGATGGTTGTTCTACTTAGACAACTGTCAAAAGAGCCAGAAATTAAGAGGGTGTGTGGTCTAGTGAAGGCAGAGAAGTAAGGAAAACTTTGTGGATCAAGCTTAAGAGTTTGAATTTGATCCTGAAAGTAATACAAAACCATTGGAAAAGTTTTTGATATAAGAGGATTCAAGGGAAGTGATAAGAGATTTAAACTTGGGAAACATCACTCTTAGAGCAAGCTATGTAGAGGCCATAAGTGAAGAAGGCTCAAACTCTAAGCAAGGAAAAATTTAGGAAACTCCTGTAATAATAGCACAGGAAGATGTTATAAAAGGCTAGACTGAAGCAGTAAGTGAAAATGGATGGGATGGGGCTAAGTTAAAAACTTAGGGACAGAGAATCTATGTAAGGTTTGGGGGAATGATTGGATTTGAAGATGACCTGGTGGTGGTCTTCCCTTTTAATGAATTTAGAGATCATTTAGAGAGGGGAGTGGATTGTTACACTTAGTAATGAATACGTGGAATTTTAATCATGAATTAGGATGAGATCACCAGAAGACAAGAATGGAGATCCAAGGGTACATCCCCAAGGAACCCTGACTATAAGAGACAAGAAGAGCCCAAAAGGAACCTGAGAGGAATAATACAGAGGAGGAGGAAGGCTAAGGAGGAGGGAGAGAAAGGTTGTTTGGAAACCAGACCCAAGAGGGATGGTTACTCCTCTCAAATGTCAGAGAGAAAACACCTGGAACAAGGACACAAAGATGTTGTGTGGACTTCACAAGGTGACTCCGGAAAGGATGACATCAGGATGGAGGCGTAAACCCCCATGCAGAGAGTTGTGGGACAATGTGAAGAGGAGGCAGTGAGCATTCTTTCAAGAAGCTTGTCTGGAGGGAAGAACTGACATAGGAGAGTATCAGAAGGAAGATCAGATATATGTGTTGTAAATATTTGCTCCTAGTCTGAGGCTTATTGGTTTGTTTTCTGCATCATGTCTTTTGATGAGCTGATGTTTTTAATTTAGATGGAGTCCAATATATCTTTTTATTCCTTTATGATTAGTGCTTTCTGTGTTTTCTCAATGAAATCTGTACCTAGCCCCAAGGTCATGATGATAATCTTCTCTGTTTACTTCTACAAGTTTTATAGTTTTAACTCTGTTTATATTAATGACCCATTGTCAATTAATTTTTGTGTATAGTGTGAAGTAGGAATTGAGGCTCATTTTTTCCTATGAACATGCAATGGTTCTAGCATTCACTTTTGAAACTACTTTCTTTCCTCATTGGATTGCTTTGGTCCCTTGTCAAAATGTATTTGACTGCATAAGCACTGGTTTGTTTCTACCCTCTGTATCCTAGTTCATTAATCTGCCTGCTTATCCATTTGTCAATACTCTATTCTCTTAATTAACATATCATCTTGGCTTCAATTATTCAGTTGTTAAGTAACCAGTTAATTCAATTGATTCACCATAATTACCTTTGCCATTGTTTTGTTCTTTCATTCCTTTGTTTTTTTCATTTATTCAATATAGATTTATGGAATGCCAACCCTTTAACAGACACTGTGGTTGGTACTGGAAAACAGCAATAAATTAAGTAAATGTAATTCCTATCTTAAAGAACTACCATAGTGAGGGAGACACTTAAAGAAACAATTTTTATACAATATGATAAAAGCAATCACTTAGTCAATAAATATTTATTGAGCATATACATATTAAACTTGGCAGTGTGGGTTACTGAGCTCATGTCAAATTTCAGCTTTGCAAATGCAAGTGTGAGCTTCTTTTCCTGACCTCATGTCACCCACATACTATCTTTTCCAAGGTACACCTTCACTGCTAATTATTTGGATCCTTCTCATTTGAACATTTTCCTACCATAATAATATGAATAGTAATACCTTATATTTGCATGGTGCTTTCAACTTTTCAAAGTGGTTTTACATCCATGATCTTGTTTTTCTTTTCATTGTACATTTTTCCTTGAGTTAGGTAGAGCAAATATGATTAGCTTTATTTGACAGAGACAAGTAGATCCTAGAAGTTTTAAGTGATTTTTTTCACCATCACACAGCGAGGGCTACAAGCCTTCCCCTATTCACCCCCTCAAATCCCTTTCTGCTTCTTTCCCATTGCTTTCTCTTTTCAGCATCTTATCAGTACACACTATACCGGGAAGGCTTCCAATTTCAGGTACCACTTCTGGGATCCAAGTTAAGCTGCCACAATGGTACCTGATGCTGAAAGACTACAATAGATTGTCAGTGTTATCTTCAAGTGCTGACGGAGATTTATGAATGGGGATGGAGAGAAGAATCATGATCATTTTCACTATTACAATTGCCCTCAGAAGATGTGTAAAATGTCTGACACTTTCTTCATCCTTTTTGCCAGGCATCAGCTGTCAGGGGAAGGTCGCCCCTTCCCACTCAGCTTTGGAATGAAGTGATAAATATGTCAGAAAGCTCATGCCAGGTGCAGTCTTCTGCCTTGCAAACAGTTTTCACTGATACACTAAAGTTTGCTTTCTTTTCTTAAGTCTTCATAAAGGTGCTTGAGAAACAGCACTGTCACTGACAAATGTCTCCTTTATTGTGGGACTTTTATGGATATAGACTTATTTTTTAAAAAAGTAAATTGTTTAAGTGTCTGGATATCTTGCGTCTTATTTGACAGTACACTTTTCAGGGTGTCAGGGCAATTGCTCTTACATGAAGAAATGTACACCAGAATTCTGAATTTCCATGGGCTCATTCTCTTCTTCCATCCTCCCTTCTGTTCCACCTCCAATAGCTTACCAAAAAAAAAAAAAAAATCCTTATCAAGCCTCTAAAGACGTGGAAATACTAAATGCATATTTTTTTAAACCAGGATTTTTAGGTCAGTTTATTTTTTTCAGTGTTTAATGCAGAAAAGGGCCCCATTTTGCATTCCCGTTGGCAATGTAGACAGAGTGAAGAGTGTGTAATTGGGATCACGGCAGGAAGTGTGCTAGGGACTGAGAAAGTTTTGCAAAATTAAACTATCTAGAGGATACAGGGAAGAAAAGGACGAATATCTCTTTGGGCAGAATACAGGATACAGGATGTGCCCCTTTTTGACGAAGATGAAAGGGATGCATTATCCTATAAAATAAGAAAACAAAAAATGCTGTCAGAAACAGGACATGAAATGGTCAATTTAGTCTAGGTCTCCTATTATTATTGTTGTTGTTTTGTTAAATCATGTATTGTCCAACCAAGTCAAAGAGTAAAGTCAAAACTGGATCAGAATTTTGCACCAAGCATACGTCTACAGTGCTCTCACACTCTCAGTTTCTTAGCCATCCAAAGTCATCAGCTTGGGCTCCATTGATGGATAAGTCAAGAGGAGCAGAGACCGAATGATTTACCCAGGGTTATAGAGACGGAGCCCCCTGAAAAATAAAGTCTGACACTGTTTCCACTGTTTCCCCATCTATTTCCCATGAAGTGATGGGACCGGATACCATGATCTTCGTTTTCTGAATGTTGAGCTTTAAGCCAACTTTTTCACTCTCCTCTTTCACTTTCATCAAGAGGCTTTTTAGTTCCTCTTCACTTTCTGCCATAAGGGTGGTGTCATCTGCATATCTGAGGTTGTTGATATTTCT
>SJYQ01004310.1:782951-912256 GCA_006410935.1 Redunca redunca
GACAGAGGATGAGATGGCTGGATGGCATCACGGACTTGATGGACGTGAGTCTGAGTGAACTCTGGGAGATGGTGATGGACAGGGAGGCCTGGCGTGCTGCGATTCATGGGGTCGCAAAGAGTCGGACACAACTGAGTGACTGAATTGAACTGATAGAGACGGAGACTGTCCAAGCAAAAAGCTAAGTCTTTCACTTATTTTTGGCTGCACTGGGTCTTTGTTGTTCTGCATGAGGGCTTCCTCTAGTTGCACCGAGTAGGGACTACCCTCTTCTCTACTACTTCTCACCACGATGAGAAGCATGCGTGCTTCTTTGTGGTGGCTTCTCTTCTTGCAGAGCACGGACTTCAGTAGCTGCAGCACACAGGCTCAGTTGGTGCAGCACATGGACTCTAGGCATCCAGGCTTCAGTTGTTGTGGCATGTGGGTTTAGTTGTCCCTTTGGCTTGTGGACTCTTGCCAGACTAGGGATCAAACCTGGTTCCTCTGCTTTGGCAGGTGGATTCTTTACCACTGGACCACCAGGAAAGTCCATTTTTTTTAATTGGTGTGTAATTGCTTTACAATATTGTGTTAGTTTCTGCTGTACAACCACGTGAATCAACTGTATGTATACGTGTATACCCTCTCTCTTGAGCCTCCTTTCACTCAGGCCATCATCCCACCCCTCCAGGTCATCACAGAGCTTCAAGCTGAGCTCCCTGTGCTATACAGATGCTCCCCACTAACTATTTATTTTACACATGATAGTATATTTATGCTACTGCTCTTCTCTCAATTCATCCCAGAAACTGTCTTTTTGAGTAATTCCTACTCTTCTCTATCCTTATCTAGTCTGTTACAGTGTCCTGACAGTTTTTCTGCTTCTGTGTTTTCCTTTCATCCCTACTGCCCCCACGCTTACCAAGTTTCTCCTCACTTTACCTCCAAGATTTTTCATTCTAGCCTCCTCCTGTCTTATGTGTCCTGAACTCTGACCTTCAGAAACCTGGTTCGAACTGTCTTCTACCCAGGCATGCCTGCTGTCCCTGGGCTGCCTCTTTATTAGTGCCAATCAAAATGCATACATCAAAATGTATTCATTTCTTATGGCAGTGATAGCAAAGTACTGCAAACTCAGCAGTTTAAGACAACAGAAATGTATTGCCTCACAGTTCTGGAGGTTATAAGTCCAAAATCAAGGTGTCAGTGGGGCCGGGCTCCCTATGAATCTTTCCTTGACTCTTCCTTTTGGCATTCATTGACTTGCAACTGCCCAGTTCCAATCTCTGTCTCTGTCTTCCCATGGTGCTCTCCCTGTGTGTCTCTGTTTTTACATGGCCATCTTCTTATAAGGACATGAGTCAGGTTGAATTAGGGCCCACCCTTCTCCAGTAGGACCTCATCTTAACTAATTGCATCTGCAATGACTCTGCTTCCAAATAAGGTCAATGAGCTATTTCCAAATAATGTCACATTCTTGGGTATCAGAAGTTAGACCTTCAGTGTATCTTTTTTTTTTTTTTGGTGGCACTTGGGAGTGCACTTTTCAACCTGTAACATATTCTTAAATGACCAGATCTAACATAGCTAGTTTTAAATCCCAGGTCTCCCAATATGTAACCCCAGTCTGGTTCCAAGTGTGCAATACAGACAAGTCTGGTGATAGCATCACCGTGAAGGAGAAAAGGCTGAGTCCTGAGGAGAGCATCTGCCTGAGAAGAAAGTTTATTCAAGGCCTCATAAGGCATAACACCTGGAAGGAACTGTGGTCAAGGGGACCACAAAATTGCTCGAAAGGACTACAGACTCTCCTTTGTCCAAGACCAACCATATTCATTCCCACTTTTGGGGCTTGATTTATTCTGTTTCTTCCCACCACCAGATAACATCCACTCTGCTTACCCTTCAAAGTCCTATCCATTCCAGAAAATTATTTGCACAGTCCAAATTTTCTTGGAAGCTTCTGGACAACAACATAGTCTTCATTGTTCTTATTCTCCAGCCCCCATAGGACCTGCAGCCTGCATACCATAACTTTGCACTTACCTATGTACTGCTCATCACCATTTGTACCAGATCTGACCATTTATTCTCTGTCCCCCAGAGGACTGAGGCCTGGGATGAACACTTGGAATGCTGGAATTCTTGGGGGCTAGATAAAGCTTACACACCATTTTCTGACTCTTTAAACTATGTTGAAAGGTGCCATGAGGATTTGTGAGAGGGGATGTTAGGGGAAGAGCTGCTAAGCCAGCCACTCTTGTTCAATTCATCGTCCTTCTTTGATCCATATTTTTAATTGGGGAGAGCTATATAGACATCATTTGGATTTGAAGGAGTTCTCCAGCTAAGTAAAAGTTTGAAAGCACAAATCTAATTTAGTTTCCTCATCTTGTAGGCAACTAAACTGACATGCAGACAGAGTGAATGTTCCCTCCACCATGACATAGCTAGTTGGAGAGCTCAACATTCTTTCTTCTAGGAATATACCTACTTCACCTAGTATAATTCTCATAACAAACTTGGAGAATGTGTTGTTATTATTTCTCTTTCAAAATTAACAGAATTTAATACAAAATAAAATCCAGATGATTTGCTCAAACTGTGAGAGTTAGCAGGGGTGGAACTGCATTGTCTCAGAAGAATCAGGAACTCTTGGGGCTAAAGCCTGAAGGTCATTTAGCTGAACCAGTTTTATGATGTTTGCTGTAGACTTCTAATCATAAACTCATTAATGTGTCACAATGTATGATATATTAAGGGTTCAGTGAAAATTGATTTAAATTGTTGTGTCATTTGGTCATATTTTACATATGAATTTTATATATTCAACTTTATAATAAAAGTGATAATCTGTTTCTCTATATCTGTGGTATGACTGGGATATAATAGGTTCTTATTAACTGCATAATCCTGCTGAAATTGTGCCACGACGAGGCATTTAATCTATTGGTATCTTCTTTTTCTCATGTATTACACTGAAAAACTTTAGTATTCATTCATGTTCCCTCTTTTCTGTGCCTCATGATTTTCCAGCATGGCTGGCTTCTTCTAAAAGCAACACCATAAATGCTCTTGGGAAGCTCTTTCAGTTCTTCTGTGGAAGCCCCTTTATAAACCAGGGAAGCTAAATTAGGTCACAATAACCTAAGGATCTGCAGTGGTCCTGCTTTTTCTGGCCTCAGACAAGAGGCCTTCTCTGATAACAAATAGGGATACCTAATCTCTCTTTCCCCTTGAACAGCATGACCCTGAACACAAGATGCTGTAGGAAAGTGGTACATAAGAAAGCTGAGGAAAGGATCTTTTAAGTTTCAAGTGGCTGTTAAATATTTTACTTTTGCAAACCTTTAAAGTGGCCACGGGTGCTGGCTGGTGTCTCTTTGTGTTAGTTATGGATGACATAAAACTGTCTGGCCAATGAAAATTTAAAGGATGCTTTCATTCTTGTCTATCCCAGGTAATATTTCTTCTCAGCTCAGTAAGCATACGAGCATTTCTGAATTCTGATGATGTGCTATGTGCTGCAGTTTTTGAATACAGCAAGAGGTAGAAATTTGTCTCCAAAGCATCCATTTAGAAAAAGTGAAAGACTAGCATGAGCCCAGTGGTGTTGGGTTGGAATCGGCGATATCAGTATGAACTCATGGTTTTGTAATATATATACAAAATGATAGATACAAAATAATTATTACTTGAGTATAATAGTTACTTGAGTTATTAGTACTTGAGTTAATAAACATGTATATATTTCCTACTTCTGTCCAGTGAGAGGACCTAGAAGAAATGACACTCTAACAACCATGATCACATCTAGTGACCAGATTTTGGTTTCTAAATACCATTCTCCAAAAAATAGGAACCTGGGCTTCTTGGAGAAGTGATTGATTCCAGAGCTGGGGCAGGGAGAACACAAGATGAACTGGGAATATCTGTGGTGCCGCAAGTAAGAAGGATGGAGGCTTGCTGAAAAGGCAGGAAGCTCTGTGACCAATTTGAACAATAAAAAATAATACTAGCATTGGATTAGAGCCCAATAAATAACTATTTGTGAGTCTATGTTAATATAAGTTAAAAAATCAAATAAGTAAATACATGGGGAAGAAGGGACATTTTTCCTTACAGAAGAATTCCCATTCATCATTATTAAAAAGTGTGCCAAATATGAAGTCTACATTAGAACTCCATAGTAATAATTGTTTGAGGCAAGATCCACCAATGAATGCTAGAATTAGTGGACAAAAGTTTGAGAAGAAACAGGGTATTTGTATAGTCTAAAAGTATCTCACCCAAGATTTTAATTTATTATAAAGGGGAAAATAGTAACTTTACAGTGGTATTATTCTGCAGGCAACAGGTATTATTCTGCTGACCTTGACCAACAGAGTGGTCAAGGTCAGCTCTGACATTGTGTATCCCCTGGTATGGAGCACTTTGATGCACTGGGCAAAATAGCAAGATTTGGCACCTCTTGCCATAATGTATGACTTCAATCTAATCATGATAGCTCATCAAGTAAACAACAAATTGCAGGACAGTCTAAAAACTCACTGGCCAGTACTTTCTAAAAGTGTCAAAGTCATGAAAGACAAGGAAGGTATGAGGAATTCACAAGATTAAGGGAGGCTAAGGAGCCATGATAACTAAATGCAACCTGGGTTCCTGGGTTGGATTCTGAAACAGAAAAAAAGACTGTCAGAGGAAATACTGGTGAAATCCACATGAAGTCTGGAGTTAGTTAAATGTACTGTGCCAATGCTAATTTCCTAGTTTCAATCATTGTACAGTAATTATTTAAGATGTTAATGTTATGAAACTGGGTGAAGTGTATATGGGAGCTCCCTGTGCTATTTTTGCAACTGTTCTGAAAATATATAATTATTTCAAAATAAAAAATGTAAATGATAAGTATGCATCCAGCTAGGACATTTTCTATCACAGTGAAATTTGATTAATTGCAGCTCAACTAACTGAATCCTTAAAGCATCCAAAATCATCTTCTCTCACTTCTGTATTTAGCAAAATAAACAAATGAATAAAGCCTGGCAAATAAGTTACCTACGATTTATTCAGAAATATCAAAGGAAATCCTGAAGTTAATGTAGCTTCAGTATAGTCTACAGTCCTGGATTCTTGGGTAAGTCCCATCTCAGCTCCCTGTCTAGCCTCTTCCTCTCTGGGTAGCTTACTCTCCAGTTTCTGAACTGGTTTCTGAACCCTTCAGACACCTTTCTCATCTGTACTTTATCCATGCTTTCCTCAACTGAGAACTGCTTTCCCCTTCATTTATGTACTGCCTTTGGGATCAGCCAGAGCTTGGTGTGAATGACAGATGGTCCTTTCATAAGTTAGTTATACAAGTCTAAGTGAGTTATTTAACTCTCTGAATGTTAGTTTCCTCATCAGTAGAACATTGGCACAAACCCTCATCCTACCTGATTTTAAGGTGTTGAGCTCAGTGACTGATCTCCATAGACACTCTATAATGTGAAGCCCTGCAGTTGGTGTTATCAGTGGGAGGTTCACATGTGTTTCCTTTCCTGCAAAGTCCTTAACTGATTAATTTATTCATGTATTCATTAAACAAAAGTCTACTGAAATCTACCCTGTGCCAGGCACTGTGCCAGACCTTAGAGATACAGCAGTGCCAATAGGCACAGCTTCCAAAGGCTAATACGGGCGGTGCAAACAAGTCATCCAAAGGGAGAGTGGTGCTGGGAGAGGGGTTATGTTGGTTTTGAAACTTGTAATCTCATTGGCTAGAATCAGTTACTTCTTCTCTGCTTTCAGGCAGCAAAGACAGATTCTTGATATTCACTGATTTTCTCTGGATGAGCAGGAGTGAGGGAAGGTAAAATTAAGATAGATTATTTATAACTATTTAAGAAACATAGACTTCTCCTGAAAACTTCATTTCAATGGAAAGCTCCACTTTCCATTCATCATGCCCTAATTAACTGAAAATTAACTTTAATTCCTTATCAGTGCTTCTCACTTGTAATATGCATTCAACTGAAATCTCTCAGGGCCCTAGTTTGGATCAGGTACTTTGTTGGACTTCAGCCTCAATGAACTCTCTGGCCAATGGTTAACATAAGGGTACATAAATATTACAATACAGCATGATGAGTTAAAGCCCAAAGGCAGGAGCATTAAATTCTGCTTTGAGAGAAAGGTCAGAGAAAGCCTAACCAAGGAGGTGATACTCATCTGGCTCTAAAGGAATAGACTACTTTCTGTGAAGAAGATCAGGATATCCTTCTCTATTCTTATGTGAAAGGGTAGAGAAGGTACCACAGCGTGGGGGAAAATCCCTAAATGGTCAGTAGTATGTTCCCAGACCAGTAATTTGTCGTTTTACTTCTGTCCCACTGGATTTTGTAGGCTAGGAGGCACGGGCCAGCTGGGGCTCTAAGAAGGAGTACTCTTGATGTTGTATGCCGACTGTCCTCAGAGCCAAATTTAGGCCAGGCAGCGGTATTTATGTTCATCAAGTTTGCAGTCGTTCTGGGTGATTCTATTCTTTGTTTAAGTGTTAAGTTTCTTTTGATTATTATCTGCTTATGAGTCACTCCCCAAGCTGTATCTGTTCATACTCGTCATATCTCTTTCAGTCATTTCCAAACACCTCCCTGCATCTCAAATGCTTCTCTGTTGTGGGTGGTTTTGCAGAAAGCATGTCCTGCCCTGAAGCTCAGGCTCCCATGTGTGCCACCAAATATATCAGCAGCCTATCCAGAATGAGCGTAGACATTCCTGCCTAGAGGGCACCATCAAACCCCCAGGGATGGTTGCCAGAGGTTCCATAAACTTTGTTTCCTGGAAGAGTCAGGCAGTGGGATGTGCCAGAAAGGGGGGCATTTATGCTGCACCTGGAATCTTCTTCTGAGTCTACTTTTTAAGGGTACACAGTAGGGATGCTACCACTGGGGTTGTACAAAGAGCTATAACCCTGGAGTCAGATGATTTGGATTAAGCTCCAGTTCTGTCTCTTGTTAGCTTTGTGTGTGTGTATCCTCAGGTCCTCAGTTGTGTCCAGCTCTTTGTGACCTCATGGACAGTAGCCCACCAGGCTCCTCTGTCCATGAGATTTCCCAGGCAAGAATACTGGAGTGGGTTGCCATTTTCCACCTCAGGAGATCTTCCCCAACCAGGGATCGAACTTGTGTCTCTTGCATCTCTTCCATTGGCAGATGGGTTCTTTATCAATATGCCATATGGGAAGCCTGTGGTTTAGCTTTAACCTCTCTCAATGTCAATATCCCTTTCTGTTAAATGGGCATAATAAAAATTGATCATGCCTTCTTCTTGTGAAAGTCTGATGAGATAATGAATGTGAAAGCTCTGTAAACCACAAAATATTATACAAGTTTGAGCAAGGTATTCATTCCCATGATAACCCTAAATAATTCTGAATATAATGGAATGATTCTTTGTTGACATTTTCAGATTTAAAAATTAATGATGCCATTTTTTTTAGACAGCTTATTATGGTTATCATACATTATTGGAGTAAAGAAGCTATCGTTTATCTGAGTTTTTCTAGATACATGAATTTTTAATGTGTATAGTTAGTTTGTCATATACTTCAAAACCCCCACAAAAATTTTAGCAAGAGATGATACATTTATGTCCCTCCCACCTTTGAAATCAGAGCAAGAAAAATACTAAGAAGAAGTATCTTGTGCTAAGAACTCAGGCCCCAGGGGAGGTGGAGGAGGGAAGGCAGGCCCATGCAATTTGGGTCCTGGCTTATCTTGGTCACAGCTGGTTGACCTAGGCCTCAGCTCCTCATGGGAATAATGACATCTCCTTCATAGGTTAGAATGAATATTAAATAAAATAATGCATGTGGAAAATTCCTTATCAACTGTTCAGTGCCTCAGATAAACTATAGTCACTATCATTAAGTGAGCGATCTTTTTTAGACTGACATGAATCAATCACATCTCTGGGCAGTGGTGTGTGTCTGACAGTGTTCCATGTTGTAACACATTAGAACATAATGGAAAAGACTGTGAATTACAGTCACAGCTCTTGAGTTCAACTCCTCTTACCAGCTCAGTGACCTAGAGCAAGTCAACCTCTCAGTGCTGTGGTTTCTCTTTTCTCAAATGGAAATGACAACTGCCTCAACTTCTCAGGAATATGATGAAGGGAAGATGATTAAGACAATGAATGAAAGACTTGGTGTGTAAAGGTCAATTCTTATTATTCTTATGTATTTTGGGTGCCCAGTATTTCAAAAGAGCCCTTTCTTTCATGATCAGAGTGAAGACATGACGAAGGAAACCCCTAAATACTGTTAATGGATAGCAGCCCCACCCCTTGCTGCCCACCTGAGAAGCTATTTTTCTGTCCTTGGCTTTATTTATGCTGGTTTCCCTTTTGGAAGAGCTTGGTCTTCCCTGTATCTCTAGCTGCACCATAACTGGCTGCAACATCCAAAGGCAAGATTGGCTTTTTCTTGGAAGCCTACTGTCCTAGGACACATCCTAAACTAGAAAGGCTTGTTTATAGTTTGCTTATCATGTTTTAGGAACCACTCTTGTTGATGATGGGACACTGGCCTGGGAGCTGCCAGGTTCTGACCTCAGCTCTTCCACTAACTCCACGGTGGCCTTGAGCAAGTCTTTCCAGCTCCCTAGCTCCTATGGTCCTCTTGTGTGCACTCAAGAAGAGATTCTCTGTTTAAAGAAATGTTCCAATTACCAAAATACTTCCTTTCTGCATTCTTTATGTTTAAAATGTTATTTTTAATTTCTAAAACAAAACAGAAAAAAGACGGTGGGCGTAGTTGATAGGTTATTTAGGGATCGTTTGTTTTGATGCCCATTTGGAGGCAGAACTCAAGGTGGCAGTTCTCTCTTGCTACACATTTGTGCTTCTTATATCCCAATCTGAAAACCACTGCATTAGATAAGAGATGGGGGCTGGTAGAAGTCCCTCAGGGATGACTGATAACTGAGCCCCCCACCTCCATAAGCCCACCAGAAGGAAGGATGTTTGGGGGTTCCACATTGCTGTCTTTCATTAGGAAGGTTTAGATTCTCAAGTGCATTGTGGAATTTTTATTTCCTGGGAACAAAGTGAACAAATACAAAATGTTTAATGAACAGCTACAAAAGTAGATTGTTGCTTTCCATTTTCCTTTCTCTTTCCTCTTGGTACCATATCCTTCATCACCTGCTACTGCATTGATCTGTCTCTTTCTCCCATCTAACTAACAGCACCTTCCTTTGGGGGAAAGATCGTAACTTATCCTGTCCATGTTCCTAGTGACTAGTATCTAACTGTGCACATTATAAACATTTAATAAACAGAGTTGAATGAATGATGGGTGGATGGATGATCACTAAGATACTTCTGGCCTGCATATTCTAAGTCCTATAGCAAAATATTGTCTAATTTACTTTTTCCATTGCTTGTGGCAGAGTCTCCTAGCATATGGACAGCTGCTGCTGCTGCTAAGTCACTTCAGTCGTGTCCAACTCTGTGCGACCCCATAGACGGCAGCCCACCAGGCTCCCCCGTCCCTGGGATTCTCCAGGAAAGAACACTGGAGTGGGTTGCCATTTCCTTCTCCAATGAAGGAAAGGAAAAGTGAAAGTGAAGTCGCTCAGTCGTGTCCAACTCTTAGCGACCCTATGGGCTGCAGCCTACCAGGCTCCTCCATCCATGGGATTTTCCAGGCAAGAGTACTGGAGTGGTGTGCCATTGCCTTCTCCAATTGGACAGCATTAAAGTGTAATTTATTAAATATTGACACATGTCCTTTCTCTTTCCCTTTATTCCTTGCTTCAGTCTATAGCAGCACTGGATACATGTGATTGAATAAGACACACAGTCCCTGCCTTCAAAGATCTTACAGTCTGGTTAAGGTGACAGATAATCACAACTTAGAGTGTTGGTTACAACTATAGATAGCAGGGAAGCAGAGTGCATGAGGCAGAGGGAAAATGCAAGCTTCCTAAGATGGAAAATGTTGAAAGTCCAGCCAAGATCTGCGTGTCTTCATTCCAAGGGTTAAAGTAAGCTGTGTCATAGACTCCTCAAGTGCTTCTCCTGAGACCATCCCTACTTAAATTCATTTCTGCCAATTATACTGTCCTACTTGTACAAACTTGCTCAGGTATTCACTTGTCTCAGTAACAGATTCTTCTACCCTCTCCTCCATGTTCTGCCATCTTATTTTTATCCTCCTAGATCACACTTCCTTCTTTATCTGACTCATCATCATATTGTTTAACTCCTTCGATAGCCACCCTCCCTCATTTCTCTCTCTCCATTTTCTAGTGTTGAGATTTTCTGCTTGTGTAGCTGGCCTTTCTACCACTGGCCCTGTTAGCTAACGAAAGGCACTGGATTTTAGAGAAAAAGCCTGAGCTGGGAAGACAGACAGACTTGAATCTAAAGTCTAGCTTCACTAACAGTTATGTGACCTTAGGTAAGTGTCAGTAATTCCAAATGCTCAGAGAAGTCAAATAAAATGAGGAAATTGAGTTTCAGAAAAATGTCTCAACTGTTTTCATTCTATCTTGATTGACTCTTTTCCTTTTATGATAATAGCACTGAGGATATGTTAGGTACTTTTATAAATGCCTTACATGTATTCACCCAAATTCCTTACAGTATTCCTATGAGATGAAGTCGTAATCCTTATTCTCATCTCTCTTCCACCTTACATAAGAGAACACAGATGCACAGGAAGATGTGGTATGTGCCCAAGGTTGCAACAGCTTGTGAGAGTCAGAAGCCTGATTTAAACATGGGCATTTCACTCCACACCACACACCCTGGCATTCCCTTGTTCCCAGTTGTATTTCTTAGTTTTCTCACCTGTAAAATGAGACTAATAACACACACTTCATTTTAATGAGAATTAAATAAAGTAATGTATAGAAAGGGCTTCCCTGGTGGCTCAGTGGTAAAGAATCTGTCTGCCGATGCAGGAGACACAAGTTGGATCCCTCAGTTGGGAAGATCCCCTGGAGAAGGAAATGGCAACTCACTCCAGTATTCTTGCCTGGGAAATCCCATGGACAGAGGAGCCTGGCGGGCTACAGTCCATGGGGTCGCAAGAGTAGGACATGACTTAGTGGGTATGCTACCACTACCACCAAACAAATGTCAGTTACAACCGCATGGGCTATAGCCCGCCGGGCTCCTCTGTCCATGGTGTTTCCCAGGCAAGAGTACTGGAGTGGGTTGCTGTTTCCTTCTCTAGGGATTTATTAAAAAAAGAATATGTTCCCTTATTTTAAAAGAATACCAGAGAGATGGTATGGGGTGGGAGTTGGGAGGGGACTCATGTTTGGGAACACATGTACACTCGTGGGAATTAATGTCAATGTTTGGCAAAACCAATACAGTAATGTAAAGTAAACCGAAGTTAGAATAAAAATTNTTAAAAAAAAATAAAAAGTAAAAAAAATAAAAGAATACATTCTATGATTTTACATTTTTCTTCATTTTGTTATGATAGACCCACTGTGTTCTACCTAGTCTTCATTTAACATAGATATACAAAATATATCATGCTTTTCCTTTTATATTCTATCTTCTCCATTCAGTCATCAAGTCTTCTAGCTGCTAACTCCATAGCCTTCATTTAACAAGTGATTTGCATCAGTGTAAGCGTGTAGTGTTTGTAGTTCAAGAAGGCAAATTGTACTAAAAGATTTATCCTAAAAATATCAGTACCCTGTACTCTCTGCCCCACATTTTAATTCTGCTCCTAAGAGGCAGCTACTTTCAACTTTCCCTTAGTCTTTTTCCTTGAGTTTCCTTCTATATTTTAAAATAATATATATATGTTCTATATACTCTGCCTGCCATGTGGCTCAGTCTGTAAAGAATCTGCCTATAATGCAGGAGACCACCTGTAATTCAGGAGACTGGGGTTCTATCTCTGGGTCGGGAAGATCTCCTGGAGAGGGAAATGGCAACCCACTCCAGTATTCCCGCCTGGGAAATGTCATGGACAGAGGAGTGCAACGAGCTAAATTCCATGGGATCGTGTGAGTCAAGACATGACTCAGCAACTAAACCACCACCACCATGCTCTATATGTTGATTTTTAATTTTATTGAAAGATGATGTTCCTATTTACATCTTATCATGGAAGCTGAGGGTTGAACCACCACCACCACCACTCCCATCCACATATACAGCTGTCCCACATATCCTTGTATTTTAATTACACTGCAATTTTGAAAGAAGTAATGTCCGATCTCTATATCATTATGAACATTGAATTAGACAAATAATGTGTATCAGTTCAGTTCAGTCGCTCAGTCGTGTCCAACTCTTTGCGACCCCATGAATAGCAGCAAGTCAGGCCTCCCTGTCCATCACCAACTCCTGGGGTTCACTCAGATTCACGTCCATCGAGTCAGTGATGCCATCCAGCCATCTCATCCTCTGTCATCCCCTTCTCCTCCTGCTCCCAATCCCTCCCAGCATTAGAGTCTTTTCCAATGAGTCAACTCTTCACATGAGGTGGCCAAAGTACTGGAATTTCAGCTTTAGCATCATTCCTTCCAAAGAAATCCCAGGGCTGATCTCGTTTAGAATGGACTGGTTGGATCTCCTTGCAGTCCAAGAGACTCTCAAGAGTCTTCTCCAACATCACAGTTCAAAAGCATCAATTCTTCCGTGCTTGGCCTTCTTCACAGTCCAACTCTCACATCCATACATGACTACTGGAAAAACCATAGCCTTGACTAGACGGACCTTAGTCGGCAAAGTAATGTCTCTGCTTTTGAATATGCTATCTAGGTTGGTCATAACTTTTCTTCCAAGGAGCAAGTGTCTTTTAATTTCATGGCTGCAATCACCATCTGCAGTGATTTTGGAGCCCAAGAAAATAAAGTCTGACACTGTTTCCACTGTTTCCCCATCTATTTCCCATGAAGTGATGGGACCGGATGCCATGATCTTCATTTTCTGAATGTTGAGCTTTCAGCCAACTTTTTCACTCTCCTCTTTCATTTTCATCAAGAGGCTTTTTAGTTCCTCTTCACCTTCTGCCATAAGGGTGGTATCACCTGCATATCTGAGGTTATTGATATTTCTCCTGGCAATCTTGATTCCAGCTTGTGTTTCTTCCAGCCCAGCGTTTCTCATGATGTACTCTGCATATAAGTTAAATAAGCAGGGTGACAATATACAGCCTTGACGTACTCCTTTTCCTATTTGGAACCAGTCTGTTGTTCCATGTCCAGTTCTAACTGTTGCTTCCTGACCTGCATACAGATTTCTCAAGAGGCAGGTCAGGTGGTCTGGTATTCCCATCTCTTTCAGAATTTTCCACAGTTTATTGTGACCCACACAGTTAAAGGCTTTGGCATAGTCAATAAAGCAGAAATAGATGTTTTTCTGGAACTCTCTTGCTTTTTCCATGATCCAGCAGATGTTGGCAATTTGATCTCTGGTTCCTCTGCCTTTTCAAATGTGTATATGTGTACCTTATATATCATGTATGTATACATATATAATGTGTGTATATATATGTGCATGTGTATGCGTGTGTGTGTATATATATATGTATGTATGTATGTATCAGAGCTTAACCAAGTAATAGACTATGATTGCATTTAGATTTTCATTCATATTCTTCTTTTTCCTGGAATTAACAACTCCCTGTAGCTCTCCTGGTCTCATTATTGAATCATCTCATACAGGGAGACCCCAAACTTTAACAGAAGGGAACATGTACTCTACCTAACCCCTAGCTTCCAGTCTGGTGCCTCACCCTCCCTTTTCTGTGCTTTTTGTTCCCAGGTTTGGACCTTCCCTGGTTCCATGGATTCACAGAATAGATCTCTGATTCCTTTGGGGTGGAAAGGTGATAGAGATTTGTCTGTATGGGCTCAGAGAGGGGTGAGGGTTCCTTTAAATTAGTGGTTCTTAACTGGGGTTCTCAACTGAGGGGGTGGATTTTGCCCCTGAAGGGATATTTGCCAATGTCTGGAGACTGGTTTGGATGTCACAACTGGAGAAGGGATTGCTGCTGGCATCTAGCAAGTAGAGGCCAAGAATGTTACTCTACATCTTATGATGCAAGACAGCCTCCACACAAAGAATTTCTCTTGCTCCAAATGTCATAGAGCCAAGGTTGAGAAACGATGCTTTTGACAGCATTTCTAGCAGTCATCTTGTTTGCAGCCTCTCTGCTATCTCCAGAGGAACTTGGCATCTCTAATTCCTGAGCTAATTCTGAGATATGCAGATGACACCACCCTTATGGCAGAAAGTGAAGAACTAAATAACCTCTTGATGAAATTGAAAGAGGAGGGTGAAAAACTTGGCTTAAAACTCAACATTCAGAAAATGAAGATCATGGCATCTGGTCCCATCACTTCATGGGAAATAGATGGGGAAACAGTGGAAACAGTGTCAGACTTTATTTTCTCCAGAATCACTGCAGATGGTGATTGCAGCCATGAAATTAAAAGACACTTACTCCTTGGAAGGAAAGTTATGACCAACCTAGATAGCATATTGAAAAGCAGAGACATCACTGTGCCAACAAAAGTCTGTCTAGTCAAGGCTATGGTTTTTCCAGTGGTCATGTATGGATGTGAGAGTGAAGAAAGCTGAGCACCGAAGAATTGATGCTTTTGAACTGTGGTGTTGGAGAAGACTGTTGAGAGTCCCTTGGACTGCAAGGAGATCAGCCCTGGGATTTCTTTGGAAGGAATGATGCTAAAGCTGAAATTCCAGTACTTTGGCCACCTCATGTGAAGAGTTGACTCATTGGAAAAGACTCTGATGCTGGGAGGGATTGAAGACAGGAGGAGAAGGGGATGACAGAGGATGAGATGGCTGGATGGCATCACCGACTCGATGGACGTGAGTCTGAGTGAACCCCAGGAGTTGGTGATGGACAGGGAGGCGTGGTATGCTACGATTCATGGGGTCACAAAGAGTCAGACACAACTGAGCAACTGAACTGAACTGAACTCCTTGGAAGGAAATTTATGACCAACCTAGATAGCATATTAAAAGTCAGAGACATTACTTTGCCAACAAAGGTCCATCTAGTCAAGGCTATGGTTTTCCCAGTAGTCATGTATGGGTATGAGACTATAAAGAAAGCTGAGTGCTGAAGAACTGATGCTTTTGCACTGTAGTGTTTGAGAAGACTCTTGAGAGTCACTTGAACAGCATGGAGATCCAACCAGTCCATCCTAAAGGAAATCAGTCCTGAATGTTCACTAGAGGTCTGATCCTGAAGCTGAAACTCCAATACTTTGGGCACCTGATGCAAAGAACTGACTCATTTGAAAAGACCTGGATGCTCAGGAAGACTGAAGGCAGGAGGAGAGGGGGATGACAGAGGATGAGATGGGTGGATGGCATTACCAACTCAATGGACATGAGTGAGTAAACTGGGGGTTAGTGATGGACAGGCAGGCCTGGTATACTGCAGTCCAAGGGGTTGAAAAGAGTTGGACATGACTGAGCGGCTGAACTGAACTGAACTGAATTACTGAACTTTTTCAAAGCCCTAAAGAATGAATGTGGTTTCCCAGGTGATTCAGTGGTAAAGAATCTGCCTGCCAATGCAGGAGATGTGGGTGTGATCCCTGGGTTGGGAAGATCCCCTGGAGAAGGAAATGGCAACCAACTTCAGCATTCTTGCCTGGCAAATCTCATGGACAGAGGAGCCTGATGGGCTATAGTCTATGGGGCTGAAAAAGAGTTGGACACGACTTAGCGACCAGTCAACAACAAAGGATCAGTCAGCTACCTTTTCATTTGTACCTCCCTGTACAGACACCTATGTTCCAGTGATCCCTCATCTACAAGTTTTCCACTTTCCAAAATACTTTTCAGCATTTCTGGTCCTCTTTTGACTCCTATCCCATTTTCCTTGTCCTCATAGGTATAAACCTGTTTTATTCCTTGAATCTCTTTTTAGTTGAGTTTTGAGAGAGAGCTGAAAGAAATGTGTGTGTTCAATCTGTAATGTTAACTTAGAGTTTACAGCTTCCCTAAAACTCTTAAAGAAATATGTTCTTGCTTTTTTTTTTTTTTACATTCCTATGTCATGATCTGTAAGTTGTTCCTCTGTTTATTATACAAAGATGCTGGGAGCCACAGAACCAGGTGAATTGTCATATAAGGAGGATGTACAAAGGGTATTCTTGGTCTGTAAATGTGTTTGTATTATCAATAAAAACAGCAGTTAGGAGACATGAAACATGAGAAAGCTTAGGTTCAAGTTGTGTAAGGGTTCTTGATGGTCATCTAGACCATTGTTTGCTATACCTTCAATCTTATCACTTGATCATTCCAGTCAAGTCCATTATCTCTTGTACAGATAAAGGTACTCAATAAACTACTTAATACTTTTAAAACTTATAATTCAAAGAAAATTATTTTACAAAGAAAATTATTTTCTTTGTAATTACAAAGAAAACATTGTATCACTACGATCAGTGATCACTTGCCATAATTTGAAGACCTACCTTAGAATCAAATACTACTGGTGGGAGTGGTGTGGGGGATGGACAGTATTTCAGGTCTAGCCAGATGCTGCTGCCTGCCAAATGCTCTGAGCCTGAGGTCCACTCTTTTTAAAAGGAAAATCAGTAAAGAATTAGAGGGGTGTTAAAGACATACCAGCACCAAACCAAAGCTTTCTCTATGATACAATGCAAGAAAATACTGAATGAAAGTTGAAAAGAAAATTAGTGTATTTACTGTGTGTTTCAACATGCTCAAATGTTCCCAGGTCCCAGATGAGTGGCGTTAGGCCTCTGTTCTTGGGTATCCCTGCTGCTAGTGCTAAATCACTTCAGTCATGTCTGACTCTGTGCGACCCCCATAGATGACAGCCCACCAGGCTCCCCTGTCCCTGGGATTCTCTAGGCAAGAACACTGGAGTAGGTTGCCATTTCCTTCTCCAATGCATCAAAGTGAAAAGTGAAAGTGAAGTTGTTCAGTCGTGTCCAACTCTTAGCGACCCCATGGACTGTAGCCCACCAGGCTCCTCCATCCATGGGATTTTCCAGGCAAGAGTACTGGAGAAGGCCATTGCCTTCTCCATGGGTAGCCCTAGCCTAGTCCAAAATTCTCTTTATTCCTCAGATGATGAGTTGAAGGATGAGGAGGAAATACCCTCTCCAGCCTCCCCAGCTGGGTAACAGCAGTGGTGATGCCTAGTTCCTGGGCTCCAGACCACCCCCCCCCACCCCAGTCTGTGCTTTCTTTCCTGCACATATCTAACATCCCACCAAAGTACAAGCATTAATAAGACAGTGTTGAAAGAACTGAGTAACCAGATGTGAAGTCAAAAACAGGGAGACCTGCTTCTCTTCCCCCTCTTCCTGTCAGATATGCAGCAAGGCAGAAGGATTGTCAAATTTTCGTGCATGTATCTTGGAAGCTCCCTTTGTTCCCTCTTCCTTTGGACCATTTTTTCAGTTAAGGGTTGTTTTCCATTTGAAAATATGTTTTGGTTACTTTTTCACAACATTATCCACACTCTACAGAAAGGAAGCTTATTAAAAGTTAAAAGGAGCACAGAAAATAGCACTTAACACGAACAAAAGAATGCATATGGTGGAAAAGCTGAGAATCATCCCTTTATTAATTAAATGACAGTATTACAGTTTCCATTTTCATATACATTTTTAACCTGGCAGATTTAGAAATAGATACTGAACAGTCATGGACCTGAAAATATAAATCATATTTTGGCTCGGGGTTTCAAGAAAAATAAAGAGAGGAAAGCTTATTTGAAGCCTAATTAATTCAATTCACTATATCTACAATAGAAATTCTCACAAAGAAACAAACCCAAGGAAACACAGTGATTCCCCCAAATTCCTAGGCTCCTTTGTTTCTCCAGTCTTTATTTCCAGATGTGTTTCAAGGCCAACTTCACTTCCACAATTAGGCTTATTTTTGTTAATTAGGACGTCCACTAATATGAGAGGCTAGGGAGTCTACCAGTTTTTGAACAAGTTTTTGTATAATGCAAGTGGGTGTTTTTGTTTTTCTTTTAATGAGGTGGAATTCATCTGAAAATGTTACTCCCTATGTATTTTACATCTCTTGCTTTATTTGCTAGTCACATCAACTATAATAGATAAAGTGTTGACGTATTAGTCCTGGTTCTTGTGCCTCCCCAGGTCCCTCTGTATCTTCACACATGGAGCCCTCTCTGGCCAGGCAAGCAAGGCTATGCTGCCCTTTGCAGAGGTGGCCCCTGACTGAAGAAAGAGGTCATGTGACCTGAGACCGGCCTCTCAGTCAGTGGCACCACCCAGTGTCCTGGTGTGAAGGGCTTTCTCCAGCTGGCGTGATGATAATGAGCTACTTCAATCAGACAGTCCCCTTCCTCAAACTGGCATTCATAAAACTGAGCGGCAAGAGACACACAGCAATGGAAATGCTTGGCAAGAGAAGTCATTTGGGCCATTAGAAAGGAGTGGAGCAATTCACGGACCTGATTCTGATAGACTTTCCACTTCCAGGCTAATTTGCTTGTATTTTCCAGGGTGGTTCAAGGGAATTCTGTTGCCTCACTAATAGCAGTAGTTATTAGAAGGCCCATTTTATAGATGAGAACACTGAAACTGTGAGGTAGGTTATAAGCATTACTCATATAATTCAAATTCAGGCCTGTCTTTGTCCCAGCCCAGTGCTCTATCCCCATGCTGCTTCCCCAGATTCATCATCAGAGACCCCCCTTAGCCCAAGATCTCACACAAGTCCAGAAATGTTCATAAGGGAAAAAAGACTTCAGTCAGCCCTATCTTCAAAATATATCCTCATCTTTCTACTTCTTTCTTTCTTTCTCCCTCTCACTCAGTTCTGACCTGGTCCCCTTGTCTTGCTCTTAAAACAAGTAGACCTAACTAAACTCTTCGTTCCAGCTTCTTTCTGCCCTCATCCAAGCCCTTACCACACAGTAGCCAAAGTGATTTTCTCAGATTGATTTTTCTCATCTGCTTCAAGATGATGGACCAAGTGCAGTCCCTCACCCACTTCTTTTCCTAAATCCTATCAGGCTTAGGAATCATAGAATTCAGCACACTTTTCAAGTGTCGAGAATGGGAAGAGGGTTGATTTATCCATAGCAGAGATTTTGATGATTTTCTAGAGGACAGTGATGGAAGTGGAATCATGTTAATTAATAAACCAGGGAGAAGGGAGACTCAAGTCAGAAAGAATGTAATAAGGGAGTGGGGCAGGGGGAGGGCTGTTCTTTGTGCAGAGCTCCAGAGGGGCTCTGGGACAGGAGGCAGTACACAGAATTCCCACTGAGGACAGAGACCTAGAGAGGAAGCCGGTCCAAACAATTCTGTGTTGAGTGGTCCCTTGGGTCTAATGCTCAACACGGTTTTTCATTCATAAATATGGTAGGATGACCAAGGACCACCAGACAGCTGAGGCAGCCAATAGCAAGAAGATGGACATACACATCCAATTACCTAGGGGGTAAAAGAATTCAGGAAGTGAAGCAAGCTTTTAAAAAATTCTTACTACTGTCCTTGGAGAGATTTAAGAATATATTTTCCCTATAAAGCAATAATAGGCCATCATGAAAAGAAGCAGTCAAAGAACAAAGAAAGAATTCATAGAAAGAAAAAATATATGTATTTGCTTGCCAGTAAATTCATTTAAAAGTGACTAAAAAACATGAACCCGTCTAGTCAAAGCTTTGGTTTTTCCAGTAGTCATATATGGATGTGAGAGATGGACTATAAAGAAAGCTCATATGCAGAGTACATCATGAGAAATGCTGGGCTGGAAGAAGCACAAACTGGAATCAAGATTGCCGGGAGAAATATCAATAACCTCAGATATGCAGAAGACACCACCCTTATGGCAGAAAGTGAAGAGGAACTAAAAAGCCTCTTAATGAAAGTGAAAGGGTAAAAAGTTGGCTTAAAGCTCAACTTTCAGAAAACAAAGATCATGGCATCTGGTCCCATTACTTCATGGGAAATAGATAGAGAAACAGTGGAAACAGTGTCAGACTTTATTTTTGGGGGCTCCAAAATCACTGCAGATGGTGATTGCAGCCATGAAATTAAAAGACGTTTACTCCTTGGAAGAAAAGTTATGACCAACCTAGATAGCATATTGAAAAGCAGAGACATCACTTTGCCGACTAAGGTCCATCTAGTCAAGGCTATGGTTTTTCCAGTAGTCATGTATGGATGTGAGAGTTGGACTGTGAAGAAAGCTGAGCGCTGAAGAATTGATGCTTTTGAACTGTGGTGTTGGAGAAGACTCTTGAGAGTCTCTTGGACTGCAAGGAGATCCAACCAGTCCATTCTGAAGGAGATCAGCCCTGGGTGTCCTTTGGAAGGAATGATGCTGAAGCTGAGATTCCAATACTTTGGCCACCTCATGTGAAGAGTTGGCTCACTGGAAAAGACTCTGATGCTGGGAGGGGTTGGGGGCAGGAGGAGAAGGGGACGACAGAGGATGAGATGGCTGGATGGCATCACCGACTCGATGGACGTGAGTTTGAATGAACTCCAGGAGATGGTGATGAACAGAAAAGCCTGATATACTGCAGTCCATGGGGTTGCAAAGAGCTGGACATGACTGAGATACTGAACTGAACTGACTGAAAAAACATGGAGGAATTTTTCTAAACATGTAGCAAGAAATACAAAATGTAGAAAAAGAGAAGGGGAAAAATGTGAGATGCAGAAAATCAACCAAGAAGGGCTAAGCATCCAATCCAAAGAAAGAATGTTTTGGACGCCCAAAGAGAAAGCAGAAATAAAGAGAAAATATATTCTTGGAAATAAAAATATTAAAACTAAAAATAGATGAGATAAACTTTAGACTGGACACAGTGTAAGGAAAAACTAACGAAATAGCACAATGACAAGTACTAAACAGATGAAAAAGATGCTCAGCTTCACTAGTTATCCGGGACTTGCAGACTGAAACAGTGGATTCTATTTCACATCTCTTTGGTTGGCAAAATTTTCAAAATCTTAAAATGCTAAGTGTGGGTAAAGATGTGAATAGAAATGGGGAATCTCATCTATTGCTGAAGAGTACAAACTGGCACCACCCCATGATTAAATATTTAGCAAGATCAAGTGAAGATAAAGATGCATAGATCCAGAAAACTGGCAATTTCACTACTTAGCATCCTAGAGGGAATTTCACACATGTGCACAGGGAGATATTTATAAGAAGGCCTATTGCAGCATTGTTTGCGGTAACTAAAACTTGAAAACAACTTTAATACACATCAACATAAGACATAAATTTAGACATAGCCATACTGTTGAATGATTTAGAATACTGAAAAAGAATGAATTATCCATGTATCAACACGAATAAATCTCAAAAACTCTGTTGAAATGTGCAGTATACAAATTTGGGGAAAAATGTGCAAACCAGTTCTATATATTGTTAAAGACATGTATGTGTAGTAAAACTATGAAAGAGAATGAAAACACCAAATTCACAATGGCTTACCTTTGGAGAGGAAGGGAGGAGAATGGTGTTAGAGAGTGTTACACAGAACACTTCAATATCTATAGTTTAAAAAGAAATTGTGGAAAATTTCAAACATACACAAAAGTAGAAGAAAATAGTAAAACATACCCCCATGTACCTAACACCCAGCTTCAATGATTATCAAATAATCATCAAACACTTGGCCAGTCTTATTCATTTTCCCTCCATATGCATCCACTTATTTTTCTTGAATTAAAAAATATATATATCAGACACCATGCTGTTTTACCCATTAATATTTTAATAAGCACCTGTAACAAATGAGAACATATAAAAAGCATAATTACTATATCATTATTATATTTATCAAAATTATCAGTAATTTCTGTAGTGAGATGAATAATGGTTCCCCTAAAGATATCCATGGCTTAATTTGCAGAATCTGTGACTATGTTACCTTGCATGGTGAAAGGAACTTTGCAGGTGTGACAGAGTTAATGCTCTAGCAATGGGGAGAGTGTCCTTAATTATCCAGGTTAGTTGAGTGGAGTCAACGGGATAAATATAAAAGGGAGGCAGAAGTGTCAGAGTAGGTGATAGGAGTGGAAAGCAGAGTGAGCTTTGAAGATGCTACACTGCTGGCTTTGGAGGTGGAGGAAGGGGACATGAGCCAAGACAGGCAGGTGACCTCTTAAAGCTACAGAAATCAAGGAAGAGATTCTTTCCTAGAATCTCCAAAAGGAACAGCCCCACTGACCCCTTGATTTTGCCCAAGGAAAGCCATTTCAGATTTCTGATTTACAAGACAGGCAAGATCATAAGTTTGTGGTAAACCACTAAGTCTGTGAAAATTTCCTGCAGCAGAAAGAGGAAACAAATGCAATTCCTTAATATCATCAAGCAGACAATCAATAGTTAAATTTCCCAATTGTCTCAGAAATATTTCATTACATTATTTGTGCTGGTACTTCAACAGAAGAACTAATTTAGGTATCAGAGACCAGGATTTATTATTATGTGGCTTTGGGCAAATCATTTACCTTTAGTTTTTGTTTCTGGGTTTGTATTTTAATGTTTAATGAGTTTTTAATCAGCATCCCTATCACGGGGAAGACATCACCAAATATAAACATACTTTAAAAAGGTTAGAAAGATAGGGATGATGACCCTGTATTCGAGACAACAAAAGAGACTCAGATCTATAGAGTGAACTGTTGGACTCTGGGGGAGAGAGGGAGGGAGAGGGTGGGATGAGATGGGAGAATGGCATTGAAACATGTATACTATCATGTAAGAAACGAATCGCCAGTCGATGTCTGATGCAGGATGCAGGATGCTTGGGACTGGTGCAAGGAGAGGACCCAGAGAGATGGTATGGGGTGGGAGATGGGAGGGGATTCGTGTTTGGGAACGCATGCACACTCGTGGTGAATTCATGTCAATGTCTGGCAAAACATACAGTAATGTAAAGTAAACTAAAGTTAAAATAAAAATTAAAATAAATAAATAAATAATGAAAAAAATAAAAAGGTTAAAATACTGTGTACCTATAAGGCAATTGAATCAGCCAAATAAGATTTATTGAACAACTATTGTACAGGATGCTTCCAAGCAGAGGTAGGACACCAGTATGAAAGGGCTTGATTCCTGGCCACAGGGGGTTTCCTGTCTAGTTGTGAAAAGCATCTTAATGTCAACAGAGGCCGTATGAAATAGTGGGCACCCCAAGATCTGAGTCAGACAGACGTAAGTAAAAACCCAATCTGATTCCCAGATCGGCCAGGTGCTCTTAGAAAAGTTGCTTAAGCTCCAAGGACTCTTGTGTTCTTCAGAGAGTTGATAGGGTGATTAAAGGAGTTAAGCCCTGTAAAGCTCTGAACAGGTTAAAAAAAAATGCTCCAGGTGAGCTGATTTCCCTCTCAGGTATCTTAGCAGCAAGATAAGCATCACTCAGCCTAGATTCATGACTCAGCAGCAGGAAACTCTCTAAAGGATGTCCATGCTGAGGTTGTACAACTCAGAGAAAGTGAGACCCTTGTTAGGGGGAAGCCCCCCAAATCAGTGACTTAATAAAGATTGTAGGATTTGCCTAAAGCTTTGCCAGGTATGAAGCATGCAGATAGGGAGCAAGCAAGGAGGGAGCCATTCCAGGTGGGAGAGGACAGGGAGGCTCACATTAGGAGTCAGACAGCAAGGAGATGGTGTCAGTGGTAAAGGAGATATACAAAGGACAATAATGGAAGACAAGATGGGGAGGGAAGCTTGTAGCCAGATGATGGGTAGTTCATCATTAACTCATCTTTTGTAGTCGTAGCACCTACAAGGTGCCATGCATCATGAGCCCTTCCCTTTCTCACTCCTACTACTTTTTCAAAGAACCTTGAACTCTGCTTTGTCTTGCCTTTTGGAATTCTATAGCTTAAAAAATAAATAAACCTAGTACAAGAAAAATTCATAAATCCCAGACTATGGCATCGTGACAGAGCAGAGCACACTGAGGCTGCTGCCAGAAGCCATTTCACAATTCCTGCTCTGAACCTTCCATTAATCCCCACGGTTTCCATTTAATTTGGAGGCCTGTACAGAATGTCCCACTCAGAATTGCTTGCTGTCTTATTCACCTTCATCTCCAAGTTCCTGTTTGACCCTTACATCAGCATATATTACCCAGCCCCATACCCTTCATGGTTTCTTTGAGGGGAATGACTCCAAATGAAGCCGTTCCTGGGTCATGAGCCCAAAAGAAGTTAGGTGAGCAGATACGTGAAAGGGGAATTGTTTCAGTGTGAAGTGCTTGTTTCTTTTCTCCTTGCTGGAGGTGGGTTAGGAGGCTGGATAGGAAGCTGTGCTGTTGGTTCAGCAAACTGAAATCCCCTGTGTATTTCAGACAGAATGACATTTAATATAGGAGAAGGACTTACCAGATCATAGGGAGGGCTGGAAAAGTGGGCTTTAGGCTGACTGTACTCCTGATGACTCCCAGATCACTGCAGAACTGACCCACCAGGGGAGCCACCTCCTGTTTCCCCAATTAGGTGGCTGTCCCTGGAGCTGAGGACCACTGCAGGGTCACCGAGAGCCCTGGATAGACAGTCCCGGCTGTGGCTGCCGTCCAGTTCTATAACCGACTGCCAGCTCCACCCCTCACCAGTGTGTGATGCTGGGCCACGTATGTAATTCTCTGAGCCTCATTTCCTCTTCTTTAAGATGGATATGAAAATCCAACCCGATGGTGGTGGTAAATACAAAAAGAGGTATGGTAGTGGAGGAATCTACCCCCTTGGGTTTGAACTCTTAATGAATTTCAGTCTCTTCCTCTTCCTTCTACTAAGTGCCTCAGCAGGGGTGGGGGGTGGGGGTGGGGAGGAACACTCAGTAGGAGAGTGAAGGGCTTTCTTGCTGGCTCAGTGGTAGAGAATTCACTTGCCATTGCAGGAGACACGGGTTCCATCCCTGGGTCAGGAAGATCCCCTGGAGAAGGTAGTGGCAACCCACTCCAGTATTCTTGCCAGGAAAATCCCATGGATGGAGGAGCCTGGCAGGGTACAGTCCATGGTGTCACATGTAGTTGGCTACAACTGAGCGGCTAAACATCAAGAGTGAAGTTTGCTTTTAAGTTTCTGGCTATTGACTGTGGGAAGAACATTTGGGACAATATCATACAACAACTGAGAGAAGTTTTAACCTTGTGTTTAAAAAAGTCCGCAAGGTCCGATACAGGATGCAGGATGCTTGGGACTGGTGTAAGGAAAGGACCCAGAGAGATGGTATGGGGTGGGAGATGGGAGGGGACTCATGTTTGGGAACGCATGTACACTCGTGGGAATTAATGTCAATGTTTGGCAAAACCAATACAGTAATGTAAAGTAAACCGAAGTTAGAATAAAAATTAAAAAAAAAAAAAAAAGTCCGCAAGGAAGTCATCTTAGTTTAAAAACAAAGTTATAATTCACATGCATTGTGAAGCCAAAATCACAGGTGAATAATGGCCTTTTCCAATGTTCAGGAGGAAAGGGTGGCTTCCTATGGACGCAGCTTTGTCATCTTTTGCCCCCGTCATCTCCATCCTTTTTCTCAGCTGTACAGAGGAGCTTCACCAGTGGAGCCCCGAGCAGCCAGTCCTAGGGCTGTGGTTGCCAGCAGCATCCCTGTGTCTATTATAAAGATATCTGCCTGCTTGTTTCTTGCCAAAACGAGTCATGGCCTATCATAATCTTCATGAGTATCTCTTCAAACATGGGCTCCTAACTTCTACTGGTGATCAATCTTCTTAATTCTCTTAACATTTCCTGAGAACTTACACAAGGCCAAACCCTAGGCTGTCTCTGGAGGAAATGAACTAGGATCACTCTTAGACTAGAGAGGGTGGCAGGCACGTGAACAAAGACAGTAATTGAATATAATGAGTGTATAAAGAGAATCAAGATTGGGGTGGTGTAGAGGAGATGAGCCCTGACTCTGCCAGGGGAACTTGGCAATGCTTTCCAGAAGGGCCTTACCTTCATTGCTCTCCCAGCAGCATCCCACCATCCACTGCTTCATCCTCCTTGGACCCTCCCTGCTTCGTTTTGGGACCACTGCTCCCCACTTTGCTCTTTCCTTCCGCTCCTTCCTCAGCAGTCTCCTTTGCCATCTCTTCCTCTTCTGATGCATCTCTAAATGTTAAGCCTACCCAGGGCCTCTGCTAAATGCAACTTCTTGTTTCCCTAAAGTTTGTCACCGTGTGATTGAATTCACTCCCAAGGGTTTAAATGCCCACTGTGTGCTAATACACTGAACACCTCTTCTGAACTCATACATCCAACTACCCACTTAGCATCTCCCCTTAGAGATCTCAAGAATGTCTGGAACTTATAACCAAAACAGAACTTTTGATCCCAATAGGCCCCCAGCCCAGGTTCTTCCATCTCAGTAATACAACCATATACCCTGTTCTTTATTCTCCTAAATACCGCCTTTCTTTCCTCCCATATCCAACCCATTAGCTTGTGGGTATTCAGACTCTAATCTTTAGCTCCAAGTTTAGCCTGTCATATCTGGCCTTGATTACTGTTACCCTGCTTCCACTTTTGCCCCTTCCAATCCATTCATGCAGAGCAATAAACATGATCTGTGAATAATGAGAACTGTAGAACATCAGTCATCTGCTTAAACCTTCTATTGACTTCCTATTGCATTTCAGGTAAAATCCAAATTCCTTCCTTTCCATGGAAGACCCGGTGTGATCTGGCTATGTCCACATCCCCAGACTCATCTCTCACCATAAAATTAGGTGGTATCAGAGAAGTTGCTTCATACCCAGGTCTGGGGACGCAGGAGTGCTGACAGGACCCAGTGAGCCAGAAGAAGCTTGAGGTCAGGATGAGGGGAGGGGACATGACTACCTGAGCAACAATCAGATTCTGGACTCCCGTAGTGGTACCATCAGAACACCTGAATGGAAAGACTCATTGGACCCCAGAGAAGGATTCCCAATCATCAAGAAGGACATGTGTCCATTCCCAGGAGGCCAGGGCAGACCCAGAAGACAGGCACTCTGCCTCCTATGCCCTGGTACCATGGAAGGAGGAGGTGGAGGAGTATGCTTGCAATCTGAGAAAAGTACAGATGGGAAGTTTAAACTTTGAATGGACTGAACATTTAGAAAAGAGAAACTATTGTAAGTTTTAGCCACTTAAGTGGAAATGCTTTTTTTCTTTTGAACTCCATCACTTGGAATGGGACTCCAAGATGAAGACAATTACAGTAAGTTTTTAAAAGTTCTATGTTTTGAACACATTTGTGTTCAAAATAATCTGACCCATTGCAGATATAAATAGAACTATATACGTAGGTATAAACTGGAAATAAGTCAACCTAAATGTTAACAATAGTCATTCCTGGGATGTGAGAACAAATATTTTAATTTTTTGATACTTCTTTCTCTTTTCTTATTTTTCTGCAATGAGCATGTGTGACTCAGAATCAGAATAGCACAGTTAACATTTTTTTGAGAGTTCAAGCACTCTTCATCTGTGAAGATTTTCTTGATTCCAAAGGCAACACCTAAGAGCTCCTTCCGTGTCCGCCGATAATTATCTGGCTTCCTCACAAGGCTGTGAGCTCTTCAGAGTGGGGGTGGCGTCTCTTTATCTATATATTCTCAGTGCCAGCTCAAGACATGCAGCCACTGGATATTAAATAAGTATTTCTTAACTAAAACATTAAGAATCCACCTTGAGAGGCTTTTCCATTTGGCTGTTGATATTTCATTTTTAGGGTACTTTTGTTCAATCTTTGATTTCTAATAGGAGAATAAACCCTTTTTCAGCAGTTAACATTCAGTACAGATTAACTGAACAGGGCTTAGAAAAACAAGGCAATAGACTGTAAATTGGGCTTGTCAAGGAGGAAGCAGAGACAGGGTCAGGGGCCAGTACACCCCATGAATGATGTAATGTGGAGAGAGGCAGGACCCAGGCTGGGGAGGTGAGGGAGGCACTCGCCTTGGGCACAGAATTTCAGCGGGCTCAAAAATCTCAGTGATCAAGAGATATCATATTTCAATTCCGTATTTTAAAAATCAAAATCTATGTAAAAAAATCCATGATAAGCAAAAAATCAAAATTGTTCAATAAAAATAGGATCAGTATCACTAATTTTTCTTTTTGCCTTGGGCTATAGGGTGGCTCAGTAGAGCACTGCTACTGATTTTGTCTTGACTGAAAAGTTTGATGTTTTGTTCATCCTGGCATTTTTTTTATATTAAGTTTAATTTTAAAAATAATATATGAAACTATTTATCTTGACGTTGAAGTTTTTGCCATCACCTAAGTTTGCCCTGAGGTGAGTACCTCACTCCCCTTCCCCTAGTACTGACCCTGGGTGACTGTCAGCTATGGGGCTGGAGGGCGGGTGTATGTGAAAAAGTCCACATTCTGGAACAGGAGAAAGGATCTTCCTGGCATGACACCAAGTGTCTCACTCTCCTGGAGCTGCCAGAATGTATTACCACAGCCATGGGGGCTTAAGCAATTAAAATTTATGTCCCGAAGTTCTGGAGGCTAGAAGTCTGAGATCTGGGTACTGGCATGGTCAAGTTCTTGGAGAGTACCTTCTTCCTGGCTTGCAGACAATCACCTTCTTCCTATGTCCCTCACAGTTTAGAGAGAGAGAGAAAGCACTGTGATGTATCTTCTTGTGCATGCAAGAATACTGGAATGGGTGACTATTTCCTCCCCTAGGGGACCTTCTCAACCAAGGATTGAATACTCATCTCCTGCATCTGC
Organism: Redunca redunca; assembly: GCA_006410935.1. NCBI lineage: Eukaryota > Metazoa > Chordata > Mammalia > Artiodactyla > Bovidae > Redunca > Redunca redunca. Next base: position 811,655 of record SJYQ01004310.1, read on the forward strand.
TGCCTTGGCAGGTGGATTCTTTACTGCTGAGCCACTGAGGAGATCCCACTGTTTCTTCTTCTGTTAAGAATTAGTATCTTAATACTAATCCCATCTGTGAGTGATACCCTCATGACCTCATCTTGTTGTTGTTGTTTAGTCACTAAATTGTGTCTGATTCTTTGCAAACCCATGAAGTACAGCACACCAGACTTTTCTGTCCATCACTAGCTCCTTGAGTTTGCTCCAACTCAAGTCCATTGAATCAGTGATGCCATCCAACCATCTCATCCTCTGTTGCCCTCTTCTCCTCTTGCCCTCAATTTTTCCCAGCATCAGGGTCTTTTCTAATGAATCAGCTCTTTGAATCAGGTGGCCAAAACATTGGAGCTTCAGCTTCAGCATCAGTCCTTCCAATGAATATTCAGGACTGATTTCCTTTAGGATGGACTGCTTGGATCCCCTTGCAGCCCAAGGGACTCTCAAGAGGCTTCTCCAACACCACAGTTCAAAAGTATCAACTCTTCAGCATTCAGCCTTCTTCATGGTCCAACACTCACATCCACACATGACTACTGGAAAAACTATAGCTTTGACCATATGGACCTTTGTCAGCAAGGACTTTTGTCTCTGCTTTTAAAAATACTCTCTAGGTTTCTCATAGCTATTCTTCAAAGAAGCAAGTGTCTTTTAATTTTGTGACTGTAGTCACTGTCCACATTGATTTCGGATCCCAAGAAAATGAAATCTGACACTGTTTCCACTGTTTCCCCATCTATTTGCCAGGAAGTGATAGGACCAGATGCCATGATCTGGCAAAACAGTAGAGTAAGACACTTGGTGTTAATGCTGAGTTTTAAGCCAGCTTTTTCACTCTCCTCTTTTACCTTCATCTAGAGGCTTTTTGGTTCCTCTTCCATTTCTGCCATTAAAGTTATATCATCTGTATATCTGAGGTTATTGATATTTCTCCTGGCAGTCTTGATTCCAGCTTGTGACTCATCCAGCCTGGCATTTCACATGATGTATTCTGCATAGAAGTTAAATAAGTAGAGTAACAATATACAGGCTTGACATACTCCTTTTCTAATTTTGAACCACTCCGTTGTCCTATGTCCAGTTCTAACTGGTGCTTCTTGTCCTGCATACACATTTCTCAGGAGGCAGACAAAGTGGTCTGGTATTTGCATCTTATTAAGAATATTCCACAGTTTGTAGTGGTCCACACAGTCAAAGGCTTTAGCCTAGTCAATGAAGCGGAAGTAGATGTGTTTTTTTGGAATTCCCTTGCTTATTCGATGGTCCAACGTATGTTGCCAATTTGATCTCTGGTTCCTCTGCCTTTTCTCAATCTAGCTTATACATCTGGAAGTTCTTAGTTCATGTACTGCTGAAGCCTAGCTTGAAAGATTTTGAACATAATCTTGCTGGCATGTGAAATGAATGCAATTGTATAGTAATTTGAACTTCCTTTGACACTGCCTTTCTTTGGGATTGGAATGAAAACTGACCTTTTCCAGATCTCTGGCCACTGCTGAGTTTTCCAAATTTGCTGGAATAATGAGGGTAGCACTCTAACAGTGTCAACTTTTAAGACTTGAAATAGCTCAGCTGCAATTCTATCACTTCTGCTATCGTTGTTGGTAGTATTGCTTCCTAATGCCCACTTGACTTCACTCTCCAGGATGTCTGGCACTAGGTGAGTGACCACATCATCATGGTTAACTGGATCACTAAGAGTTTTTTTGTACAGTTCTTCTGTGTACTCTTACCACCTTTTCTTAATCTCTTCTGCTTCTATTAAGTCCTTGCTGTTTTTGTCCTTTATTATGCCTATCTTTGTGTGAAATATTCCCTTGGTATCTCTAATTTTCTTAAAGAGATCTCTAGTCTTCCCCATTCTATTGTTTTCCTCTGTTTGCATTGGTCATTTAGGAAGGCTTTTTTTTAATCTTGCCTTGCTGTTCTTTGGAACTCTGCATTCAGTTGTGTGTATCTTTCCCTTTCTCCTTTGCCTTTTGCTTCTCTTCTTTTCTCAGTGATTTGTAAGGCCTCTTCAGACAACCACTTCATCTTCTTGCATTTCTTTTTCTTGGGGATAGTTTTGGTCATCACCTCCTGTACAATGTTATGAACCTCTGTCCATAGTTCTTCAGGCACCATGTCTACCAGATCTAATCCCTTGAATCTATTCATCACCTCCACTGTATAATCATAAAGAATTTGATTTAGATCATACTTGAATGCCCTAGTGGTTTTTCCTACTTTCATAAATTTGAGCCTGAATTTTTCAATAAGGAGCTGATGATTTAAACCACAGTCAGCTCCAAGTCTTGTTTTTGCTGTCTGTATAGAGCGTCTCCATTTTGGCTGCAAAAAATATAATCAGTCTGATTTTGGTACCATCTGGTGATGTCCATGTCTAGAGTCGACTTTGGTGTTGTTGAGAGAGAGTGTTTGCTATGACCAGTGCATTCTCTCGGCAAAATTTTGTTAGCCTTTGCACTGCTTTATTTTGTACTCCAAGGCCAAACTTGCCTGTTACTTCAGGTACCTGCCTGTTACTCCAGGTACTTGACTTCCTACTTTTGCATTCCAATCCCCTATGATGAAAAGAACATCTTTTTTTTGGTGTTAGTTCTAGATTTTGTAGGTCTTCATAGGCTCGTTCAGCTTCAGCTTCTTCAGCATTAGAGGTTGGGTCTAGACTTGGATTCCTGTGATGTTGAATTGTTTGCCTTGGAAACAAACCAAGATCATTTTGTCATTTTTGAAATTGCACCCAAGTACTGCATTTTGGACTCTTTTGTTGATTATGAGGGCTACTCCATTTCTTCTAAGGGATTTTTGCCCGCAGTAGTAGATACAATGGTCATCTGAATTAAATTCCCCCATTTTTCAGTCCATTTTAGTTCACTGATTCTGAAAATGTCAATATTCACTCTTGTCATCTCCTGTTTGACCACTTCCAATTTACCTTGATTCATGGACCTAACATTCCAGGTTCATATGCAATACTGTTTTTTACAGCATCAGACTTTCCTTTCACCACCAGATACAACCACAACTGGGTGTCATTTCTGCTTTGGCTCAATCTCTTTATTCTTTCTGTAGCTATTTCTTCACTCTTAATATTGGGCACCTATTGACCTGGGGGATTCATCTTTCAATGCCATATCTTTTTGCCTTTTCATACTGTTCATGAGGTTCTCAAGGCAAGAATACAGAAGTGGTTCTCCAGTGGACCACATTTTGTCAGGCCCTAACAAGCAGGGACTTGCCATTCAGCCAGTCAGTGTAGCTGGATGACATTCCTGGTGCCCTGGCTGTCCCACTGCTGGTCCTTATTGAGCATTTAAACCTTCACTGGCTGTCAGTTGTCAGTCAACATGCAGCCATGGGTTGAGGCAAAGGCCCTGCTGGAGTGTCTGGGAAGGGAATCCAGGGAAGGCTGGGTCAATGTTGGATGAAGACCATGAGCAGAGGTTGCCTTGACTTCACAGCTGCAGCTGGCTCTCCTGGAGCTGATCTGCTGCCCATGAGTCACTGTCCACCATGGAGCTAATCAGCCACCCAAGAGCCGTTGGATCCAATCTGCTGTATTTAGAACTCATCTAACCCCAGTTATGTTCCAAAGGCCCCACCTCCAAATATCATCCCATTGAGGGTGAGGCCTTCAACACGTAAATTTTGGGGGAACTCATTCAGTCCATAACACCAAGGGTGAACATTGCTTTTGACATCAATACCCAAAATAACAAGAGGGATATTAATAATATTAATAATGTCTTAGAGCGTGTTCCAGTTTCACTTCTGTTGTCTCATCTAATCATCATGAAAAGTCTGTGAGGAAGGAAGAACAGGCATTGTCAGTTTGTTTATAGAATGAGGGAACTTGCTGAAGGCAAGTGGTATTTGACTAGTAGGGAATTCTTTGAACTCTGGTCTCCTGATTCCAAAGCAGTGTTCTGTCCACCACTCCAGTACTCCCCCTCCCTCTCCCTTGACTGAAGAAGGACATTTTACTTATCGGATCCTTTAACCCCTGTTATCTCCTTCATGATTCTGACAACAACGCTGTGAAGTAAGCAGGACAGGGATTTTATCCCCATTTTACAGATGAGGACATTGAGTCACAAAAAAGGCATCACCTTGGCACAAACCATAGAGCCCCCAGATGGGAAAGTCAGGTTTCAATCCCTGGTTCTATGAGCATATCTCTTCCCTAGCAGAGAAGCACCCAGGTCCCCATTCCATCCCATTGTGAAAGACGAGGGGGTCCTGCCTGCTTGTTGGGCCTGGACTGCTGTGATGACAGAAGGCCTTAGAAATCCAGTAAGTAGGAGAGTTTTCCTGCCAAGACACCACAGGACAGCATTTGACTTCTTGGAATGATGGAATATGCTGGCAAGCTCTTCACATCCAGCTCGTCTTTACTACAATCCCTGTGATGTTCACATCCTCCTGTGGGTGACAACAGTTCTCAGGGTCACAATATGCAGATGGTTCCCAGGACAGGCTGTGGGAACCAGGTTCAGTGCCCTCTTTTCACCTGCATTGATCAGTTGGTAGCACGAGGGGCTTACTGAGTCTTCCTTGTACCATATTTTTCTCAAAACAGGAGATGGACACCAGTCCCCTCCAGGGACTGTAAAAATGCTAGCACATGGTAACTGGACCACACATCTTGAAATTCAAATATGGTGACATGAACATGGGAAGAGTAATCTGATCCCAGTGAAAGATACAGACTCAAAGGAGAGCCAAATGAAACCCTTGAGGAAGAATTCAAGGGGTGCCTCATACAGAACTCAGCCCTTTGAAACTCAGGGAATCAATCACTGAAGACCTTCATCCACTTAGTAGAGTAATGATGAGTCTTTAGAAAGAAGGATGTCAGGTAAATGTGTTTGTGGCTCAGAATAAAGAATTAACTTGTGCCAAAAGGTCCAATGGCTATAGCATTAGCTGTGAATGATTGAGAACAGCAATGTCAGAGGCTGGCAATGTGCTGGAAGCTGCCAATGGGATGAGAACCCAAGGAAAGTTTTATCTCCCTTAGAAAGCATCTATCATATGAGTAGACTACATTAAATACGAAAATGCCAGTTACTTGCCTCTTCCTCTTTTCATTCTCCTTCCTTCCTCCTCTTTCTGTTTCTTTTTCTTCTTTTCATTTCTTCTCTTCTTCTTTCCTTCTCCTTTACATTTTTGTATGTTGTATTCTTTCTCCTTGTTCCTCTTATTTCTTCTCTCTTTCCCTTTGTCTCTCTCCCTCCTCTTTCTAGCTTTCTCTCTCACTGTTCATTCCTATTTCCACTTCTGCTCCCTCTACCCTTTCCAGCTAGATTTTTTTGCTCCTAAGTGCTTTTGGCTATGTGATCTGGGGCCACCTGGTAACAGAGAAGTCTCCCTGAAATGAAAAGATTGTACTAGAGGTTTTCTGGCACAGGAAAGGAAAGCATGTATATTGCTTGCAAGCTTTTCAAACTAGAATATTATATAACTATTAGAAATGATGGCCCTGAAAACTATGAAATGGCATGAAAAGAGCTTATATGCTACATTGAAATGAAAAATTCAGGAGGCAAAATCATATGTGTGGCATGATTACAATTGTGTTTAAAATGCAGCCAAAATTTATGCACAAGGAAAATCTGGCAGGAAATAAACCAAAAAGTTGACAACTATCTTCTTAAAGTAGGTTGACTTTAAGTGGTTATTCTCCATTTTTTACTAACTTTTATTTAGTAAGCACACTTTGCCTTTATAGTGATAAATTAAGCAGTACAGAGAGATCAAACCAGTTAATCCTAAAGGAAATCAACCCTGAATATTCATTGAAAGGACTGATGCTGAAGTTCCAATACTTTGGTGAGGAGTCAACTCTTTGGAAAAGACCCTCATTCTGGGAAAGATTGAGGGCAGGAGGAGAAGAGGACAGCAGGATGAGCAAGATAGCATCACCAACTCAACGGACATGAATCTGAGCAAACTCTGGGAGACAGTGAAGGACAGAGAAGCCTGGCCTGCTGCAGTCCATGGGTCACAAAGAGTTTGAACTGAACAACAGCTAATTACTGAACGGCAACAACAATGATAGTCATGTCAGAAACTCGCTATCAGGGCATGACCACTCTACACTTTGGTGTTACACCTTGTAATGAGCAGGGCTTGGTGCCAGCTAAGGGAGATGCAGCTACTTATGGAATTTCATACCAGTTCCCACCAATTCATGGCTCCTGTAATGCCACTTGTCTTTTCAGCCTTCAGACAGGAGATTTGTACTGTACTTGTTGAGTCCCCCCTACAAGGGTGCACTTACGCTGGAAGCTTCACATATCTTGTCATCACAGCCCTGAGAGAGAGGGGCTATTATCATCCCCCTTCTACACTTGGTAAGTGATTCATTCATCATCCCAAAGAAACTCAGTCATAAAATAAACTTTAACTCAGTTTGGTCTGAATTCTGCATTACCCCAAGTGATCGCCAGGAATTCAAGCTTCTGAAAGACACAAAGGTGGAGGAAAGCTCCTCAAGGTAGTGAAAAATTAAAGAAACCAGTCAAATTCGGGCTGGGAAAGAAGCTAGCTCATCGTGCGGTGGTAAATTCCCTGAGTTTGCATGATATTAGTTATCACTACTGAGCTGAGAATAACTTGTCCCTGACATCTTAGTTCAAACTGTTTATATGTGTAAGCCAACTATTAATTAGGGGCCCTAAGAGTTCCAGAAGAAGAGGTGGCAAGAATACACAGAAGAACTGTACAAAAAAGATCTTCACGACCCAGATAATCATGATGGTGTGATCACTCACCTAGAGCCAGACATCCTGGCATGTGAATCATCACTATGAACAAAGCTAGTGGAGGTGATGGAATTCTAGTTGAGCTATTTCAAATCCTGAAAGATGATGGTGTGAAAATGCTGCACTCAATATGCCAGCAAATTTGGAAAACTCAGCAGTGGCCACAGGACTGGAAAAGGTCCGTTTTCATTCCAATCCCAAAGAAAGGCAATGCCAAAAATGCTCAAACTACTGCACAATTGCACTCATCTCACGTGCTAGTAAAGTAATGCTCAAAATTCTCCAAGCCAGGCTTCAGCAATACGTGAACCATGAACTTCCAGATGTTCAAGCTGGTTTTAGAAAAGGCAGAGGAACCAGAGATCAAATTGCCAACATCTGCTGGATCATGGAAAAAGCAAGAGAGTTCCAGAAAAACATCTATTTCTGCTTTATTGACTATGCCAAAGCCTTTGACTGTGTGGATCACAATCAACTGTCGAAAATTCTGAAAGAGATGGGAATACTAGACCACTGACCTGCCTCTTGAGAAATCTGTATGCAAGTCAGGAAGCAACAGTTAGAACTGGACATGGAACAACAGACTGGTTCCAAATAGGAAAAGGAGTACGTCAAGGCTGTATATTGTCACCCTGCTTATTTAATTTATATNCTGATGCTGGGAGGGATCGGGGGCAGGAAGGGAAGGGGACGACAGAGGATGAGATGGCTGGATGGCATCATGGACTCGATGGACGTGAATCTGAGTGAACTCCGGGAGTTGGTGATGGACTGGGAGGCCTGGCGTGCTGCGATTCATGGGGTCACAAAGAGTCAGACACAACTGAGCGACTGAACTGAACTGAAGAGTTCCACATTCAGAACATAGCACCATGCACTGCAAAAGTAGATTTTTTATAATGTTTTTTCAATCTATGTCATTAATTATATTCACTTACTACTAAGATAACTTTTTAATATGTCATAAGGAAAATAAAGATATAACCATTCAATTACTTTAACTGCTTTTATTTTCATTGGTGTCTGTAACTTTTTATACGTGTGTATGTGTTTATACAATTGTAAAAATAAACTATAATAACTGTAAAAACTACATAATATCTGTATAAAAACTGTTCATATATAATCATAAACTGTTGCAATCACTTTGTACACAGTTTTTGTCTGTTTTGTCCTAACAGTTGATATGTGCTTTCCCATTTCCTATACTTTGTCTTCATAATTTTCTGTATACCTAATGTTTCCTGAAATGAATGTGCTGTAGTTATCTTAACTCCTTAACATTGGGCATTTAGGGTTGTTTTAATCATTAGAAATAATGCTGTTATAAATATGTTTTACATATCACTTTTTTCATGTAGATTATTACCTTATGACAAATTTACAAGAGTCAGATTACTGGTACAAAATATGTGAAAATAGTAATGATTCTACATATGCCCTGCTGACTTACAATCCAAAAAGGATAGGCCATTATATAGTACCTGGATCTTCAGTTCAGTTCACTTCAGTTGCTCAGTCATGTCCGACTCTTTGTGACCCCATAAATTGCAGCACGCCACACCTCCCTGTCCATCATCATCTCCTGGAGTTCACTCAGACTCAAGTCCATTGAGTCAGTGATGCCATCCAGCCATCTCATCCTCTGTCGTCCCCTTCTCTTGCCTCCAATCCCCCTCAGCATCAGAGTCTTTACCAATGAGTCAACTCTTCACATGAGGTGTCCAAAGTACTAGAGTTTCAGCTTCAGCATCATTCCTTCCAAAGAAATCCCAGGATTGATCTCCTTCAGAATGGACTGGTTGGATCTCCTTGCAGTCCAAGGGGCTCTCAAGCGTCTTCTCCAACACCACAGTTCAAAAGCATCAATTCTTCGGTGCTCAGCCTTCTTAACAGTCCAACTCTCACATCCATACACGACTACTGGAAAAACCATAGCCTTGACTAGACGGACCTTTGTTGGCAAAGTAATGTCTCTGCTTTTCAATATGCTATCTCAGTTGGTCATAACTTTCCTTCTAAAGAGTAAGTGTCTTTTAATTTCATGGTTGCAGTCACCATCTGCAGAGATTTTGAAGCCCAAAAAAATAAAGTCTGACACTGTTTCCACTGTCTCCCCATCTATTTCCCATGAAGTGATGAGACTGGATGCCTGATTTTAGTTTTCTGAATGTTGAGCTTTAAGCCAACTTTTTCACTCTCCTCTTTCACTTTCATTAAGAGGCTCTTTAGTTCTTCTTCACTTTCTGCCCTAAGGGTGGTGTCATCTGCATATCTGAGGTTATTGATATTTCTCCTGGCAATCTTGATTCCAGCTTGTGCTTCTTCCAGCCCAGCATTTCTTATGATGTACTCTGCATATAAGTTAAATAAACAGGGTGACAATATACAGCCTTGACATACTCCTTTTCCTATTTGGAACCAGTCTGTTGTTCCATGTCCAGTTCTAACTGTTGCTTCCTGACCTGTATACAGATTTCTCAAGAGGCAGGTCAGGTGGTCTGGTATTCCCATCTCTTTCAGAATTTTCGACAGTTGATTGTAATCCACACAGTCAAAGGTTTTGGCATAGTCAATAAAGCAGAAATAGATGTTTTCTGGAACTCTTTTGCTTTTTCCATGATCCAGCAGATGTTGGCAATTTGATCTCTGGCTCTTCTGCCTTTTCTAAAACCAGCTTGAACATCTGGAAGTTCATGGTTCACATATTGATGAAGCCTGGCTTGGAGAATTTTTAGCATTTCTTTACTAGCACGTGAGATGAGTGCAATTGTGCAGTAGTTTGAGCATTGTTTGGCATTGCCTTTCTTTGGGATTGGAATGAAAACGGACATTTTCCAGTCCTGTGGCCACTGCTGAGTTTTCCAAATTTGCTGGCATATTGAGTGCAGCACTTTCACAGCATCATCTTTCAGGATTTGAAACAGGTCAACTGGAATTCCATCACCTCCACTAGCTTTGTTCGTAGTGATGNTCCACTAGCTTTGTTCATAATGATGCTTTCTAAGGCCCACTTGACTTCACATTCCAGGATGTCTGGCTCTAGATGAGTGACCATACCATCGTGATTATCTTGGTTATGAAGATCTTTTTTGTGCAGTTCTTCCGTGTATTCTTGCCATCTCTTCTTAATGTCTTCTGCTTCTGTTAGGTCCATACCATGTCTGTCCTTTATTGAGCCCATCTTTGCATGAAATGTTCTGTTAGTATCTCTAATTTTCTTGAAGAGATCTCTAGTCTTTCCCATTCTGTTGTTTTCCTCTATTTCTTTGCCTTCATCGCTAAGGAAGGCTTTCTTATCTCTCCTTGCTATTCTTTGGAACTCTGTATTCAGATGCTTATATCTTTCCTTTTCTCCTTTGCTTTTGGCTTCTCTTCTTTTCACAGCTATTTGTAAGGCCTCCCCAACAGCCACTTTGCTTTTTTGCATTTCTTTTCCATGGGGATGGTCTTGATCCCTGTCTCCTGTACAATGTCATGAACCTCATTCCATAGTTCATCAGGCACTCTATCTATCAGATCTAGGCCNAGATCTAGTCCCTTAAATCTATTTCTGACTTCCACTGTATAATCATAAGGGATTTGATTTAGGTCATACCTGAATGGTCTAGTGGTTTTCCCTACTTTCTTCAACTTAAGTCCAAATTTGGCAATAAGGAGTTCATGATCTGAGCCACAGTCAGCTCCTGGTCTTGTTTCTGCTGGCTGTATAGAGCTTCTCCATATTTGGCTACAAAGAATATAATCAGTCTGATTTCGGTGTTGACCATGTGGTGATGTCCATGTGTAGAGTCTTCTCTTGTGTTGGTGGAAGAGGGTGTTTGCTATGACCAGTGCATTCTCTTGGCAAAACTCTATTAGCCTTTGCCCTGCTTCATTCTGCATTCCAAGGCCAAATTTGCCTGATACTCCAGGTGTTTCTTGACTTTCTACTTTTGCATTCCAGTCCCCTATAATGAAAAGGACATCTTTTTGGGGTATTAGTTCTAAAAGGTCTTGTAGGTCTTCATAGAACCGTTCAACTTCAGCTTTTTCAGTGTTACTGGTTGGGGCATAGACTTGGATTACTGTGATATTGAATGGTTTGCCTTGGAAACGAATAGAGTTCATTCTGTCGTCTTTGAGATTGGATCCAAGTACTGGATTTTGGACTCTTTTGTTGACCATGATGGCTACTCCATTTCTTCTGAGGGATTCCTGTCCACAGTAATAGATATAAGGTCATCTGAATTAAATTCACTCATTCCAGTCCATTTTAGTTCGCTGATTCCTAGAATTTCGACTTTCACTCCTGCCATCTCCTGTTTGACCACTTCCAATTTGCCTTGATTCATGGACCTGACATTCCAGGTGCCTCTGCGATATTGCTCTTTACAGTATCAGACCTTGCTTCTATCACCAGTCACATCCACAACTGGGTATTGTTTTTGCTTTGGCTCCATCCCTTCATTCTTTCTGGAGTTATTTTGCCATTGATCTCCAGTAGCATATTGGGCACCTACTGACCTGGGGAGTTCCTCTTTCAGTATCGTATCATTTTGCCTTTTCATACTGTTCATGGGGTTCTCAAGGCAAGAATACTTAAGTGGGTTGCCATTCCCTTCTCCAGTGGACTGCATTCTGTCAGACCTCTCCACCATGACCTGCTCATCTTGGGTGGCCCCACGGGCATGGCTTAGTTTCATTGAGTTAGACAAGGCTGTGGTCCATGTGATTAGATTGACTAGTTTTCTGTGATTATGGTTTCAGTGTGTCTGCCCTCTGATACCCTCCAGCAACACCTACCATCTTACTTGGGTTTCTCTTACCTTGGACGTGGGGTATTTCTTCATGGCTGCTCCAGCAAAGCGTAGCCACTGCTCCTTACCTTGAATGAGGGATATCTCCTCACTGCCACCCCTCCTGACCTTGAACATGGAGTAGCTCCTCTAGGCCCTCCTGCGCCCGTGCAGCCTCCACTCCTTGGATGTGGGGTTGCTCCTCTGGGCCGCTGCCCCTGACTCAGGCATGGGGTAGCTCCTCCAGGCCCAAGCCCCTGACCTCAGAACTTTAGGAATTGCCCTAAAGGTAGCAAAATCATCAGATAGTACTCCTTTGACAGATAATAGTAAAAATAATAAGGGAGCTTGCAGGAATAGCAAAAGACAGCACTAAACTTGTAAACATGATAATAGAACCTAAGGCATCCATGACCCTTTCATCAGGGTCAAGAATTAACTACAGAAGCCTTTGCATACCTGATCGAAATCCCACAAAATGTACAAACATTTGATAAAATGCAAGAGAACAAGCCACCTGGGGAAAAGAATATGGAATTACAGCCAATGGACAAAAGAAAACCAAGCCCAACAGGGTCAGTGGTGAAGAATGTAAAACAGAAGGGTAGAAGGTGAGTTCAAGCAAAATGAATGGTTTTTATGTGAGGAAAGTATTTCTCTACAGCAGTCCTTAAAGATACACCATCAGAAAATGACCATTCAGAATTGAAACTGAAGGACAAAGACTCTCCTAAGTGATCATATGCAAAAATAAGAATTATGTCAGACTTCACCCATCCACATTTGGCCCAGAGCAAAGGCCCTTGGAGGGACATCCACCCAGAGCAAAGAGAAATAAAGTTTGTACACAGCTTCTTGCCAAAATTATTGTTCTTGTAAGCACAGAGAGGATGTTCCAAGACCCACCCACAGAATGTGAAATGATTTGTCAACAAAGTTCCACAGACACAACGATCACTTTAGGAAGCAATGAAGATTTAAAGCTCAACAGAGTATAACATTTTTTTTTCTTAAAGGTATCTCCTAGTAATTAATATTAATTTTATCAAAATTTGCTGTCCCATGTGTGATGTTCTCTAGCCTAAGTGCTTCTGCCTTTACTGCTCTGATTAATACACAGTGAAATGTTGACCCTTCTTTTTCAACATATCTTGTAAGGTCAAACTTTGAACTTCATAATATGAGTTTATTTAAAATGATGCATTCTTGCATTTCAGGAACTTTGCTTAACACACTGCTCTGCAAATTTTGCGCATTTTGTAAGTGTTGATAATGATAAAAAAGGCTTGTGTCAAAACTAGAGGAAAAATGTTTTCAAAGAGCTTATATCAGCATGCTCACTGATCTTGGATTTTTTAAATTAATATTTATTTTATCAAAGTAATAAATGTACATAGCTTGAAAGACAAATAGTTCTAAAAGGCTTATAACAATTTCTAAGTAATTCTTTGCCCCACCACTCTACAATTTTTCTAATCTCCTTGTTTAGAGGCAACTATTTTGATTGGGAGGGTTATCTTTTGGTATTTAAACATATATGTTTCTAAATAATATGCACATATTGCTCTCTTTGGACTAATGCATTTTTAAGTATTATTTTCTTTCTATTATAGATGAGGACTAAAGTTCTTTTCTGCTTTTCCTTCCCCATTACATTTGGCTAAATCAGAATTCAGTATTCCTATACTCATGTTTCTGGCTTTGTATTGTAGAATGCATACATGCTAAGTCGCTTCAGTCAGCTCCGACTCTGTGTGACTCTATGGACTGCAGCCTGTCAGGCTCCTCTGTCTGTGGGATTCTCTAGGTGAGAATACTGGAGTAGGTTGCCTTGCCCTCTCCAGGGGATCTTCCCAACCCAGGGACTGAGCCTGTGTCTCTACCACTAGTACCACTTGGGAAGCTCCATATTGTAGAATACTACTCTGGCATCTGGTCCCATCACTTCATGGGAAATAGATGGGGAAACAGTGGAAACAGTGTCAGACTTTATTTTTTGGGACTCCAAAATCACTGCAGATGGTGACTGCAGCCATGAAATTAAAAGACGCTTACTCCTTGGAAGAAAAGTTATGACCAACCTAGATGTATATTCAAAAGCAGAGACATTACTTTGCCAACTAAGGTCAGTCTAGTCAAGGCTATGGTTTTTCCTGTGGTCATGTATGGATGTGAGAGTTGGACTGTGAAGAAGGCTGAGCACCGAAGAATTGATGCTTTTGAACTGTGGTGTTGGAGAAGACTCTTGAGAGTCCCTTGGACTGCAAGGAGATCCAACCAGTCCATTCTGAAGGAGATCAATCCTGGGATTTCTTTGGAAGGAATGAAGCTAAAGCTGAAACTCCAGTACTTTGGCTACCTCATGGGAAGAGATGACTCATTGGAAAGACTCTGATGCTGGGAGGGATTGGGGGCAGGAGGAGAAGGAGACGACAGAGGATGAGATGGCTGGATGGCATCACTGACTCAATGGACGTGAGTCTGAGTGAACTCCGGGAGATGATGATGGACAGGAAGGCCTGGCATGCTGCGATTCATGGCGTTGCAAAGAGTTGGACACGACTGAGCGACTGAACTGAACTGAACTGAACTCTGCATTTGCTGTCTTCCTTGCCCTTTGTCTTTTCTGAAGTGGATTGATGTGTATGTGTGAATGTGTGTGAGTGCAAGTGTGTGTATTTTCATGTTACTAGTCACCTTTGCATGAATTGCTAATTTCCCCCACATTTTCTCAAAGTTTTTCAATACAACCTTCTACACAGTCAACCATATCAAGAAATTTAAATATTTTAATTTTTTTGCTTGGGTATATCCATCTAGAATACCTTTATCCTCCTCCTATTGCAGTTAAGTGCTGTCCAGACAAGTGGAACAGTGCCATACTAGAAATTTGTTTTGGTTTTTCTCCTGAATTGGATTTCCTACCTTTGAGTTTTTCATGATCCTGGTTAGAAATCTAAAGTTATTCTGATTCTTCTTTTTGGGTATTTGTTTATTGTTACCATCACCTTGGAGGAACTTTTCTTTGAGCCAAACACCCTAAAATGTCACAACCATATCCATTGGTGAGAACCCCGTTTCTCACACTGCATCCTCCAGGGTCCCTTTTAATTTGGAGACTCTTGTCCTTCAATTATAAGAAATATTCAAATGGTATTATTTCCTTTCCTAATTCTCTTCTGTATAGACCAACTGTTTTTTGCATGTTGAAACAAGTTGACTTTAATTTTTAAAATCATTTCAAAATTTGCCTTTATTGAGATTTTTTTCATTTCTGCTATTATGTTTTTGATTTCCGTGTGTGTTGTATGTGGCGGGGGGTGGTATTCTAACTGCTCCTTTTACACAGCATTCTGTTCTAGTTTTGTGGATGTACTATCTTTTCTTATTTCTGCAATGAATGATGATGATTGATGATATGTTTGTTGTTCTCTTCTCCCTGTATAATCTGCCTCTTCTGATTTGCATTGTTCTGTTTGTTTGCTTTGGCCTCCATCTTCTGTGTTAGAGGCTGTCCTCACATGTTATTATGTGTCTCAAATGTTATCAGGCTGTCCTCACTATCTTATTTTTTTGCAATTATGAGAAATAAGGTAGTTGATTAAATGTGAGATCCACAGTAGCATTTTGTGGATGAACTCTTTAGGGGAACCTCTGATATGATTATTTTTCTGTGTTTTCTCTTGGGCGTGTCACATACTCCAGGGAATACTGTTCCAATACCCTGCCTGGAGGGCAAAACCTGGCCACCAGCATTCTAAATTGAACCACAGAAGAATGTTGAAAGTTCTCGGCATTGGGTATGTGATTAACCAGTCAACACCATCCACTATGCTTGTCTACGCCATGTTTGCAGACCTTTTAAAAAATCTTTTCCAGAGAGTAAACCTTCAAACATTTCATGAAATGGGGAAGGATTTGTCACCCAGGAATGTGGAATAGGGAAGGGAACTCCTTTAAAAAAAAATGCTTTTGACACTCATTTGATTTTGCCTTTCTACCTCTTCACTCCTAGTTCCAGAAGTCCTGGTGTTATTAGTTCCGGAGGCTTTTAAAGATTCTACAGTACACCTTTGGTTGGTTGTCAGATTTCCTTACTTCATCTTACAGTTTTATCACAGTTGCTGGATGTATTATCACTCATCTGCTTGCCTTTCCACCTTCAAACTTTTGAATTATTGTTGCTTCTCCTGTTTTCCCTTCTTCTTAGGTTTACGTATTTTAGAACAATCTATTTGCTTTGTTTTAGTGGATTTTAAAATCAAGTTGAATTACTGTACAAATCTGCCATTTTTATAAGTTGGAAATTGGCAGTTGCATATGATTCAACCTTACCTTATGTATGCCTCTTTTTATATGTGACTTAAAGATCTCTTTTCAAGTAGTGGGAGAAATTATGGTATATATGAACACATTCCTAAGTTGAAAGCATGAGATCACCCTGAAAAATTGACCTGAGTATTTTTGACTACATGACACCTGCCCACATATTTACTTCCCACTTTAATTGCTTCTTTTCCCAGCAAAAGGATTTCTATGTTCTTTGCCAGGGTAAAGTAAGCGAGGGTTTGGTGCATTGAAATGAACAATGGTATTGACATGAAAGGCACAATTCTTACCTTCAGTATTTACTCTCTATATAAAATTAGGAATTCCCCAACCCCCAGTGTTTTCCTTGATAAATCCTTCTGCATTTGGTGTTAGACAGCACTGGTTTTACAAATTTATTAGCTGAGTGACTTTGGAGAGTCTTCCTTTCTAAATAGGAGTGATAGCATCATGGGAGGAGTAAGTGTGACCCTGGAAGTAAAGATCTTAGCATTAGTACCTGGCATGCAATAAAGGTCTTAATGTTAAGATTATCATTGTTAATTGTTAGCAGTATTAATACATGACAGATTATTAAGTTATAATGATCAACTGCATGTTCATTTCCTCTCTCACCATCACTGCTCTATAAATCTGAGAGTCAAATGAGACAACTTATATAAAATTTCCATGTAAATCCTGTCTATAGTTTGCCATGTATTGCAGACCACTAATAAATATTTTCCTTTGGATAATTAACCCAAAGGAAGCTGCATAATGTTGAAAGTAAGTGCTTACTGCACCTGCCAATCAGACAGATGTACTTTCTGTGTCTTTTGTTCCTTTCTGCAGTACCTCCCCAAATCCCTGGGATCCAGACCAGCAGAAGTGACAAGTTAGGTGCAAACCAAAACTCTTCTAAATCCAAATGTATTTTATTTTTCAAAACTGACATTGGTGTCAAAGGATAATCCTTTCCCCTAAATCTTTTAAGGGATGTAACAATCAAGAGAAAGATAAATGTCAGGCTTTCTTTTCCAAATGTGAGTTTCCCTGCATATTTCTCAGATAAAGCATTGTTGGTCAGTGCGGCTCTTAGTTTTACTATTGAGTGAAACCTACTGTGATCTTGTACAATTTTGTGAGATGTAAGCATATGAAGAACCTGTAGATGGATCAAAGGATGGACAAATTCCCAGATTGTCTTCCCACTGATTGAGATTATTTCTATGAGAAAATCTACAGCAAGAATGTCTTTTAGCAAATG
Source organism: Redunca redunca (assembly GCA_006410935.1). Taxonomy (NCBI): domain Eukaryota; kingdom Metazoa; phylum Chordata; class Mammalia; order Artiodactyla; family Bovidae; genus Redunca; species Redunca redunca. The sequence goes on from SJYQ01004310.1 coordinate 828,796, forward strand.
GATAGAGCAGAATCCAATAGGATTCTGAAGTATTATTGCTAGTGACTTGTTAGAAGGAAATGTCTTATAGATTAAGAGAGTAATTCAAACCATCGAATAGTCTAGTTTTTAGAGTTACAGAACACTATTGTTATAGACTAAGTGGCTGAGCACACACATGTAGAATAATCAGTGAAGGAGCAAACTAACAGTTCTTGAATAGCAACTCTTCTTCTCAGACCTCTGGGAAAGGAAAAGTGGGTATTTTATCTGTTAAATAAATGAGTAAGCAGAGGGTCAAGGAGACTGAGTACTAGCCCAAGAACTCCCAGCTCTTTGTGTTGAAGTAGAACTGGAACTCAGGACTATTCAGTTCACAGGTGTTAGCTCTTTATTCTCTGTTGTGCTTAGTTGCCCAGTCGTGTTTAACTCTTCACAACCTCATGGACTGTAGCCCTCCTCTGTTCATAGAGATTCTCCAGGCAAGAATACTGGAATGGGTTGCCATGCCCTTCTCCAAGGGATCTTCCCAACCCAGGGATCAAACCCAGCTCTTATGCACTGCAGGTGGATTCTTTACCATTTGAGCCTCAGGGCCTGACATATAATTAAAGGGAAGTGATATACTTCAGGTCTCACTGCTATTTAATAGTTAAACCAGAACTCAGGTTTCCTGATGCTTAGCTCAGTTCACCATCCTATACTCTGAATTGTCTTTTGTACAAGTCACCCCTTAGACTGTCATTTTATAGATAATTTTGCCAAGTTCATATGTGAAAATGGATTTGTCTTGGTCTCAGGCTCTAACACAGGGTGAGTAGAGAGTAGAAATGAGGCTTGCTATAACTGATGGATGATACCAAGTTCTACCCTGGTAAGAATTCACAGATGACCAGGAGCTTAGTCAGAAGAGATTCTTTGTCATTTCTTGGCTTGGTCAATTAGTGGCTGTTGAGATTCATCATCTTGTTATTTCTCAGAAGATGTCTGAGAAATAATTGAGAGGCTCCATTGTTTGTTTGACTTGACATAGAGAAAACTCATTTGTCCAAAGGAATAATCCTTTTGAGCATGATGATTCAGGCCATCATTCTCTAAATCCACTCTAGTTGTTACAGTTTCCACAGGCTTGGCTATAGCAGGAGGACTTTATATGAACCCTCTGAAAGAATTTTAAAGGGATATCTTGATAGCTAATTGCTTTACTTAATGCTAAGGTGTGGGAAAATTTTCTTTTAAGTAATGGAATGTTTTTTCATGCTGTGAAAGAATTGCCTTCCTAATGAGTNTGAGTTCCATGTTAAAATATATTGAATATCAACACTGTATATTTATATATAAATGACAAGAAAAGTTATCATCAGGAAAGTTCTTATTAACTTTCTAGAATATTCTAAGAGCAAAGAATAAATTACAGAAAATATTGAACAGATCCGTGGAGATTCCTAGCAAATAGGAAGAACATACAATGAAATTGGGCTTGTTTTAATTTTCACTTTAATTTCAACCTTATTTATTGAATTGTTAAAGTTTCAAATGTAACATATATGTTTGTGTATATATATATATCCTGTATAAAAATTAACTGGAATGCAAGATAGTTTGGTGAATTCTTATCTCATGGTGGAAAGATTTCAGATTTTAAACTAGAAAGGTATAGGTTGAAATTCATGATTTGCCACTTAGTGGTTGTGTCATCCTTAGTGACAGATGTAAGCATTTTGGGCTATTTCTGGAATCAGGGCAATAATGCCTCCCCATGATTAAGCATCTAAGAGTTTTGGAGTTCTTAGATGAGTGCCTCTCACATTGCGTAGATTGTGTTATTGCCTCCAATCCTTCACTCTTTCCTGAATTCACATTCCTTGCTATGAATCTTTACAATGCTCTCCTGTTGTGAACAGAATATACTTGCTTATCTCTGGTCTTGAAGGTGGTCCTGTGATATGCTTTGGCCAATAAAATGAGGGAAGATTGAGACATGTACCAGTTCCCACCTGTGGCCTCAAGAGACCTTTTATCTTTCTGCTCTGCTCTTGCTCCTCTCACATCACTATGAGAACATGCTGGATTAATCTGCTAGTCTCCGCAGTAGGATAAGAGATGTCTGGAGTGGAATTGTCCTAACAAAGGTCCCCAAGCTTAGCGCAGAAGTTCCACCACTCCCCTGTCCCATCGACACATGAGTAAGTCCAACCAGGATAAACAGAGCCAGTTAGCTAAGCTCAGCCTACCTTAGCTAACCCCCATAAGCATTAATTACAATGATATATGTCATTTTGGGGGCTCCAAAATCACTGCAGATGGTGATTGCAGCCACGAAATTAAAAGACGCTTACTCCTTGGAAGGAAAGTTATGACCAACCTAGACAGCATATTCAAAAGCAGAGATATTACTTTGCCAACAAAGGTCCATCTAGTCAGGCTATGGTTTTTCCAGTGGTCATATATGGATGTGAGAGTTGGATTGTGAAGAAGGCTGAGCGCCAAAGAATTGATGCTTTTGAACTGCAGTGTTGGAGAAGACTCTTGAGAGTCCCTTGGACTGCAAGGAGATCCAACTAGTCCATTCTGAAGGAGATCAGCCCTGGGATTTCTTTGGAGAGAATGATGCCGAAGCTGAAACTCCAGTACTTTGGCCACCTCATGTGAAAAGTTGACTCATTGGAAAAGACTCTGATGCTGGGAGGGATTGGGGGCAGGAGGGGAAGGGGACAACAGAGGATGAGATGGCTGGATGGCATCACCGACTTGATGGATATGAGTTTGAATGAACTCCAGGAGATGGTGATGGACAGGGAGGCCTGGCGTGCTGCGATTCATGGGGTCGCAAAGAGTTGGACACTACTGAGTGACTGAACTGACTGATGTCATTCATAAATTTATAAAATAAATTGTTTTAAATCACTGAGTATTTGGGTGGTTGTCACTAACTCATTCATACACTTACAGTAGGTACCTAATAAGATCTTTTTAAATCAAATGGGCAAATTTTTGCTCAGTCGTGTCCGACTCTTTGCGACCCCATGGACTGTAGCTTACGAGGCTCCTCCCTCCATGGGATTCTCCAGGCAAGAGTACTGGAGTGGGTTGCCATTTCCTTCCCCAGGGGATCTTCCCAACACAGGGGCAGGGATTGAACCCGGGTCTCCTGCATTCCAGGCAGACACTTTAACCTCTGAGCCACCAAGGAAGTCCTCTTAGTTTAAAAACCACAGTACATGGATCTCTCAGTGATATGCCCGTTTGTACCAGTTTGGCCTCCTTAACAAACTCTGTACTTGCATATCTGAGGCTACAGGCACCCTGCAGATTCCCTTTAGCAGCTAAGAGTTGGTCTCCACTCTCCTCCTTCTCTATTAGATATCCTCAGATTTATTACTTTGTACCTGGATTCTTTCTCTTGGCCCAGCTATGCTGACTTTCATCTTGGTCCTTTTAACAGCTTCGTTTCTAATTTCAGCTGAGGCTGGACACTCTGACACACAATATTCAGTTTTATGCTAACAGTTTGGGGGTCTTGTCCCACTGTATCCCCATATCCAGCTCAAGCTCTGAGTTCTGACTTTCCTTTTGTCTAGCAAGAAAGAATGAGCAAAAATTACCCACTATGATACTGGCTTAAGCAGCACTCTGTGTCTTTTGTTGACTAAGCAGCACTTAGTCAACTTGACTAATTGATTCTTGTTGTAATGTGAGGGAAAGAAAAAAAATTTTGCAGAATCCTGTCAAAATCCTCCTCTTGGACAAGTGAGAGCCCAGGACACTGGAATCCCAGAAGCTTATACTGGGCAGAAGTAAAGTGAGACCAGTCTTCACATTTATAGAGGATAGAAATACAGAAGACCCAAGAAACAACAGTGATGCATAAAACTCAAAAGCCAAGTAGACAGTTCAACCAAAATATCAATACAAATGACAGACCAAGAGGTGTAATCCAGGAGTGAGGTGATAACTAGGAATCCCCGTCCATGTTGGAGTGAGAAGATTTCCACTGGAGAAGGAAATGGTCCTGGAGAAGGTAGCTAAATTCTACATGGAGCTCCCATCTGTGCTGTTGTGCAGTCATGTCTGACTCTGTACCCCCCGTGGACTGTAGCCCACCAGGCTCCTCTGTCCATGGTATTTTCCAGACAAGAATACTGGAGTGGACTGCCATTTTTTCCTCCAGGGGATCTTCCCAACTCAGGGATCAAACCCTTGTTTCCTATATTGTCAAGCGGCTTCTTTACCACTGAGCCACCTGGGAAGCTCATGGAGCTCCAGAGAACTCATTTATGGCTAGGGAAAAACTCCCCATGTGACACATGACAACTCTGATTGCACCTTCAATGAAGTACAAGTCAACTAATCATTATTGTCAGAAGACTTCTCATGGTTCTTGGGCTTTGTAAAAAACACATTCAAAAAGCCGGTTACACCCAACCACCTTTCTCCCAGTTACTCTCAATCATTCCACAGTAAAAAGAGAGGAACAGAACAGTTGCCCTTACTTACCACATCCTGGGAACATCTCAGCTTTCTCGGTTCCCAAGGATTCCATGGCAACAGGGTAATGTCATTGACAGTGGAGAGAACTGCTATCTATATACAATGTAAATTGTTTGTCTACCCACATTCTATGTGTGAGCATAGAATTTTAATACAGAAGTGTGTGTGGTGTGGGAGAAAGAAAACTAGATGACCAGCAAGGGGTCAATCTTCCAATAGGTTGAATTCATAGAGATCTAGGTGTGGATTAATTTCAGATGTCTAGTAAATCATATAGCCTTTAAAAATACCTTGCATCCCTGCTTGACATTGTGTCATCAGAGATTCACTTACAGGGTTAAAAGAATACCTTAAATATTTCTCCAAGAGTACTCTATTATAATAAAGTGGTCCTTGGGAGAGATAAGAATCCACTAGTCATCTAAACTTTAGTGGCAATTAGCTTAATAGAGTGAGGCTGGGGGATAGGCAGGCAGGCCTAGTGGAATTTCGTGTGGGTATCATAAGGCCCTAAGCACCTGGCTATGAAAATGACGGCAGAGTTGGGACCAGGAGACAAAGAGGGAAGTAGACAAAGTGAGAGAAAACACAGAGAGAAAATTTTCACATACTTAGTAGTTTGAATGTTGGAAACAACTAGAAGGAGAAAGGACAAGCCAGGGTTGTAACGCTCACATCATTCTCACTGGATCATCTGGGGGACCAACTAGAATAATGTACGTAAAGCATCTAGTACAATGCTTGACACACTAGGCATCCAGTAAATAATAACTATTGTTACTTTTATTATGTTTTATTTTCCTAAGGAGATGCTTGTGTTCTGAAAATAAGTGCCCAGAGACAAGTCAGATCCTAAACCTCTTAACCTCATCCAACGCCACTTTTCAATTCTTACTCTACCCAGTCCTTCTGCTACCAAGCCTGCTGCCTACCTCCCATTTAAGCTCTTTCTCTTCTTTCCATTTGGATGTACCATCAGGTTCTCTGGTCCTTCTTTCTCATCTGCTTTCTTTTTACTTCCTTTGTTCAGTGATTACATGGACCTACCAAGCTTCCTTTGAGAAGGGCATGACAACTCATTCCAGTATTCTTGCCTGGAGAATCTCATGGACACAGGAACCTGGCGGGTTACAGTCCATGGGGTCACAAAGTGTCGGACACTACTGAAGTGACTTAGCATGCACACACACACACACACAAACACACACACACACACACACACACTTTCTAGAATAAGCCTCCCTTCAGACTCTTCTCCTATATACTGTTACCCTCACACAGACCTTTTTAGTCTGCCTTGGATTTACAGGCACAACCTTAATGAAAAGCAACTCATACTTTTAGAGAAACTAAGTGTCAGACTTCGTGCTGCCCCCTTAGGTACCTGTGTGTGACCATAAGAAATTTATCTCTTAGCTTCAATTTTCTCATCTGTAAAACTGAGATGACATTTCCCACCTTTTCTGTTCATTCAGCATTCAATCCATATTTATTGAACAATGATCTTGACAATAAGTACCCTATAGTGAGTAGAAAATAGGCATGATCCTTCTCTCTACAGAGCTTATAGTCCAGAGGAGGAGAAAGCAGCTCTGATGTGATCAAATAATATAAATAAATAGAATTCAGAGAAGGGTAGAGGTCGGTGGGATGAACTGAGAGAGTAGCATTGACACATATACACTCCCATGTGTAAAATAGATGTCTAGTGGGAAGCTGCTGTGTAGCACAGGGAGGTCAGCTTGGTGCTCTGTGATGACCTAGAGGGGTGGCATGGGGTGGGGTTGGAGGGGGTCTCAAGATGGAGGGGATATATGTATACATATAGCTGATTCACATTGTTGTACAGCAGAAACTAATACAACATTGTAAAGCAATTATTATCCAATAAAAAAGATAAAATATCAACTGTGACAAGTGCTATGAAGAAGGGATGTTGGGCATAAGTAGAAGGATTTTACAGAGCTATGGAACTGGGAAGCATTAACTTTCCCTGAGGAAGTAAAACTTGAACTAGGATTTGAAGAACTGGCATGAGTAACAGGACAAGAAGTAGGAGTAAAGCATTCTGGGCAAATGGTGCAGTTTTAAGCGGTCCTATATTTATCTGGGATATCAGCAAAACTTGTGTTGAACTGTATAAAAAGGTGGAAGAGTTGAAGGTTTGAGAGCGTTTTTTCTTCCTAGTGGATGAATGGCAGTTCCATGCATTGTATAGTTGTCAAAAACTAAAAAGAGTCTAAGACTTTACTCTACCTGCTAGCTAACAAGTTAGCCTCCTTCAGCTTTATCAGTGCTGGCAGAAGACATGAGACTCCTGGGCCAGAAACAAAGGCCTTTCTTACTCGTATCAGAGCCAACAGTGTGGGGTTAGTGTTCTCATCGGTTTTTCTCTTCCCAGTTCCCGCGGGGGGTGCCTGAAGTGGCCCAGGTGAATGCTGTGCACACAGTGGGTTCTCACAGCTGGGGCTGTCCAAGCGTAGGTTGGGCTTCCCAGGTGGCTCAGTGGCAAAGGGTCTGCCTGCCGGTGCGGGAGCTGCAGGAGACACGGGTTGGATCCCTGGGCTGGGGAGACCCCCAAAGGAGGGCATGGCAACCCACTCCAGTATTCCTGCTGGGACCATCCCACAGACAGAGGAGCCTGGAGGGCTACAGTCCGTGGGGTCACAAAGAATCGGACTTGACTGAAGTGACTAAACAAGCACTCAGACTTAGGTAATGGGAGTCTTTCATAATGAACTCACACAAAGTTGCCATTTGCTCTGGAAGGAGACATTTTGTCCAGACAAAATAAAGATAATGAACAACAAGCAAATCTGCTCTTTGTTGCAGAGGTTGGCATTCCACAAAAAGGCCATGACTGCCTCTGCTCTCGAGATGTGTAGCAGCATAGGAGTACCGCTAGGGAACTGACCCCCTGGGGTGCCAAACACTGGAGAAGAATCATGGTGCTTTATGGCTACCATTGGGACTGAGGGTCAAACAGCACAGTGTACGCTGCTGCTGCTGCTGCTGCTGCTAAGTCACGTCAGTCGTGTCGGACTCTGTACGACCCCATAGACAGCAGCCCACCAGGCTCCCCCCATCCCTGGGATTCTCCAGGCAAGAACACTGGAGTGGGTTGCCATTTCCTTCTCCAATGCATGAAAGTGAAAAGTCAAAGTGAAGTCGCTCAATCGTGTCCAACTCTTAGCAACCCCATGGACTGCAGCCCACCAGGCTCCTCCGTCCATGGGATTTTCCAGGCAAGGGTACTGGAGTGGGGTGCCATTCCCTTCTCTGACAGTGTATGCTAAGAGTAAGCAAAGAGACGGGGGTCATGGTAGTGGCTATCTGGCCTTGGTCAATAGAGGTAAAATTATGATAATCAGAAGTGAGTAGACATGAAAATGATGCCTTTTCTCGTATCTCTTAATAAGTGGGCAAACAAGCCTTTCTTTGAAAATTTATTATAAAAAAGCTTTGCAAACACACCAAATATCATCAGTGTGACACTAGCTAAATAAATTATCCAATATCCATGTTCTGAGGTACTATGTTAGCCATTAAAAAATAAAGTAGATATATATATGTACTGACATGAAAAATAGTACCTGGATACATTAACATGTGAAAAAAGCAAGTAACAATTGTTATTTATATTTGTGTGAGAAACAAAAACAAAATATAACTGTACCTGTGCCTATAGGTATATGGATAGGAGATGATCAGAAGCACTAGTTAACTCACCTGGGAATGTGTGTAGGGGGGAGGGAGGGCCACGTAGGGGGTTGTGACCCCCAGGGGGATCTTTACATTTCATTTTATATAATTTTGTAGTGTTTGAATCTTTTACAATAAGGATGCTTTTGTAGATAACAGTGAAATGTTAGATAATGAAATGTAAAGACAAAAAGGAACATAACTCCACCACCCCTTATGTTTGTGAAGTCCAAGTTTGTTCCACATGTACAGTTTGGGCCACAGGATACATTTCCCTTAATTACTGCATAGCATTTAAACCCAGGGCTTGAATTTTGCATGTGCTCAAGTACCTTTTAACATTGCCCATGGAAGGATTGTCATTTAAAATATGTTTTGTACTGCTTTTGAAACACATTTAATCTTTTCTCCATTAATCTGCTTTCCCTAAACCTTTCCCTAATTCTTCTCAAGGATTTCCCACCTGCTGTGCAGGATATACAACAGAGTGACTCTAATCATGTTTGGAATTATTTTTATCAATTTAATCCATATTTGGCAGTTATTTCCATTCCCAAGTCTTAGACATTCTAGGCCGTATGCTGATCAACTTCTCAGTGTTACATGACATTGGCAACAGATAAGATAACAAATGGATAATTATCTTCTGAAAAATAATGTTAGCTCTTCACATAGGCTAAGCTAACCTGAGCTCTATCTACTGAGTATGTTTTAGGCCTTCCAGTTATGGAAGTTCTCTCCAGCCGAGAATAATACTCTTTGACCAGGCTCTCTATAGGCTGCATCTGTTTTGAAGTCCTTTTCATACAGGCTTACGGGTTTGTTGTTTTTTGCTGGCTTTCGGTGCCTGATCCAGTTTGAGATGTTGAGTAGAAAGGGAAGGTCAAGTATCTCATCATTTGAAATTCTACTTCGTTAGATTTGACCAGGACTCCCTTTTGTTCTTGAAGGAGCTTGGTGGGGGCAGGGGGCAGCGTCTCCTGGGATTTTGACGCCCTTGGTTGCAGATGCTGAGTCTGCGGCCTCACTTTGCCCCTCAGAGTCTCTTCATTTCTACCAGACACAGCCACTGGGAGCACGCAGGAAAAGCAGCGAGGCTGACATCACAGCCAGCAGGCACTGAGTTGGGCCTAGGGCTGCCAGGAGACAAGGTAGACCTCGTGGGGTGTGTTGTTTGATTTTATTTGTTTGTTTGCTTGTTTATTACTCTCTTGTCCTGAGACAGAAACATGAGATGACACTGAGTAATTCTGATAGAAAGCTCTGTGTTTTGAGCTATAGCGTTTATTTCCAGTTTGAACTGCTGTGTGATTTGGACTCTGTCTTCATGGTCTCTGTACACTATGAATTCCAACCTTTGCCAACTGGAAATTATATCCACTAGCCTTGTTCTAATGCTGTCATAAAACACTGAAAATCCTTTATATCAATGAGACCCCCCCAAAATGAAATATTTAGTTACTTTCTATACCCAAAGCTTTAGGCGGCACTAAAGCTGACAATGCCTCTTACCAGCTGTGTGTCTTTGGACAGATAATTAAAACTCTGAAAGCCTTGATTTCTTTGTGGCTATAAAACACACTTCCTTCGTGAAATCGTCGTGAGAAATAAATAAGATAAAATAAGCAACCCTGAATCCACCCTACGTCTGGACTTCTCATCCTTCAAAATAATTAATGTCCTTACTATTTAAAATGTGTCACCTAAGGATGCTTCTGCTTGCAAACAGGAGCATCCTGACCAACAGGTCACATCTGATTTTTCTGCTTCCAATCCCAAGGGTTGCCCTTAAACAATTGTAACCTGGCCCCTCAGGAGTCACCCGCAAAAGAGTGACCATCCTAGGGGTTATTTTCCTTCTTCCTCTACCTTCTGACAAACATTTGGTAGCATCTGAAACTTTTCTTTTTAATTTTTAGTTTCCTGAATTCTTGCCCTGTATTTAATTGTTTCAAAGAGACAAACTCTTGACTATTTCAACTGTTCTACTTGGAGCCCGAATCCCGAGCGCTTACCCTATGTCTGTTTCAGATCTGCCATTTGGCCTCAAACTTCTGTCCTAGTGTTTGCTCCGTAGCTGCTGCTGTGAGTTTCCTGGCGAGGAGCCCCTGCTGGCCATACTTGATTTCTCTGTCAGCAGCATTAAGCCTCTTGCTGCAAGCTGCACAATTTCTCCACGATTCTTCTACATGAAGAAGACACTACCAGGGAAAAATTAAGTGATTATGTTTCTTCTCCAGTTTCTTTTACTACTTACAAAATAATGCAATAATATCCATATATATGTATATGAAACAATGAGACCTCAGATTTCTAAGCTATTTTAAACTTCTTCAATTCTTTCTTGATCAATACCAAACTTAGCTGGATATTATGTGAAATATTCTGTGTGACTTAGAGCATGTGCTCTAAATTTCTATAATTGTTTAGGTAGAACTTCAGCCTCCCAAGTGGTGCTATGGTAAAGAATGTGCTTGCCAATGCAGGAGACCCAGGTTCAGTCCCTGGGTTGGGAAGATCCCCTTGAGAAGGAAATGGCTACCCACTTTGGTATTCTTGCCTGGAATATTCCATGGACAGAGGAGCCTGGTGGGCTATAATCCACGGGGTTGCAAAAGAGTCAAACATGACTGAGCCCATACACACATGTTTCCTGATTGTTGAGTAAATGAGTAGATTTCTCTTGATGAGTATGGTAACTACTAGCTACGTATGATTTTTAAATTTAAATTCAGTATAAATTAATAAAATTTAAAAATCCACTTTTAATCACACAACTACTTTTTAAATCACACTTAACCACATTGGAAGGACTGATGCTGAAGCTGAAACTCCAATACTTTGGCCACTTGATGTGAAGAGCTGAGTGATTAGAAAAGACCCTGTTGCTGGGAAAGACTGAGGGCCAGAGGAGAAGGGGACGACAGAGGATGAGATGGTTGGATGGCATCCCAACTCAATGGACATGAGTTTGAGTAAGCTCTAGGAGTTGGTGATGGACAGGGAGGCCTGGAGGGCTGCAGTCCATGGGGTCTCAGAGTTGGACAGGACTGAGCGACTGAACTGAACCACTTTTTAAGTGTTCAGTGTTTACAGTAAGGTAGTAGCTACCATACTGAACAGCTCAGATTATAGAACATTTCCATCATCTCAGAAAGTTGTATTATATAGTACTATTTTAGGTCTTGAAGTGTCAAATTTTAAAAACTGAGTGTTAATTTTCCAATTATGAAAGGGATATGAGTTTAAATATGGTGATAACTTATTGACCTTCAGGGTCAGATCTCTGCTCAACATACTAACCATGTGACCTATACAAATTAGTTTCTTGAACTTTAGTTATTCCAGAACTACAAAACAGTGATAAAATGCCCATTTCCCTGAGCTATTGTAAATGAAAGTGCTTTGTAAATAAAAAATTCACATTGAACTTTGGGGGCATTGCATGAGGGTGTGCAAGTGGTCACCATGTGTCTTTTGCCAGCTCTTAAAATGGGGGGACAATTTCAAGGCTGACTTTAAAATAGGTGGGGTTAGAAATGCAGTAGTGACCCAGCTCCACTAGAAACTGGAATCGGTCACATGCTATTTTTGTCAGGTGTATCATATTATCAACCTTTCCTCTCTCGACTCAGCTGCATCTAGAAACACACTGGTTGTTTGATCGTATTTGAATATATTTTATCCAGAGCCACATCCTTAAAGAGCAATTCTTACCCACATTCTTACCCATCAGTGTCTGAGTAGCACAAAAGGGGGCCCTCCTTTCATTTGGTGGCTGTCACTGACCTTTCAAGACCAAATGCAAAGACTCTGTTCTGCCTTTTGATTCAGAATACAGAGGCCCACCACTCACCCTGGGATGATGCCCTGGTATAGCATCAGTGAGCTGATTCTTAAATAATCTCATCACAAACAGTGTGTAAGCCATTTGCAAAGTCCCACAGTTTATGCCGTTTTCCCATGGAGGAGGACATTAGAAACTTAGCCCCATTTCATTATCCATTTGAATAACTTTTTCAATTTCGAGCTTGCTGCCTAACCATGAGGGCTGAATTATGACTAGATTCTCCCTCTTGCTCTTTCTCTCTCTCCTTGCCTAGTGGGAGCACTAAATAGATAAATAAAAATCACTGCAGAATAATTGTAGGTGCTGTGGGCTAGAAGCCAAACTGGGCTGATCCGCAGCCTCTGAGCCTTGTCTGTCTGGGTCTTTTTTTTTGGCCCATCATTATAGAGAATTCAATTATAATCTTTCTCCATAAGCACAGTGGAAGTTTGCATACACCAGCCCTGAGGCATTATTCATCATAATGCATTTTGAGAGTGAAAGAAAAAGAGGAAGATGTCTCTGGTTTCCCCTAAAGCTGTATTTTTCATTTGGAGACTTGGTCAAATTTTAGCATTTTTAACCCTCCCCTAAGTCCCTTTCTCATGCAAAAGCTATTTTCAGAGTATCTTCACAAAAGTGCAAGAGGATGGCTTGAATATGCAGGAAGGCTTGTTGGCATTTACCAGGAAGGGTCCCCCTTACAAAATGCCAAGCAAGCAAAAAGAAATTTAAGCCTGGGGATTTGTCCCTTTCTGTGTAGGATTTGGGGACTGGGGGAACATCTTAGGGAAAGTTTCCACTGAAGGGGAGACAACCATGTCTGTAGGAATCTGCTTTCTCTGATACTACAGCCTGTCCTAATAATGACAGCTATCCCTGAATGTTTCCTCCGGGCCTGGCACAATTCTGAGTGCTGAAAAGGTATTAACCCATTTAAAATTTGTAGAACTCCTTTGAGGAAGATAGTATAATTATTCTCATTTTGTAGAGGCAGACCTAGAGAGGTTTTTTTTTTTTTTTAACCCAATCTAGTCACAGAACTAGTAAATGGCAAAGTTGAGATTTAAAATCTAGACAGAGCCTCTTTGTTTATTCTTTGTTGATTTGCCGTTGTTGTTTTATTTTATTAAATAGTTGCTAAGCCGTGTCTCTTTGTGACCCCATGGAACGTAGCCTGCCAGGCTCCTCTGTGGGTGCGATTTCTCAAGTAAAAATACTGGAGTGGGTTACTATTTTCTTCTCCAGGGGCTCTTCCTGACCCAGGGATTGAACCTGTGTCCCCTGCTTGGCAGGTGGATTCTTTACCACCAAGCCACCTGGGAAGCCCTTTATCCTTTATATATGCACAAATATTTTATATTCAAAATAAGAAGGAAATACTCAAAATGACTACAGTTAATCTTGTCTGCTTCTTTTAACATGACAATCATAGATCAGGGGAGTGTGAAGGGGCTCCAGGGAATTTCTTGCATTTCAAACATATTTCTCCTTTCCTTTACTATGTAGGAGCAAATCAGTTTCCTCCTGTAGTCAAGCTCTGTCACCCTTTCAGTAGAATAGCTCCCTTTTTTGTCTGTTGATTCACTGGCTTGACAATCACAAAATGGCCAGGTGGCAATTTCAAGTTTCAGTTTCAAAGAACCATTGCTCTGTCCCATGGGAGAAATATTCTTCCTTCAGAAAGCTTGTCTTGTAGCAGATCCCTCACTTGTGGGAACAAGACACAAAAATGTTTCTAGCAGATCACTAAGAAGAGATGGCTCAGCCATTTCCACCCCTGATTACAGTCCCAAAAATCTTGTCAATGGGAGAAGTACTACCACCTATTGGTGACTGATTTAGAGCACACACTGTCTCCTGTAGAACACTGTCCCAGCCCTGCAAGGTCTTGCTGCTCAGTTGTTACTCTGAGTTTTGAAAACCATTCCACTTGTAGGAGGGATTGGAGGAAATATAAGACCATGATCATGGGCCCATTGCTGTTTCATTTGTTGTAGAATGAGTTCCTTGTTCAGAAGATTGGCTGTGTAGAATGTTACAGTGATGAAGAGGGCATCACAAGTCAATGGATGGTAGTTTTGGTAGAAATATTGCAGGTGGGGCTTCTCTGGTGACTCAGATGGTAAAGACCTTGGTTCAACTCCTGGGTCAGGAAGATCCCCTGGAGAAGGAAATGGCAACCCACTCCAGTATTCTTGCCTGGAAAATCCCATGGACAGAGGAGCCTGGAGGACTGCAGTCCATGGGGTCACAAAGAGTTGAACACGACTGAGCAACTAACACACACAGGGGAGGAAAATGTAGATTAAAGTAAGTGTCTATTCCAGTGAGAACACAGTTCTGCTCCTTCCATGCTGGAAGTGTTTCAATATACACAACCAGGTAGATGAGTGATCCCCCTGGGGAAAGATGCCATACCAAGGGCTTAGCAGGCTGTTGGCAGGTTGGGCATTCTGTAAGGTCAGAAGCCAGATTGCACTTCCATATTGGAAGTTCATAATTGCACTTCCCTAATTGGAAGTCCATATTACTGAACCCATACATAACCCCTGCCTTGTCATCAGAACTACTTTGTTTGTGATCCCACTGGGCAAGGATCAAGGTGGCTGAGGAAATAAACTCACTGATGTCCACAGGACAGGTTATCTTATCTACCTGGTTAAGTTTATGATAATCCACAGTCAATCTTCAGATATTTACATCTTCTGCATTGATGAATGAGGCGGTGATAGGAATCACCATCCTTACCTCCTCCAAGTCCTTGATGGTGTTACTAATCTCCATAATCCTTCCAGAAATGTGGTATTGGTTTTGGCTTACTATTTTGGTGGACAGAGACAATTTCAGTGGCTTCCATTTGGCCATTTTTGCCAGAGTAGTTCTCACTCATTGGATAAAGGAGTCAATATGAAGTTTCTCCTAGATCGTGGTACCGCTATTCATATTATGTATTCTAAGCCTAGTTTAATGACTGTAGTTTCCACTATTATTAATAACCTTTATGAGAACAACCACCACAAATCTCTTTAAGGAGGTTGGATCTCCCTTGCAAATGTATTATTCACAACCTTGGTAAAAAGAATGTGTTTATAACTCTTCAGGGCATGTGATCAGGAAGTGAGTGAGCAGGTCTTACCTGATAAACCCACTCGAGCACTCTAGGCTCTCTAAGACTTTAGATAACTTGTTGTTGCTCAGTCTCTCAGTCATGTCCAACTCCTTGCAACCCCATGGACTGCAGCATGCCAGGCCTCCCTGTCCCTCACCACCTCCCAGAGTTTGCCCATGTTCATGTCTACTGCATCGGTGATGCCATCCAGCCATTTCATCTTCTGACGCCCTCTTCTCCTTCTGCCCTCAATCTTTCCCAGCATCAGGGACTTTTCAAGTGAGTCAGCTGTTTGTATCAGATGGCCAGAATCCTGGAGTTTCAGCTTTAGCATCAGTCCTAGATAACTTACTCTGCAGCATACTAGGGAAGTGCTGGGATTTTAACTTCATTTAGTTTTGACTACCTCTAAGTGCAGGTTTCAGTTAACCAAGCAAGCAAACTGTTAAAGCCATTCCTGCCTCCTCAACCTGATATAGTGAATCTGAAACCACAGCCCTGAGAGTTTTGCATCCTAGGTGCCTTGCTGACTTCACCCTATTCCTGGCTCCAATAGAACTGAAGAGCAAAATACCCGTCCTCCCACCGCACCCCACCCACCCCCTACCCCGCAGTTACCTAAACTGCTGTGTGCAGTGAGCTATCAGGCAAAGAAATACTTCTTTGGAAGCATTCAGAAAAATTGTAATGTGGGATATAAAACATAAGATCACTCCAGTAACCCTTGGCCTTGCTGAAGGCAAATTCCTGGTCTTGCTTTCAAAATATTTAAAGCCAATGGTAAACAATCTAATGCTGCATCAAATTACAGGCCCATATAAACTAGTTGAGAGACTGAATAAGTTTCCTCAACCAGTGGCTTTTAGAGACATGCTCTTTTTTGAGAATAAAAGCTGTTTAGGTCAGTCTCTACAATTTTTTGTATACACTGTCTGTCAAAGTAGTAGTAGTTAATGCCTCAAATACTTTGTTACTTGGAAAATAGAGTTAGCACAAGCACACAGTTCCTTGATCATCCCCAACCTTACGGTCAGATCAAACAACAGGTGTACAGGTATTTATGGTCATTTTCCCTTCTTTTCCTAGCTTCACTTGGCATATGGGTCAGTGAACTTCTCCAAATGAAGGTCACTAGATAAAGTTGTTGACAGGAGAGAAACCAGAAGGCAAGAGAGAACAAACCAGAAAAATAGCAGCAGTCTGGNCCCCACCCCCCGCCCCACGCAGCCCTCTAGTTTGCACCATGTAGGTCTGCGTCTGCTGTGGGAAAGGAGAGCTGGATCTTCTTTCCTCTCCCAGTGCTTGCTCGCTTGGTTTCTGATTCTACAGAGCTGAAGCATGAGCAGGGAGAAGAGGAAAGGACGTAGGAGAATTCTTACTTGTCTGTATGCTTAGTACTATCTGGTTGTCTTAAGTATTTAGACACCTTCTTTCTCTCAGAGCACTCCTATGGGTCTTTTTTTTTTTTTTTGTGGGGAGGGGTGTTTTGCTGGGAGATCCCCTCCCCTACCCTAATGTTGGAAAGTGCTCACTTGTAGTTCCATGGACAATAGTTGATGCCTTTCTCCTGGCTGATCATTTAAAAGGCATTTCTGAAGTCAGAAAGAGAAAAGCAAATGTCGTATATTAATGCATATATAGGAGAAGGTAATGGCATCCCACTCCAGTACTCTTGCCTGGAAAATCCCATGGACGGAGAAACCTGGAAGGCTGCAGTCCATGGGGTCGCTGAGGGTCGGACACGACTGAGCGACTTCACTTTCACTTTTCACTTTCATGCATTGGAGAAGGAAATGACAACCCACTCCAGTGTTCTTGCCAGGAGAATCCCAGGGATGGAGGAGCCTGGTGGGTTGCCGTCTATGGGGTCACACAGAGTCGGACACGACTGAAGCGACTTAGCAGCAGCAGCAGCAATGCATATATATGGAATCTAGAAAAATGGTACAGATGAACCTGTTTGCAGGGCAGGAATAGAGACACAGATGTAGAGAATAGGCATGTGAACACAGAGGGGGAAGAAGAGGTGGGACCCACTGGGAGAGCAGCATTGGCATGTATCCACTACCATGTGTAAAATACATACCTAGCAGGAAGCTGCTGTATAACACAGGAAGCTCAGCTCATCGCTTTCTGATGATCTAGAGGGGTGGGATAGGGTGTGGGAGGGAGGCCCAAGAGGGAGGAGATATATGTATATAAATAAATAAATAAAAGAAATGCCTTTCTGAGCCCCTGAGATCTAGCAGTACATCTCCAGCTTGCCACCCTCCAGGTGGCCCCTCTTGGACAGGATCTCAGGCAGTAACTCACCAACTCTGTCTGCCATGCAGCCCTCCAATCTGGCCAACAAGACATAGAGCTTCTACCTTGGCCAGGAGTGAAACCACAGCCCCTAGTCCAATTCTGCCAGCTACTTACTCCAGCTTCTGTCTCTCCAGACTTCTTAGGCATAAGTGACACATTCCAGAGGACATATATTAAGTTCTCTAAACCATCTCATTGAAATCTCTTCCTTGGGCTGAAAAAGGGGGAGAGAGAGAGAAAGATGAGCCTCATAAGACACTACTAACTCTCTTCCTCTCTGACTGACTCCTCTTTGCATCTATAACTTCAGATTCGTTTTATGCTCTTGAGGTGGATGATAGGTTGTATTGCAGGACTGTTCTGTGAACACCTTCTCTGCAGATCCTCCATGGCACTCCCACATCTATCATCTTAGGTTCACAGCTTAAACTGAGACTAATCTACTTTTTATGAGTATGTATAAGTGGATATGTATATAAACAACATCTGGCTCCCCTAAGGCAGGGGTTTGGCTGTGGCAGAGATGAGATAGCTGTTCAACTACCATTTCTTCTTCTTCCTAGATACACAGTTTAGACAATATTTTCCTCTCCCCTTGCACTTAAGTATTCTTGTGGGAGTGTGGCTCAGTTCTAGCCAAAAGAATATGAGTGAGTACGACGTGTACCTCTTCTAGGTCAGGCCTGTAAAAACATCCTATACATGCATCCTCTAGACTTTTCCTTTTCCACTGGTTTTTGCAGTAGATACAACCATATTGGAAGCCACATATTAAAAATGATGGTTTCACTAATGGAAAAAGTTGGGGCCCTCAATTTTTACAGGGAAAAATACTTCTCTCCACTGAGGAACACATACTTATGTTAGACTTTGTGAGGGGGAGAAGGAATTTCTATTGTAATAAGCCACTGAGATTCCGAGTTGCAACTCTGAGCTTTGCCCTAACTAATAAACCTTTTTAGAGTTTTGAATGTTTCTTCCTTATTTGCATGATCCCTATATTTATTATTAAATATGTGTTATGCACTTTCGCCATAAATTTTGCAAAAAAAAAAAAAATCCAGCTGCTGTTTGCATTTAAAATTGTCTTTATACTGAGCACCTAAAATATTAAGTTTTACACACTGGAATCTGGCAATGACTATTTTTTATGGTTTGAATCTTTTGCCATTGCTTTTAGAAAGATACTCTTTTTTATTCTTGTTGTTTTTATTTTTTAATTTTTTTTTAATTTTTTTACTTTACAATACTGTATTGGTTTTGCCATACATTGACATGAATCCACCACAGGTGTACATGAGTTCCCAACCCTGAACCCCCATCCCACCACCCTCCCCTTATCATCTCTCTGGGTCATCCCAGTGCACCAGCCGCAAGCATCCTGTATCCTGTATTGAACCTAGACTAGCAATTCATTTCTTACATGATAGTATACATGTTTCAATGCCATTCTCCCAAATCATCCCACCCTCTCCCTCTCCCACAGAGTCCAAAAGTCTGTTCTTTACATCTGTGTCTCTTTTGCTGTCTCGGATACAGGGTTATCATTACCATCTTTCTAAATTCCATATATATGTGTTAGTATGCTGTATTGGTGTTTTTCTTTGTGGCTTACTTCACTCTGTATAATCGGCTCCAGTTTCATCCACCTCATTAGAACTGATTCAAATGTATTCTTTTTTTTTTTTTTTTTTAAATTTTTATTTTAACTTTAGTTTACTTTACATTACTGTATTGGTTTTGCCANTTCTTACATGATAGTATACATGTTTCAATGACATTCTCCCAAATCATCCCACCCTCTCCCTCTCCCACAGAGTCCAAAAGTTCATTCTATACATCTCTGTCTCTTTTGCTGTCTCGAATAGAGGGTTATCATTACTATCTTTCTAAATTCCATACATATGCATTAGTATACTGTATTGGTGTTTTTCTTTCTGGCTTACTTCACTCTGTATAATAGGCTCCAGTTTCATCCACCTCATTAGAACTGATTCAAATGTATTATTTTTAATGGCTGAGTACTAATCCATTGTATATATGTACCACAGCTTTTTTATCCATTCATCTGCTGATGGACATCTAGGTTGCTTCCATGTCCTGGTTATT
Organism: Redunca redunca; assembly: GCA_006410935.1. Lineage (NCBI taxonomy): Eukaryota > Metazoa > Chordata > Mammalia > Artiodactyla > Bovidae > Redunca > Redunca redunca. The sequence goes on from SJYQ01004310.1 coordinate 848,325, forward strand.
ATAAACAGTGCTGCGATGAACATTGGGGTACACGTGTCTCTTTCAATTCTGGTTTCCTCAGTGTATATGCCCAGCAGTGGGATTGCTGGGTCATAAGGCAGTTCTATTTGCAGTTTTTTAAGGAATCTCCACACTGTTCTCCATAGTGGCTGTACTAGTTTGCATTCCCACCAACAGAGTAAGAGGGACCCCTTTTCTTCACACCCTCTCCAGCATTTTTTATTGAGGATAATTACTTTAGAATGTTGTGTTGGTTTCTGCCATACAGCAACATGAATCAGCCAAAAGTACACATGTGTCCATTCTCTCCAGAAGCTCCTCCCAACCCCTCGCTCCACCTCTCTAGGCTGTCACAGAGCCCTGAGCAGAGCTCCCTGTGCTATACAGCAGCTTCCCACTAGATATCCATTTCACACATGGTAGTGTATATATGTCAACGCCACGCTCTCATTTCGTCCCACCCTCTCCTTCCCTCGCTGCGTCCATAGTCTGTTCTTTATGTCTGCGTCTCTAAGGAATCTGGAAAAATGGTACTGATAGAAAGATATTCTTGATTGTTGGTAATTGTAAATTCAATTGCCAGCCTCTCCATTGATATTCTGTTCTACCCAGCAAGTCTTAGTTCTTGGTTTGGAGACTTTTCATCTAGAACTACACTAAGATTTTGAAATGGTCACTTGAAATACTGAGAGAAAAGTTCCCAGCTAAAGAGGGAAACAATATATGCTGTTGGGCCTGGTAAATAAGATTAATCTTATACCATTAAAAAAAAAAGTCTTGTCACAATTTACATAAGTAAAGTTCAACTTCAGAGTTTTGCAACTTTGTATCCTTATTCCTATCTCCTGCCAGACATTCAGCACTCCCAAGATAATTCCTGGATGAGTAGGAATCTTTAAGAACTTTCATTATTCATGAACCCAAATTCACCTTTTCTTGACTTATATCCTATTTGTTTAGATAACTGCAATGAAAAACAGAATCTGAATATAAGCACTCACATCTACATTATTATCCCATATCCAGGGTGGCAAAGAATGGGAGAATTTGTGCAACTTTGGAGAGGAGACCCCTAATATCAAGCTACCTTGGGCATTCCCACTTTGTTTACAGGTGGGGCTGACCCTGAGTCAGAAGTGATTAATGCAATTATTCAGCATCTGATTTGATCACTTCAAAAAAAAAAGGCAACATCAACAACAGTCTTTTCAATGGTAAGATTTTCAGTATTGGTATACTCAGGATTTCAGTGAAATACAAGAATTTTTTTAGGGAAAATGTTGCATGTTGAAGATGTCTGCATTCCCAGTATTTACCACAGTATCTGACATTTAAGAGCCATTCAACACACATATGTTCAATGATTGAAAACTTTTACCATGAGGACTCAGAAAGTAGCTTGGAGGTGTCAGGTACAAACACCTGAGAAAAAAGAGAAACTGGAGGGAAAAAAAAAAATCATGCTTTAGCAATATTTGTTGAACAGAGACATGAGAACTTCAGGAGAGTAAAAGCTTAGAATATCAAAACAACAACAAGAAAGAACAGCAAGAGTGAAGCCAAGGATGTGGTCAGAAATTTTGGTACATCCAGAGAGACAAGGGCTGTCCAAGAAAATGGCACCAGCTCAAAGAACTACTGCTTGTGAAAAACCAAGAAGGAGTTCCAAGGGAGAGAGAATCTAGGAGAGACAAATATGGCAGAAAGCCACTCCCAAAAGTCTCGTGGGAGAGAGGCATACAGATCGGAGCTTCCTCTGATGATGCATTAGCTCAGCTGTTCCCACTGGAGGACCCCTCTTACTCACTTTGTGCACCCTTAAGTCATCAAGTGGGAAGACGTTGATTTATTTTTATTCACCTCCTGACTGAAACACTGTCCTGAGGACTTCCAGAGCTGGGGCAGGAAGAGGAAGAATCTAAAACACTGGAAGGAGACTCCAGATATGGGGAAAGTTGACACCATCCTCCCCAGACTCCTGACATAAGAATCACAGCCCTGAATGGGGTGAGATCTACTCTGACAATGTGTTTCATATGAAAAAGCAAGCAGTTTGTATGTGTGTAAATGCCTGGCAGGTATGCTTGGCAGATATCTCGCATTATTTATTACTATCATCTCATGATTTATTAAGTCAGATTAGCATCTCAGATTAGTTTAGCAGTGAACAGGAGTAGGAGGATAAGAGGTCTGGGGAAACTTAACTCCAATAAAGAGCTAAAATACTGGATGGTTAAGGTCTAGAACAGAGGTTCTCCTAGTATGGACATTCGGACCAGAAGCATCAGCACAACTTGTGCTGTTGTTAGAAATGAAAAAAGCCCCTAAATTTGGGACTTTTCCCTTAGAATAATTTCTCAGAAGAACAGTTATGGTACCAAAATACATAAACACCTTTAAGGCATGTTATAGGTATTTTAAAACTGCTTTCTAGAAGGATTATATCAATTTGCATTTCTATCAGCAATTAACAAGCATTCTAGTTTTCCCACACATTTACTTGAATAATTTGATTATTTTGGTTAGTTTGGGGCAGATATTATAGTTCAAAAATAGAGGAATGATTTAATTCTCATTCCTGAACTGGAATTTCTTTTATCTTGTCCTTCCTTGTACTTGAAAGTAGATCATGAGTTGAGATATTGCTCATTCATTCCCATCATTAAACTAGAACCAGAAACTGGAATTTTTTTATGACATTATTTGCTCAGGAGTCTGAATAAGGCACATCTGATTTGAATCACATCTATGAGTTTAGTTAATTTGGTTCTAAAAAAACTCTTAATAACAACATCACTTAGAAGGTGCTATCAAGGTATGATCCCTGAAGTGTTAAATTGAAGTCTCAATATGAAGTGAAGGAAAAAATAAGAAAAAACAGAGTAAGCCACATTCAGTCTTTATAATTGCTCATNCCTTTTAACTAAGCACTTTGACATCAATTATTTCATTATGCCAATACTGTTATTCTAAGTCTTAAGCTAAATAAATCAAAGTTTTTGGAGGTTAAACGACTTGCCTAAGGTTACAGAGCTACTTATACCAGAGATTGACCAAAACCCTAGAATTTCTATTCATCCATCCATCCATTCATTGATTAAGTGAATAATATGTATTGACCATGCTATATTTCAGTGCTAAGTCCTGAGACTAGAACATTGAACACAAATAGAGATAGAAATTGTACTTTCCCACATAAAGCTTTTATTAGACAATATGAAACAGACATGAAAGCATTCAATTACATAATCAATGACATAAACTATGGTACATATTACAGAGGAAAGAAACATGGAAAGAATAATGGAGAGCTATGTTATTTAGACAGAAATGGTCAGAGAAAGCCCCTCTAAAGAGATGATGTATAAGCAAAGATCTAAAAGGCAAGAAGGCTTCAGGCAGGAGTGTGGTAGTGTGTGTATATACATTTAGTAAAAGATGCATTCCAGATAGATCCTGATGTTCAGATCCCTGACATGGAAAATCTTTGCACAAGTTTCAGGAATAGAATAAACACAAGTCTGCCTGGTGCAAACTGCAGTAAGTTATACCATTTGACAAACCCCACCAAGCTCCCTGCTTGCAAACAGTTTTATTAACTCTCTCTTCAATACAAATAAACAAATAAAAAGAGCAGACATGTTAGGAACATTTCCAAAATGAAAGAATAGACTAGAAGAATCCCAAAAACGGATAAGGTGGAGGAGAACTCTCAAAATCAAATGATAATTAATATTCTTAGAATGTGTTATGATATCCATAAAACAAGTACAGGATGCTATGAAAAAAGGAACAGAAGATTAAGTGTAAATTCTTAAGGATTGTAACCTGACAATCAAATTTTTTTAATCAATAGAAATATTGAAAGATACATATTTAGGGGCAATCCCATAGATCATAAAGAAAAAACAATGAGAAAGGTCGATAATCAGCCCAAGAAAAGAGGATATAATTAGAAAATTGCTACAAGAAACCCACCATTCAACTAATTTGATTCAATAAAAATTCACCAAATTACAAGACACATTTCTCCCATTTAAAATAGACTGTTGAGTTAGTGCCCAGCACAATGAACAGGAAAAGGCCTACAGCATGGATTCTTCCATTGTGGATTTTAGAACACAGGAGTAGAAAACCCAAAGGTAGACAAAAATAAAATAAACACACACAAAGTAAAAGGAACCAGGATAACTAATTGGACTTTTCAATAGCAACACTGAAAATTAGAATAAAAAGAGCATTGCTTCAAAATTCTGATTGATCATAATTTTTAACATAGAATTATATTCCTAGCTAAACTTTTATCCAAAAGGATGCATATATTGAAATATATGAAAATACATATATTTTTATAATTGTAAGAATTCAAGTAGATATATTCTTTCTTTAAAAGTTATTAAAGAATGTCCTTTAGGAAAATACAATTGTAAACCAGGAAAGAGAAAGTGATACAGGAAGGATTTCACTTAACACAGGAAAGTGAGGAAGAGGAGTCATGAGATGTCACCTGTTCAGGAAAACAAGGATTGATTAATGCAGGACAGATGGTTATGGGTGTGAAAACTCCAGAGAAAGAATATGGAAATCTGATGTGTTTGCTTTTTGGAGTAGGTTATTAAAAAGCCAAATAACTCCTAAAAGACTATTGACTCTGTGCATTTACTTCTTAGATAAAAAATGAAAACCATTTTAAAAGGAAGTAAACAAAAGCAAATGGGCTGGATAAGTTTGCTTAGGGAAAAGGAAAAGCAGCTAAGACTGAGACCTGAGAACATTCTGAGTCAGAGGTCAGATAAAGGGAGGAGTGGGTGTCATGGGAGCCAGAAGAGAGTGTAAGGGGAAGGTGGTTGGCTACCACCTTCAAGGAAAAGTTGAACAAGATGAGACTTGAAAGCCATCCGTTTGACTTGGAAAATCGGGTATGCTCATTTCCAGCTGAAAGTATTGGCCAGGTGGAAGGGGGCAAAGCTAGAATAAAGTGGGAAAAGTTAGTGTGAAGCCAATGCACGTTGTTGTTGTTTTTGTTTAATCCCTTAGTTGTGTTTGACTCTTTGCGACCCCATAGACTATAGTCCACCAGGCTCCTCTGTTCATGGGATTTCCCCAGGCAAAAATACTGGAGTGGGTTGCCATTTCCTTCTCCAGGGGATCTTCCCAACATTTCCTGCATTGGCAGGTGGATTCTTTATCACTGAGCTACCAGGAAACCTGAGGTCAATGTACATACAGACAACTCTATTTGTCTTAGGCTGTGAACTCAAGAAATAGTATAAAGAGAGTCAGTAGATGCTTTTTGTTTTGTTTTCAATAAATTCAGGCAATAATAGAGCATGTTTGTTTAGTGGTGGGCCTGACCCAGTATGAGAGGAACTGATAATGTAGAAAGAGGGAACAACCAAAGTAGGACAGTATTTGAGGGGATGAGAGCCCAGTGCATGCAGAAGGAGTTGGACTTTGATAGGCTGATGGGCACTTTTTCCATTTTAACCAGAGCAAAGGAGGAGAAAATGGGCCCCACTGAAGATTGCAGGTTTGGTAAAGTGAAGATGATTTTTCAATTTTATCCATGAAATGAGAAGTCATCATCTGAGATAGAGCAAGGAAGGTAGGAAGTTTCAGGAGAGAAAAAGAAGGTATAAAGTTGTATTCTTAGGGAATAGGGAAGTAAGTCAACAAGAGAAAAATACAAGACCTGCTGGGCAGTTTTGAGTGCCCATTTGAAGCTGGAGCTCATGAATTTAAAGTGGTTCTATAGCTCCCTTGCATTTTTTTCTATACGCATTCAGGAGCTCAGGTACAAGTTAAGACAAGGAGAAGGTAGAGTTTACTCATTGCTGGGGTCTGGTCTGATGAATAAGGTGGAGGAAGTGAAGAGCACAAGTTTTTGCAAGGAAAAGGTCATAGTGAGAAAATGCTAGAATCTAGACTGATGGGCAGAAGGAAAGGGCTGACCTCATGGAAAAATGGGGATTGGTAGATGGGATGGCTTTGCCCCTGGGGCCTTGGAGTCTCAAGAGAAAGTAGACATTTGAATATCAGGACACAATGTAATAATCTTGCTGGAATTGTAATTGGAAGAATAGGGTTGCATGCTTGTCAAGAGAATCTATCGGACTTTCCATCAGGCTGCTGTCCAGGGCAGAGCTGAAAGTGCCAACCTCTGAGTTCCCGTATCTGTCTTCAGAGCCCTGAGAGAATTTATTTAAATGAGGGCTGACCTAAAGTTGATTCCCAGCTCTCCTCCAATTAGAATGCCATATGTACTGTAGAAGCCAAGACCTAGGCTATCAGAAAGCTAGTGTCTCAGATCCTGGGGCCACCACTTACAGGGCTGTAAGGCTTCAGGGAAGCAATGTAATCTTCCTGACCTTGAGAAATATTCCTGGTTTCTAATGTGTTTCTTAGAGATATGATTTTGAGTGAGTAGAATGCATGTGTCCCACTGGAGAGAAGAGAACATCATACATCATCCCATACATAAGTGTGAGGGTTTTATTACATCAAACAAGGAATGTCCAACCAGCCTTGCTAAATACTTATTGCAAAGAGAAAAAGCTATGGATCAATTACTCTGAAATCAGTTATTTTGGTTGACATTTCCAGTGATAACTGCGTGGTAAATACTAATCCCATAAGATGTGACCATTTAGTTGCTTTTTGCCTGTTCCTCTCCTCACTAGCATGCTTCCTCCAGGTTCAGGGGTTTTGTACTCAGGAAGCTCTTCCCCAGATGCATTCATATTTAGAGTTTCACATTCTGTAGGTTTCGTTTGAACAACCACTTCCTTGGAGACACCCTCCATGACCAACTCTTGGCAGACCATCCCCAGCCCACCACCATTATTCTCTGTCATAGACACAGTCCATTAGTTTTCTCTTGGCACTTAGCTAGCACCTTTTATACTTGTGTATTTATTTGTGTCGTTTATCATCACATCCCCTCTCTGTTGCCCAACAGGTGGAAGATATTAAATTTATATTCAATGGTTGAAAAATGGAGAATATTGATATCTTGGGCATGATGTCTTCTTGTATGATAAAGTGGTTATGAGATTGTTAGTCTTTCACCTTTATTTGGGCAGTGATTTTGTGTTTTTTCCTTTAATTAAAAAAATTCTATACAATTTTAAAGGTTACTTTCCATTTTCAGTTATTGCAAAATATTGGCTTTTTCCTCATGTTGTACAATACATCCTTGAGCCTAAGCCTCAGTAGTTTATATCTCCTCCTTTCCCACACCTATATTGCATTTCCTTCCCAGTGGTACCCACCAGTTTGTTCTCTGTGTCTGTGAGTCTGCTTTTTTTTTTTTGTTATATTCACTTGGTTGTTGTATTTTTTAGATTTTACGTATAAGTGATATCACACTGCATTTGTCTTTTTCTGATTTATTTTACTTAACATTATGTCCTTCAAGTCCATCCATGTTGCTGCAAATGACAAAATATTTTTTGATAGCCGATTAGTATTCCATTGCATATATGTACCACATCCTCTTTATCCATTCATCCTTAGGACACTCAGGTTGCTTTCAAATCTTGACAGTTGTAACTAATGCTGCTATGAGTGATCCTGAGTTTTGTTCCCAAGAGTATGCCTAGTATATGACAGGTGCCCCCCAAAATGCATTGGCTAAGTAGATAAATTGATGGGTGAATAGACAAACAGGTTTCACAAATAATTTTTCCAGAAGAAATAACATTGCCCAAATATAAGTATTCTATAGATGTTTTGTTGAGATTTTCCTTTAGCCAAGTGAAGATTAGTTCCAATGGTCTCAAATATTTTTCAGGCTACAACTATTTCATCCTCATTATATGAAGTATTACTTAAGACCACAATCATTCAAAGGAGCACTTTTGGAAAAGGATCCTGTTCTTTCTCAGAATATTGCCTGAAGTTTATTCACCTAAGAGCGGGGCTGAGGTGACTTTTATTTGGATTGTGTTCTTGTTAAACAACTGTGCCTAGTTTCCCATTAACTCATTTGGGTCTCCACTCAAACAGAGCTGCCTGCTATTTGAATATCTCTGATTCGCTGCCACTTAGCATCTTCCAAGTTGAGTTTAGGAAAATGGCATTGAGGGATGACAGTGGAGAGAGAGGTTTCTTGAAGGACACATAATCTTCCCTTTCTCCAAGTTATCTTTCAACCAGAGCTGCCCGCTATTTGAACAATCTCTGACTCGCTGCCACTTAGCATCTTCTAAGTTGAGCTTAGGAAAATGGCACTAAGGGATAACAATGGAGAGAGAGGTTTCTTGAAGGACACATAATCTTCCCTTTCTCAAAGTTATCTTAGATATAGTTTTGAATTAAACCAGAGCATCAACCCACTCCAGTATTCTTGCCTGGAGAATCCCATGGACAGAGGAGCCAGGTGGGCTACAGTCTATGGGGTTGCAAAGAGTCAGACACAGCTGAGCATACACAGCAGCAGCAGCAACCAACTGCTAGGTACTAGACAATGTTTCATTTGTCCCTAAAGGACTACATTTCTGAATTATGCTTGGTTTTGATGCATTAGCCTCCACTGGGGATCACTGTTGACATAACCCCATGGAAGCTATCCTAGGGTCTATTGTGAGTAACTGTTGAGAAAGTCATTCATTATGATACACCATATCCCTTCTAGGAAGGGCCACAGGTGATACCCTCACATGATCTGAGTATGAAGATAAATTTGCTTTCTTTGGATTTTTTTTTTTTAATTACATGATTACTGGGACTTCCCTGGCTGTCCAGTGGTTAAGACTTCACCTTTCAATGCAGGGTGTGCAAGTTCAATCCCTGGTCAGGGAACTAAGATACCACATGCCTCGTGGCCAAAAAAAAACAAAACATAAAACAGAAACAACCTTGTAACAAATTCAGTAAAGACTTTGAAAATGGTCCACATCAAAAAAAAAATCTTTTAAAAAATTGCATGATCACTGTGAATTGTTCAACTGACCAGATTCCCCTTTTCTCATTGGCTCCTGGAAAGTGGCTCACTCTGAGCAGGTATACATTCCTCATGTGCTGGTTGAGAGCCTCCTTCCTGGTCTCCCTTGTCTGCACCCAGAATTGTCTTCTTGTCCCCCCATTTAAACTTGTGTTTTCTTATTCTATGTTAAATGTTGTTGAACATTTTTTTTCAGATTACTGATGAAAATAAAATATGAGTAAATGAAAATTAATAATAATTTCTATCTTGCTGAGGGCTTCCCTCGTGGCTCAGATGGTATAGAATCTGCTTGCAATGTGGGAGACTTGGGTTTGATCCCTGGATTGGGAAGATCCCCTGGAGTAGGGAATGGCAACCCACTCCAGTATTCTTGCCTAGAGAATCCCATAGACAGAGGAGCCTGGTGGGCTGCAGTTCATCTTGCTGAACTATTATAAGAATTACCCATACACAATTTAACATATACACAATTTAAAATGTAAAGGATCTTCGGTTAGTGATTCTGCTGCCATTACCATTATTGCTGCTGCCCACACTCCAAGGCCTCATCTTAAATTTTCTTACCTTACTATCAAGCCGTCGCCTGTAGCTTTAAATGGGCCCTGGTTAGATTATTGTATTAGTATCTACCCTCCCATTCTCCTGCACAATTACCCTAATGGCACATACTGGATAACAGCTGGAGAGTATTAGGGATGTCAGTCTGGTTTTAATTTCATTAAGAACTACTTGAGACTGCTTCACAGATCTGGCCACTGACCACTTAGTGAGGGAAGAAAAGGTACTGAGCTTTGAAAAGAGGTCCTGTTCAAAATCCAGGGAATAATTTGGAAGCACTGGGGGTCAGCTAGGACTTTGCTACCCAAAGTGTGCTCAGCAAGTCAGCAACATCAGCCCCACCTGGGCACTTGTATTCAGGCCTCCTCCTACTGAATCCGCATCTGCAATTTAACAACCGTCCCAGGTGATGCATTTTAATGTTTGAGAAGCACTGAACTAGGACAGACTGTGAGGACAGCAGTCCGGGCAGCCTGCATTAGTGGATGGAGAGGTGCCATGCCGCCAGCCCACTTGGCAGGGTTTCGATGGGATTATGGGAAGTATGTGCACACAGGGACCTGGAGAGCGGTTCAGATCCTCACCCTGCCGCTGGTGTGCTGTGTGATCTTCGACAACTGATTTCACCTTTCAGAACTCCAGTTTCTTCATCTGTTAAATAGAAATAATCACACACACACCCCTTGGCAGTTTGCTGTGCAGATGGGATGAAATCATGTATGTTAGGATGACCCACATAGAAATCTCAAAGTATGACAGTTTCTAAGCAATGTCATACAATGACCAGCTGCAGTCTTTGTCTAAAAGGCACTGGGTTTTGTGAACCATCTCTAGACCACAGGACCTCGAAGGTGGCTGTCTATGGACCAAGGGCCAGAGTCACTGCAGGCACTGTCTCTAAGGGTCTAGGGTCCTCTAGACCGTGGGTCCTTTCCCCTGGGGCTTCTCTCCAAGCAAAACTTAGCCAGGACCTTCTTGCTTGATTCTCCATTAAGGGAAGACCAACTAGGAAGGAATAGGCCACCCTAAAGAAGAGGAATTATTAGTCCCATTTGATAAATGAAAAAACGGAAATTGATTGACTCATACCCCACTGCCAACATTCAGAGACTTGGGGTTTGGACACACCTTTTTCAACCCTGTGCTCTTTCTATCTGCATGATAATTACTGTGGATACATTGATCCCACCATTGTAATTGGGATTTAATTAATACTAATCTAATAATACTCATTCTAAGGTAGGGTATCTCTGTAATGCACACCCCAGTTACATAGTCTGTTCACACAAAATAAGGGCTCTCTTGTTTAAACACTTTTGTAAATATAAATGGTGTCTCCTTAATTATAACATCCTATAAATCCCACTGGCCTTGGGGCTCTAAATCGTTTTTATGGTTCTGCTAATTGCAATTAGTACCTCATCTCACATTGAATGGTCCTTGTCTGCAAGGACAGTGACCAGGGGCTTCCTGGAGTCTACTCTGTGTGATTACTTTGGTAATATTTCACCTGCATCTTCCTGGGCTAAAAAGCACCAACATTTCACATCAAAACCTTGATTTACTAACCATCTGCTCAGAAGTCTGTCATCGACAGGGATGATTTCTTACTCCCTCCAGACTGCAAGACTCTGCCAAGGTTCCAGTGAGTCAAGGCCTGACCTTGAAGGCAAAAAGCATACTGTCCCTCTGTCTTTAATAGGTTTAATTGTCTGCCTATAAAGGTAGGCAGCAAGCCCTTTTGGTTTTTCTTGCCAAATTTCCTACATGTTGGAGATGTGACTTCAAGGCAGCCTCCTAGCGGGCTCTCTGAGGAATTTCTTCTTCATTGAGATTTTATTGTTAGGATCTCTGATATAATAATCTTTTAGTTGGAAGGGACAGATTTGCTTAGTCCCCTGGGAGGGAAAAAGAAGAGATGAAATGAAAAGATATATGTGTATGCTAACCCAGGAAAAGTTGAAGAAGTGGGTAAAGCAAAGTCACAAACTTGGCTGTCTTTGGGGAACAGCTTTTTCTATCTGTCAGCTATACTTTCCTGAGGACTGTTGCTCTACTTTTTACTTCCACTGTGTTTATTTGTGATTTCCTCTTAACTTCCATCCACATCCTACACCATGGCTGACAGGTCATCTACTCCATGGCTATTTTTTACACTCAAGCCTAACTGGCAACAGCCTCTCCCATCTTCACATGGCAAAATTCCTTAAAGAGAAATCAGATTGGCCCAGGTGGTTTTCACAGGTCAGGCATTGAATTGAGTGCCTGCCCAGCCCAGCTTGATGATGGTCCCTTGTCTCCCTCTTCCAGGAGTCACCATGAGTAGGGTAGAGCCTCTAGGACCCATCATGGACTGGACATGAACTTGTCATTCCAGGCACATCCTTGTCATTCCATTTCTCTGGGCCATGACTTAGTTGGGGCAGAGGGAGTATGCACAAAGTTACCTCAGCCACAAGTTGTTGTATTTCAGCCGCTAGGTCACATCTGACTCTTTGTAACCCCATGAACTGCAGCACACCAGGCTTCCCTGTTCTTCACTGTCTCTTGGAGGTTGCTCAAACTCATGTCCATTGAGTCGATGATGCCATCCAACCATTCCATCTTCTGTCGCCTTTTCTCCTCCTGCCCTCAATCTTTCCCAGAACCAGGGTCTTTTCCAGTGAGTCAGCTCTTCACAACAGGTGGCCAAAGTATTGGAGCTTCAGCATCAGTCCTTCCCATGAATATTCAGGGTTGATCTCCCTTAGGATTCACTGGATCTCCTTGCTGTCCAAGGGACTCTCAAGAGGCTTCTCCAACACCGCAGTTTGAAAGCGTCGATTTTTTGGTGCTCAGCCTTCTTTATGTCCAGCTCTCACATCCATACATGACTACTGGAAAAACCCTAGTTTTGACTATATGCACCTTTGTCAGCAAAGTGTGTCTGAGGTACAAGTAGCACCAAATGCAGCAACAAGGATGAATAGGAGAAGAGACAGCAAGCGCCCATAAGAAAGGATATTGCTCAGCTCAGTCCCTGGGGCACTCCAGGCCCCTCTGCTTAGACCCTCCAGGCCTTGTGTCTTACTGACCTGGGCTCTCAGGCTTCCCCTTCTCCTTCCTCTAATTAGTCCCAACCTCTGACTCCATAAACCCTGCCTTAAAGTCTTAGTTCCCAGGTTTTGACTTGTGATTCTTGACCTCTGATGCTTGTCCTCTTACCAAACTTGTTTTCCTTTTTATATCTTCATTTTGAAAATCCAGCNCCAACCTCTGACTCCATAAACCCTGCCTTAAAGTCTTAGTTCCCAGGTTTTGACTTGTGATTCTTGACCTCTGATGCTTGTCCTCTTACCAAACTTGTTTTCCTTTTTATATCTTCATTTTGAAAATCCAGCTTGAGGGTAATATGCTATAGTGTCTACCTCAATTATGGAATGGGGCCCATAAAATAAATTGACTCTTTCCTCTAGAAATAATGTGATTGGGCCATTCACTTCATAGAATATCAAGTAGGCATCAACCTTGAGAAAAAGCATGTATGAAGAAAGATTCTAAAATAGAATATTAAAAAGAATGTGAAATTATTCTTACACTATGGATATTCTTATACAAAATATGAGATATGAGGATTAAGTGAGATGGAAATTTTTGAAAGAAAAAACCTAGGGTGTTCACTTTATACTTTTGTTTAAAAATTCTTCAGAGTTTGGGTTGCTATACTGCTTTTAACATTTTGTTTAAAAGAGGGGCAGGGGTGGGATGAGAATGGTGTGAACCTCCAGAACAAGTGATCAGAGGGAGAATGAAGTCCTTTCTAATTAACTGCCACAGTTGGACATGTTAAGTCAGCCTGCTGCCCCCTCTCCATCTCTTGAAAACAGCAGAAATGTTTCAAGGTGCTTTGCCAAAAGTGATCAATAAACTTCCTTTCAAGTCTGCTTTGTCAAAGTAAAAGGTGGAGAGTGCTGACCGGAAGTATGAAAGTGAGGTTGTGGGTGAGTAATGGAATGAAGGGGATAGAGTTTGAGGATCAGATCGAAAGAACAGAAGCACTGTGGGTAAGACGCACCAACAGGATGAAGCAAAATGACCTTCTGGGATGAGATGTTTGGAGGTGACTCAGATACCCAGAGAAGATAAAGTCGTGGCTGGTCTTTGGGAGTGCATGGGACCCACGTCCCAAAGGCCTGCCTGTTAACTAAGATTCCAAGGTCTGGGCAACTAAGTGATAGGGAGCACTCAGAATGGGGAGGTCAGCCCTCTGGAGCTAATGTCTAGCAACCAGAGTTATGAAAGCAGAATTGCCCAGTCATGTGCGCCATGAGAATGATTGCCCCAGGCCTCATAAAATCAGGATCTCTTGCCGCTTTCCAGCAGGGCACCATGTTGTCGCTTGGTCTGGCTGCCCTGCTCTGAACAGCAGGTAACACAGGGAGAATGTGTTTGTTTTTATGCTGCGCACTAAACGGGTCTCTGTCGGGTATAAGTGATGTCAGACTTCCCAGACAGGCTGCTTTTCTGTTGACCAGTGTCATGTCTGTATTACCATGGACTTCAGGTAGAAGATTTTGGACCTTAACTGTAACCCCTCTGCAGCTTAACAGGAGATAGACAGTGGTTCTTAGGATGAGGATCTCAATAAATTTGAGTTCTATAACCCAATAGATGCCAAAGAACCATGGATGGAAAGCAAGGTGATAGAGTCACCTAGATGTTGAACCAAGAATCCAGGAACTATATTCTCTCAGCAGGTCTGCAGCATTTCAGGATCTGAATTCCTCTTCTATCCTATGGGAATAAAACTATTTCAAATTTATGTTTTGTTAATAATTACTTGATTCAGTCCTACGCCTTTTAACCTGTCAACCCATCCCAGGTTTCCTAGTGAGAACCCAGTAATAGTGAGACCCTGAGAGTTTCTTATATGAATTAGAGTCTATATCCTGAACTCTCTCATTCTGTCCAGCCTTGCTTTCTAACTGCTCACACCTCGGGTTTTCTTGGCTTCTGCATCTCATTTCTCATCAGTGTTGAGATGAGCCTCTTAGGGAAAAAGCCTCCAATTCCAGTGTGCCCCTCTGCCATACATCTTCCTCTTGATCTTAGCATTCTTTGAGACTCTCCCTATAACAGCCTCACCCACTGGACCCTCCCTGGCACCATTTTCACTTAATTTCACCCAAGATCCAACAATGAGAACTACGCAATCATTACTTAATGCCCTGTGATTTTATTCAGAGTCCTGCCCTTAACCAGAAAGCATGTTGGTATAAAACAGAGGCTGGGTCTTGCTTTTGCTGTTTAAGAACTATTCCATTTAATATTTCACATAATTGTCCTGACTTGGGGACATATTTTTAAAATATGAGTGATAGCAACAACCCCAAACAAGCAAACAAGAATACTGAAAGAATGAGTAAACACTATTGTAAAGTTCATTTCATGTAAAGTAAGCCCCAAAAGACATGAAAAACTATCCTGTAAACAAAAGAATTTTAGGGACAGAATGTTTGAAAAATGTCATATTATGCATGAAAGCACATTAATGGCTCTGAGAAATACTACAGTAAAGAAACCTATTTAAATTTGCCTAATCCAGTATTTGCCACATTAATTTGACCAAGAATCCTTTGTTCATGAACATCTATTCCTATATATCATGGCAGTGAAGCTAAATGGAACATTTAGGGAAACACCCATTTAGAAAACTGAGACATCTTTAATGGTCCATATCTATCTATCTATCTATCTATCATCTATCTATCACTATCTTCCTCTCTTCTCTTATCATCATCATATTTATCATTTAATAAACATCCAGTTGTCTGAAGATTGTAATACTCAGTGATCAGAAAAAAAAGCTGATGTGGTGCTACACAAATATTGAGAATAGCTTGTGGTGATACATTGAATGTGTTGCTTAGAAATAACTTAATAGTTACCTGGAGGCATCAAGTCCTAGATATGTGAAGTGTATGAGACACTGGGGAAATGATCAAAGAAAGAAAAAGAGGAGACTTTAAGAGGCTTATAATCAAATTGCAAGAAATTATTATCATGTTACATTCAACATAGTTTGAGAATAACTTTGACAAAACCTGTTAATGCCTGAAAAATAGTAAAATAATGTCTACAGAGCCAAGAAAACAGTGGTCAGAGGAAAGTGGAATTGATATTAAAAAATAACTGGAATTGGATAATCAGTGAGCAATAGAATTCTGGAAGCCGGAAAACATTTGGGCAAGTCATAAATAACTTAGCAGATCTGAGAAAACAAATTCTAAACTTGCACAAGAAATTGGCAAGAGTCTATTTTATTTCACAGAATCTGAAAAATACTCGGGAGTTGATCTCACAGTACCTCCGGAGGTACAGAGTGGAGAGAGGGTGGGGGTCATGGAAAGGTTAAAATTAAAGATGCTGGGTTGGAAGTCTATGAAGCATTTAGATCTCCAGATCCCTGCGCCTACTCCCAAGAGCCCAGAAGATACCCTGCCTTTGCCCCCAACAAAACACTACTGCTAAGTCACTTCAGTCGTGTCCAACTCTGTGCAACCCCATAGATGGGGGCCCACTGTCTCTGGGATTCTCCAGGCAAGAACACTGGAGTGGGTTGCCATTTCCTTCTCCAATGCATGAAAGTGAAAAACGAAAGTGAAGTCGCTCAATCGTGTCTGACTCTTCCCAACCCCATGGACTGCAGCCTACCAGGCTCCTCCGTCCATGGGATTTTCCAGGCAAGAGTACTGGAGTGGCGTGCCATTGCCTTCTCCAACAAAACACTAAAAAAGGATAAAACAAAGTCTCTGGTTTGGGAGAAGTTGGCACAGTTGAGGATGGGAATACTGCAATGAAATTGGGCCGTTTACAAAACATAGACATATTGAATGGAAAGAGAGCCTGTTCCCCCACTCCTACCCCGATGTTTTGGCAAATCAATATCAGGGAAGCCAGACAGGTATGATCCAGACAGAACTTAGAAAGGGCCAGTTCTTGGGGATCAGAACAGCCCAAGAAGAGACATTGAAACAAAAAAAGCAAATTGACAACAAAGATGCAAGACATCTAGGGAAAGCCTCTAATGTAGAAATCAAAGGCCAAAATGAATAGAAATAAGCAACTTGAAAAAATCAGAGATGAAACAGGAAGAAACTTTCAAAATGCTATCATCAATGTCCTAAAAGATTAGAAGTTACTTCAATCATGAAATAAGAATAGTGTACTATAAAAAGGATCATTCAGAGAACTGCCAATACCCCTTGAAATTAAATTTAATTAGAAGATAGGAGCTGATAGGAGTTTTCAAGGATTAGTAAAGGAAAATTCCTCAAAAGACAGAAAAAAAAAAATGAAGAGGAAGATAAAGTAAGAAAATTAGACAGCCAGTTCAAGAAGTCTAACAGCTAAAAGTTCTAGGAAGGAAGAATAATAAAAATGCATGGAATGAAACAATCAATAAACTAAAACAAGAAACTATTCCAGACATGAAGAACCCAAGTTTCACATTCAAGAAAGTCAAGTGCCCAAAAATGTACAGCAATAGACCTATGCAAAGAAAATCATTCTGAAATTCCAGAACACTCAGCTCCAAGAGAAAAACATATCAAGTTCTGGGAGGAAACAACAGGTCACATAGGAATGGCTGTGAGGAATCAGAACAGCTTAAGACTTCTCAGAATTAACATTTTTTTCAGGCAGTTGAGCAATACCTTCCTTTGAAATTTTAAAGAACTATTGTTTCCAGTCTAGGATTCCATGAGAAGCCAAACTGTCATTCAAGGAAGAGTATAATAAACATTTTCAGTGATACAACTTATCAAAATATTTACCTCATGAAAACAGAAAACATGGGATACTAGAAGCAGTATATCCTCCAAGAGGAAAGGATTAAAGGGAATCCCCAGGTGAAGGAAGATCCCCAGAAGACCGCAGTCTACTACGTGTACAGAGCAGTCAGTCTGCTTGGGAGCAGTCAGAAGTCTCCCAAAGGGACTTTTCAGAAGATAAACTTGTTAGAATACCTATTGCACCTGAATGCCCTGAAAAGAGATTTAGACAACTGCTGAGTAGTTTAGTTTGGGATTTGAATTAGTGATAAAACATAGAAACTAAGCAAAGAAATAAATAAAATATCATCATTGTTTAAGCAAAACCCACATGATGCAGGCCAGGAAAAACTGTCTGAGTTTGGAACAGCCCTTACATTGTCTTTATAATAAAACGCTAGCATAGTCATATTTAACCAAAATTACCCTATGACTCTATTGAGAGGTGGAAAGATGGGAAAAGTACATGTGTGTATGTGTGTAGGAGCAGAGGAAGGAAAGAAAGATAAATCCTCTTCCCTTATATTGAGAAATAAATACTTCCTACTAACCCTGAAAAGTCATGAGGTAGCAATGCAAGCATATTTTCCAGAAATCTTGAGGTAAATGTCAAAATGATCAGCTGAAAATTTTGCCACTGGAGAGAGAAAAATGGTAGTTGTGGGGAGAGGTGCTAGGGGCCAGGGAAGTTTTTTTTGGTAGTAAATCTTAGAGAAAGCATTTTACTCTTAAACGCATGTACATTTATAACACACTGTAAGAAAAAAATGTGGAAGGGTTTTACAGTTCATTTTATAAGGTTATTATTGCCTTGATACATATGAAAATGAATTTATACACCAATCTCATTACAAGCATAGATACAGAAAGCTCATATAAAATATTAACACATTTAATTTAGCAACATTTAAAAAATAATATGCCAAATCTAAATATATTTAATCCCAGAAATCAAAAAGCAAAAACACATTAAAAATTGATCAATATAACACACTGAGTTAACAAATGAAAGGGGAAAACATGTGACCATTTAAATAGATTTAGAAAAATCACTTGATAAAATTTAATCTTTATTCAAGACATGGATCCTTGGCAAATTAAATTGTGGATGCAATTTCCTTCATATGATAATAGGTATCTAAATCTGCATCATACATTATATTTAATGAAAAAATTAGAAGCAACTCCATTAAATTGAGAAACATAGCAGGAATATTCACTATTGATTCTAACCATTGCTTTAAGAAAAGAAAAAATCATAAGTATTGGGGAAAAAGGAAAAATGTCTTTATATATAGTGATTGTTTTAATAGAAAGTCCACCAAAATTTACCAAAAACTTTCATAATTAATATAAAACTCAGCATGATATCTGGATATGTTTTTACTATTCAAATCATTATTTTTATATATCTACACCAAAAATAAACTCTTGAAATGGAAACTAAATTTTTATTCACAACAATGATAAATCTCTGAGGCAATTAGTACTAAATCAACAAATACATGTATTATAGTTCTGAAGAAAATTTCAATAAAAGATTTTTCTAATATAATTGAAATTGTACCATCTCTATCACTTGGGAAACTCCATATCATATAAATGTCAGTTCTCATACAATTTATAAATACAAGAATGTCAATTAAGATCCCAAGAAAGTTTTCTGAACTTGGCAATTTGATCCTTAAGTTCATAAAAAAAAGAAAAATGCCTAAAGTAGCCAATACAATTTTGGAAAAAATAACAAGGTTGGGGCTGGTGGTGGTATGTGCCCTGTCAGATACCAAGATGCCTTATGACAGTATACCAAATAATTAAATACATTACAGGCATAAGGACAGACAAGTAAAGCAAATAGAAATAAAGCCATCAAAAGCGAAAAATTGATATATAGCAGAGATGGCATTAAAATCAAGGGGCAGAAATGGACTATAGAATCGGGAAGGAATTCCCTGGTGGTCCAGTGGTTAGGACTCCCAGCTTTCACTACTGACAGATAAGACTCAGCCCCAGAAAAGTTTAAAAAGGAAAAAACACCAATAGGATGTGGGAACAATTGGCTAAAGATAAAATTGGAAGATTGGAACCCTATCTCACACCATACATAAATATGTTCTAGGTGGATTAAAGACTTAATTACTGGGGGAGAGGTTCATAAAATACTCTTTGTGAAAATGTAGAACATATTATGACTTGGGATAAGGAAGGATTATGTAAACAAGACATAAAATACAATTATATAAAAAATTTTAAATTCTGTTTGACGGTAGACACAGAAAAATGAAGAAAAAAAAGCCCAAGCTAGATGACAGTATTTGCAATGCACATAACTTACAAAGGATTGATATCCAAAACCAATAAAGAACTCTAGAAATAATGTCAAGCAGAAGAATGAGGAAGATGGCAAAAAAAAAGTAAAAGTTCAGAAAATGGAAAACAAACAAATGCAGTAACACTTATACCTATTAACAATGGGAGGAAATGCCAAATAAGACAATTAAAGGCCAGTTTATGCCTACCAGACTTGCAAATATTAAAGAGCCTTTCAGACATCAAATGTTAGCAAAATGTGGGGGAAAGGAGGCTCTCAAGAACTGCTGGTAATAATGCAAATTGATGCAAATTGATGCCTCTTCCGTGGGTGCCTCGAAAATATCTAGAAAAGCTGAATATGTATGTGCCTTACATACATTCTAGCTTTCTCACTTTTACTACGTACCCTTGAAAAACAACAACAAATGTACACAATGAGCCATGCAGAAAACAATGTATATCCAAGCATGGTTTGTGATAGCCAAAAACTGAGATATGATCTAAGCTGACAATGACTGTTACCCTTTGGACAGAAACTTTAATGCCATGACGTATCTTATGTGGCTGCATTAAATAACTCCAATATAGTAGCTCAGGAGTTTTATGGTCAGCTATTCCAGGTCTGTCCTATGTCATGTGAGCTACACATACTCTAAAAGCAAAGCATTGCTATTCCATGTTGCAGTTTGGTGATATGGCTGTGTATTCAGTCGTGTCTGATTCTTTGCAATTCTGTGGACTGTAACCCTCCAGACTCCTCTGTTCATGGGGTTCTCCAGGCAAGAATATTGAAGTAGGTTGCCATTTCCTCCTCCAGGGAATCGTTTCAACCCAGGGATTGAACCTGCATCTCCTGCATTGGCAGGAGGATTCTTTACCACTGTGTTGCCAATTTGATGTGTGTGTTACTTGCTCAGTCATGTCTGACTCTTTATGACCCCATGGACTATAGCCCACCATGCTCCTCTGTCCATGGGATTCTCCAGGCAAGAATACTGGAGTGGGTTTCTAGTTCCTTCTCCAGTGGATCTTCCTGGCCCAGGGATTGAACCCAGGTCTTCCACATTGCAGGCAGATTCTTTACCATCTGAGTCACCAGGGAAGCCTAATATCAAAGGGACAAAGCCATATCATCATTTAGAACAGAGCTCAGACACCTCAGTCATGACAGGTTCAAAGCTTAGTTTTGCTAATTTAATAGAAGACAAATGAATATTTTTGGACGTTAACAAGTGAAGACTGACAACTACGTCGATCAAATATTTATTTGCCGACTGCAAAAAAAAAAGTCTTTTAATTTTGTGCATTTGCTCTTAGTGAGCACCACAGGTTCTACAAGTGTAAATGTGATTGCAGAGGATCGATACAAGCCGATTCCCTGACGATCAGTGGGCTCCTCTGAACAGTCCCTGGTGACACATTCTCCTCTGAATGCTCAATACTTTTGGCAAGAGGCACCGCTTAGACCAGGCAGCTGTGCTTTGTAGAGTACTGAACATCTGTCCAAATCATGGCACAAAACCTGCCTGTCCCAAATTGACCTCATTACTGATTTATAAACACACAAACAGATGATGGGGGGAAATCAGCCTTGAGTGTCACAAGAGACTGTTCATTATGCACCCCATCAGCTCTGCTACTGGCTTGCATTTCTGGGGAGACCTGGAGAGTTTTTCAACAGGCAGCCTTAACAAACACCACATTACCACTTTGGATGCAGCATGGACATAACAAGCCTGGAAGGGAAAAAAAAAAAAAAGTCTTTGTCCCTCCTATTCAGAGATGATTCATACATGTAACATGAACACATCGTCCAGAGCACTTGTTCTTTGGTGCTTATTTCCTGTTTCCTCTTTTAATGAGCAGCCCAGGTTTTCCCTGTGTGCTGTGGGCTTTGTGAGCCCCTAAATGGTTTCTAGGGAGCTGCCAGTAGCATTAGCTGGTTTGGTAAAGCTTTTGGACTCTTGCCCAGTTTCCACTTCACCTTCAGATGAGGAGGAACCCAGTTGAAAGCCCTGACCAGACTCTGTGCTTCCTGCAGTTTTTCTAAAAGCCCAAGGGCAGCCTGAGAAGGATGAAATGTTTCTGTTCAATTTTCAGATCAAATCCAAGTAACAGGAAATCGGTAATGCCGTTAAGCATGAGCTGCTTCTTTGTACAAAGGATGCTTTCCTTTAGAATAAATTTTTATTCTCTTTCAGATAAAGTCAATAGATCCATTAACAAGTACTAAGGCTTTTATAGATTACCTAGCACAGGCCATTTACAATAAATGGGAAAGAGTATGGACAGCCTACTTCTGAACCCTGCCTCTCTTATTTTCTGTTTGGTGTGGTCTTGGACGATTAACTGAATTTCTGTAAGCCTCAGTTTTCTCATCTGCAAAATGAAAATAGTACTAGTAGCTACCTTACAGGGTTGTGAGGATTAAACGAGTTAACACATGCAAAGAGCTGCAGACCGTGTCAAGCACATGGCAGCTGTTCAATAAATGCTGGCTACTGTGAAAGCCTAGCGTTATGTTATCCATTTGGGGCTAAAAGAAATTATAGAGCACTGCTGCTTCCCTCAAAGGTATTTAATTGAAACAGACAAGTACTATTCATATGAGATAATTAGTGCACAAAGCATTTTCTTTGTCAGCAGCATATGCTAAGGTAACTCTACAGCAGAGTGATGCAGGCTGTTAGGAAAGAAGATTGCATCTGGTCTGCCATTTCCTCCATGCGGTTCTTAAAGAGTTAACAGAAATGAGATCTGGGAGTGATGAACACCTGAAGCAAGCCTCACAGAGGATACAAAATTTGACCTGGGACATGAAGTTTTAGCAAAATACACATGGATGGAAAGGGGATCTGGCAAAGCCACTTTAGAAGGAAGAACTATGTTAGAGAAGAGACAGATGGAGTGAATCTGGCATGGGAGGAGACGATGAGGCAACCTCCAAAATGAGATTCAGGCCCCCATCACTCTTTGCAGCCCCAGTTCTGAACTGTACACCTGCAATGACTTTGTTCATTGTTTTTCCAACCAGATGTCCTTGTTTCTTTTCACACTCTTTCCCCCTTTTCCTCCTCTCCTTTACCCTATAGATGAGATGCCTCCAGCTCGTGACTACAGCTGGAATCTTTCACTAGCTGAACAGCCTCTAGACCTTCTTGTCAAAATCTCCCTTGCCTCAACATTGTCCCTGGTATCCATGCCCCAAAATGGTGCTCTTGTCAGAATAGAACTTACAGGAAACAGACACACGAGTCAGTGGTATTCATTGTCAGGTGCTTCATGAAGGCACATTTTAGTAGGAAACCTACCTAAAGTTTTTGTTAGTAGTATGGCCAAGTTATTGCTTAACATCAGTCTCAAATTCTTTTAGGGGATTGCTTTGTTTATTTTTGGCTGTATTAGGTCTCCATTGCTGCGTGCCGGCTTTCTCTAGTTGTGGGGAGCGGGGGCGGCTCTCTAGCTGTGATGCTCGGGTTCCTCACTGCGGTGGCTTCTCTTGTTGTGGAGCACGGGCTGCAGTCGTGTGGGCCCCCAGGAGCTGCAGCACGTGGGCTCAGTGGCTGTGGCTCCTGGGCGCTGGAGCACCGGCTCAGTAGCTGTGGCACAGACTTCTGTGCTCTGCAGCATGTGAGATCTTCCTGGACCGGGGATTGAACCCATGTCCTCTACATCAGCGGGAGGATTCTTAACCACTGGACCTCCAGGGAAATCCTACAGGATTGCTTTTAATAGATACTGTTTGGTAATCTCCTCACCAAATCCCCAAGTAAAAGAGAAATTATCTAGAAGAGAACTTTTCCCCCCAAAAATGAGTATCTGAACTAGCCTGAGCTTCCTTCAAAGTTTTCTTTCCCCCAATTCCCTTTAATTGAAATTTTCATGTTTAAGATGTATCTTGAGTGAAAACAAACAACAACAAAAACAACTAGATTCAGGCAAAGAGAAGAGATGGTGTCACAGAGGAGAGGATGATTTCTCTCAGAGATGTCCTGAAAAATGAGCTGGCGATTCGGAAACCTGGTAAACTCAGCAGTGATTCTTCATCTCCAGGTGGGGCTCCTCGGAATCTGCCTCGCATCATCATCTGTCATGATTTCCAAATCTAGAGCCTTTGTCACCAGCACCAGTGGTAAGGCCTCTGAGTAATAAGGACATTGCTGCTGGTCTCCACTGGGCAAGGTAGATGGTATTCAAGAACGTGCTCATCCTGCAGCCTGTTCCTTGCAGGCTGATCCATAGTTTCCAAGCTCCAGGGCTGTGCTTTATAGGAAGGGGTAATGGGGAGAGAGGAAGCACTCCCAATGGGAAGATTTCCCATCTGAAGTCTAGGCTCTTCTTACCTCTTGACAAGGGAAAGAGGTTTGTTTGTTTGTTTGTTTTTTCAGATTATAGTTGCTTTACAATGTGTTAGTTTCTGCTGTACAATGAAGTGAGTCAGCCATATGTACACATCTGTCCCCTCCCTCTTGGACCTCCCTCGCCATCCCACCCCTCTGGGTCATCAAGAGCACTGAGCTGCGCTCCCTGCACTATACAGTGGTAGGTTCTTACTAGCTATCTGTTTTACACATGGCAGTGCACAAACGTCAGTCCCAATCTCCCAGTTCATCCCACCCCCGCCTCCCCATGTCCACACGACTCTTCCCCGTGTCTGTGTCTCTATTCCTGCTGACAAGGGAATCTTTTAAACAGTGCTCCTTTCTCCACTGGGTTGTCAGTATCTGGCCAGAGGCCTTTGAATCAGAACAGAATAATTCTGTACAAATGTATGGCAACCACCGGTTCACGCCTTGGAAATCCAGTGGCCTATGATGTACCAGTAACCAGCCTAGAGAAGAAACAAGTCCAGGCAGCAATAAAAGGGAAGGCACTCTTGCCTTTATATGTTATAAGCCAAAGAATTTTACAGTCAAGGTGAAGCAAACCACAAACCTGGCCTTAAGGCAAATATGCAGGTCAAGTGACCGGGCCTTGCACATAATTCTGAACTGGTCCACAGACCTCAGAAGGACTAGGTGGAGTCTCCTCTAGTCTGCAGACTGCTTGTCAGTATCTTACTATCTGCAGGGACTTGTGCAGTGCCTTGCACAGTTGAGTATTTGATAAGTTACCAGAGCTTATACATTAACGACTCAGAGCATCTGAAGTCAATGAGAAGAGTGAGAGACTAGGGAATCATGGGGGGTTGTGGGGCTATGATCATGTCTCTTTTGTTCATCTGGGGCAAGATGTGGAGCAGTTGTTTTCACAGGTCAGTTTCATCCATGCAGGAGGGAATTCAGTGGCCCATAATGTGGGGAATCTTCATTTTACTCTGGCCTTGGTTTGAATTGCACGTGCTGATGGGTCAATGTGTGTGATTCCATCAAATGGCTCCTGAGTGAGCCTAGCAGAATGCTGGAATCTACATTTGACACATATTTATTCTCTATATATGTGTCACATATCTATGTATGTGTTTCATGGGGAAAAATTCTGTGGACAAATTCCAAGTTTAAAGTTCCTGATGGTCCTTGTGATTAAAGTCTCATTTTATTAGCAGAGGAAGGAGGCATCAGATCTAATAAGGGATCTGATTAGAACTGAAGGGCAAAAGACATAGGAAGGTGATTTCAACACTGGAACAAGTTTCCTTCCAGAGCAGATTAATGATTTCAAGGGGGTTTGAGAAAGTCAATTTTTCAAGGGTTTTGTGGTCAAGGGAACCCATGATGTCTGTCTTTGTGCCTCTAGTACTCAGCGCAGCGGCTGCTACATGAAAGGTCTGAGTGAAACCTTAAGATGCTAGAAATATTAATTCTGTCATCCAATCATACCACTACCTCATGAGGAAAGCAAACCCCCAAAAGACTAACTGACACCCTCAATATCTCACACTACAACAGTACTAGACAGAGCCCAGTTATTTAAATGCCATTTCAGTGCTATTCCTGATAGAGAAGCACTTCACATTTATATCCATAATAATACTCTTGAGGGTTAGATAGACTCACATATTTAAGTGGTTTCTCAAGCTATTTCTGGAACTTCTTGAAGGAAAGGGTTGTTTCAGGACACGGTGAACTGGAACTTTGCCTTTCACCTCCTGCTTCACCATTGTACCACCTTCTCCTCCACAGCAGAGACTGACATGAAAGGATGTGAGAAAGGCACACAGTTGATTCACTGCCTCCAAAAGGCTAAAGCCCCCTTTGAAAGAACTGAAACTTTAGGAACTCACTTGGGGGAGGGGCTCACTTCTGGTTGACACAGACACATGGGGGAGCTTCAGTCACGTATTCAACAAGCATGGATGGCATTGTTCATATCCCAAGCACTGGGCACTGTGGATGGTGCTGGAAGGATGTAAAGAGGAAAGGGGTACCAAAGCTGACGAATCCAGAGGAGAGAAGACAGCTGCTTCCATACACAGAACAGGCACTGAGGGCCAGATAAAGCGCTGGGAAGCTCCAGATAAAGCGCTGGGAAGCTCCAGAGAGGGAAAGATCCCATCTCCTTGGAGGCCATCAGAAAGTCTGCCTGGTTTTTGAAAGATGTGTAGGACTTGCAGATATAGTTTCAAGACTGTTCGAGGCAGAGGGGATTGAGGGGCTAAGGCGCAGTGTTGGAAAGCTCTGAACTGTGCGTGCAATACTAAATCATCCTGTCATAAGTGTAAGATTCATGAAGGGGAAAGAAAAGACAAGCAGAGGTAAATGTTTGCGACTAATGCAAAATTATTGGGACTTTGATGCGGAGTGCTTAGAGCATTTAGGGAGTCACTAATGGTTGCTAAGTAGAGCAAAGCGATGATTAAGCAGTAGTGTGGCAGTGCTTTGCTGGCAGTATTGCAAAAATTTGGGTAGTGGACTCTGTCAAGTTTCTGTCAAGTGCCTGGGTCCCTTAAAACCCTTTTACTATACATCTCTGGGCCCCCTTTCCTAGCTTCTATAGGCTTTGCTTCTAATAGTTCACACCTGTAACTTTATTCAGAGACCTGTCTTTGGGCTACAGGAGGAACTTTGACAAAACGAGCTGAGTGCTGAAAGAGCTGGTGAACTGACATCCCTTGGGGCAGCCCTGAGCCAATGATTGACAGTGTAGAGATATGAAAGTTTGACTCCCTTGCTTCCACTTGGCAGGAAATCTGAGGCGTAATATACATTGCCAGTTCCCTATGGGACCAGGTGGGAGCCGGACTGTATGCGAAAGCTTATCTTTGTTTAGAGTCTTCCCCTCCCTGTCTTGATTCCTGTGCTCCCTTTACCAGTTTCTCCAAGAAGCACTTCCTTGATGAATTATTTGCTTATGAGCCCTCCTCTCTCCTCATGGTATGCTTCTAATGGACAAACAGGTTGAAATAGGAGGAATGATAAGGTCAGGCCAGGTAGGAAGCTACTGTGAAACTCTAGGCAAGAGATTGCAGAGACCTATGCTAGGACAGTGGCCGTGTAATGAAGGTAGGAAAAGGAAAGGAGAAATAGTCCAGAAACAGACTAGACTCTTAGGTACCTGGGTAGGAGAAGCAGAAGTCAGATAAGAGCCTATAATCCAACCTTACATAACAGGATTTGTAAAAGATATGGAGAACCCTGGAAAGAAGGGCATATCTGGAAGAGGAGACTGGTTTAGTTTGGGGAGGTGCCCGTGCAGTACTAGAAAGAGAATTAAGTATGAATGCTGAGCAGCTGAAAGAAAGGATCAGGGATGGAAATCCCATTTGGGCCACCATCAGCACCAAGCTACACACTGAAGCCATGAACTAGGAGAAGCTTCCAGAGGGAATCTGGGCTTCGTGTCCATCTATGAAGTCCCAAGGAGGAAAACATGGCAAAGCTCTTGGCCTTTGGGAAACAAGTCCAACCCAAGCAGTGGGTGTGACTAAGTCTGGGATGGATCTAAGCTGACTTCTGTCTGTTGAAAAAAACACTCAGTGAGCACCCTGCCCAGGAGGTGACCTCTATTCCTTTTCTCAGAAATGGGTCTGGGAAGCATTCGGGGACCATGGTACATAAGCCATGGCAGTCCTGAGGAGGTCAATCGAAAAGCAACATTGTCTACAAAGGTTTCATTGGGGAATTATTCATGAATCTGTTATTTTATTCTAAAGATCTTATCACAGGATATCAAGGCTGAGAGGTCCTGAGAGATCTTTTAGTTCATTTGGCAGATGAAGAAGCAGTTGCATGGTCAGGGTGGATCATGACCAGAGAACTCATGCCTCCTAAGGCCAGTGCTAGGCTCTTTCCTCACTCAAAACAGGGCCTACCCGGCTCCTGTGTTCTCCATCCCAGTCCTGTCCTGTGGTTCATATCCTGGTCAGGGGTGGGAGACTCTCTGCATGGAGTCATTTTTCAAGTGAAATGATGTTGTAGCAACTGGAGCATCTTAGTATGTTATGGAACTATTATTAAGGATTTACTAAGAGGAAGGATGTGAAAATGTAGAGTGCTATTCAAAGGCAGCAATAATGCAAAAGGTTTCTACTTTCTGGCTTTGTTCCTATGTAATGATTATAGATGGTAATTAGGATCATGAAGTTAAGTTAAGCCACCAGACTTCTGCAAGACATAACACTCTTCCATCCTTTTCATTTACACTGGACTCCAAGCAACCAAATGAACATCATTTGCTTCTCTTGAAGGGAAATCATGTTTAAACCAAAGCTCCTAGTTAATTAAGTCAAGTGATTGTGTCTGCCATGAGATAATCAAGCACAAACACGTACTGATCAACAAACATGGGCCACATGTTGTATGAGGCTCTGCATTTGCGAAATGAAGTACCACTCAGGCCCTCAGGAGGTCACAGTCTAGCTGAGGCCAAAACTTGTACAGAAACGAACCAAATACAGTGAAATAAGTGCTCTGATGGAGAATTATTCAAGGACTGCTGCTGCTGCTGCAAAGTCGCTTTAGTAATGTCCGATTCTGTGTGACCCCATAGACGGCAGCCCACCAGGCTCCCCTATCCCTGGGATTCTCCAGGCAAGAACACTGGAGTGGGTTGCCATTTCCTTCTCCAATGCATGAAAGTGAAAAGTGAAAGTGAAGTCGCTCAGTCATGTCCGACTCTTAGCAACCCCATGGACTGCAGCCCATCAGGCTCCTCTGTCCATGGGATTCTCCAGGCAAGAGTACTGGAGTGGGGTGCCACTGCCTTCTCCTATTCAAGGACAGTAACAGACAAATAGGAGTGCAGACTCTTACCAGGAAAGGACTTGGTTTACAGAGAAGATGGTGCTTGATGTAGAACTTGGATGAGTTGGAAGTGAGCCAGGTAGGAAAGGCTGGGGATAAAGGACATCGTGTTAGGAAAGTCAACAACAACAGCAAAGGCAGGGAGGTAGGGAAGGCTTTGCTACTTTCAACAGTTATATGGGATTTCAGAATCGGGCATCTATTGAAATGGAAGGCTGAGTGCATGGCAGTGAGCAGCAGCAGTGGTGGGCAAGGTTGGAATTGCAGAAAAGTGCCAAATGACTGAGGATACTATAGGCCACAATGGTTCATCAGCTTTATACACTCCAGGTCAGTGGTTCTTCAAGTGTGTCTGGACCAGCTGCATCACCATTACCTGGGAAATTGTTAGAAATGCAAATCGTCAGGCTCCAACCCAGACCTTTGAGTCAGGACTTCAAAGGGCAGGACCCAGGAATCTGTTTCTTAATAAGAACTTCAGGTGACTCTGATGGATACCAAAGTTAGAGGACCACTAATCTAGACACTGAGGAGAGGGAAAAAAGTTGGAAGATGATTTTACGAAGACAAAGAACCATACTCATTTATTGGGGCAAAAAGGAAGGAAGAAAGTGTTAGCTGCTCTACAAAAATGCTAGTCCAGTCCTCCAGGAATGCTCAGCTAGAGCCTTCTGGGGTCCTGCCTGTGTCTTTTCAATCAAGCCCTCCTGTCTCATCAGGTAAGTAATCTTGTAGCACCTCATTACCCTCCATCAAATGAGTAGTGAGGAAGCACTTTTCATTTAAGAGTTAGAAGACTGAAAAGATTTGTCTGGGGCAATTGCAGTAGATGGCAGTGATTTAAGCTAAATTCAGTTCTGGGAGACAGCTGAGCTATGGGACAACCTGTGTAAAGTTTAGGCTGAGGTGTCAGCAGGAATGTTGAACAGTGCACTCAAACTTGAAATAGCAGGAATTCAGTGCATTTCCCGATCCTCTTTCAGACCAATTTCTATATTGAATAAAATGGAAGTTTGTGCCTGGCCTCTCATCTGAGGGTGAAGTCAGATGGCTCATGACTTGGTTGCCTGAAAAAGCAAACAATCACACGCCACTATCACCCTCTCCCCAAAATACTAATGAAAGAAAATGGAAAAATCAGTAGAGAAGCCAAATGACTTATAAAAATCAATTTAAACAACATGAGATAAGCAGAAAGCTTAAATTTTAAAACATGCATCAAACAATTCCAAATGAAACATAAATATCCTTAAACAAGACTCTGTGTAGCCTTGGGTAATTGCATTGGGCTGATTTTGACCACAAAATCCATGGTTAAAATCCAGAGAGATGTCCTTGGTTGAAGACACATTATAACAGACCCAGAAGAGGTAAAAAGAAAATCTGAGCATCAATACAGTGAACAAAGGGCTTCCCAGGTGGCGTAGAGGTAAAGAATCCACCTGGCAATGCAGGAGACACAGGAGATGCAGATTCTATCCCTGGGTCGGAAAGACCCCTTGGAGTAAGAAATGGCAACCCACGCCAGTATTCTTGCCTGGGAAACTCCATGGACAGAGGAGCCTGGTGGGCTCCAGTGGAGTTGCAAAGAGTCAAAAATGATTGAGCAACTAAGCATGCGTGCACGCACACACACTGAACAAAGGCTTAGGGAGGATGAATGGACAGGCAAAGAAGCTGGGTTGGTGTA
Source organism: Redunca redunca (assembly GCA_006410935.1). Taxonomy (NCBI): domain Eukaryota; kingdom Metazoa; phylum Chordata; class Mammalia; order Artiodactyla; family Bovidae; genus Redunca; species Redunca redunca. The sequence continues at coordinate 878,826 of SJYQ01004310.1, forward strand.
CACATTGGAAGCTTCCCTTTTTACCATGACCCACGCTGCCCACAACTCCCTATCCTGACATCTGGTGCTAGTATGGAAGCCGGCAGAACACATAGTCAATAGGCAATTACAGTAATCGAATCTTGGAGGAAGTGACACAAGTGTAAATAGCCTACTCCCAGTTGGCCTGTGATTAACGTGACAACAACTTGGATGTGATTCCCTCCATGGAAGCATGAATACCCAGTCACTTGGAATAAAAATGGATAAAAGAGTATCCTCCTCTATCCATCACACCCAAACTCTCAATTAGTATCAGCTGGAAAGGAAATCTAGGAAGGAAGGAATAGCTGGGTACACATTGAAATATGAAAAGCATATGTTGAGCATCTTTTCATTCTGCCCATTTTTTGATTAGGTTGTTTTTTTATATTGAGCTGCATGAGGTGTCTGTGTATTTTGGACATTGTAAACTATACTCCAATAAAATTTTTTTAAAAAAGAAAAACATGTGTTGGGAGTACCAAATATTTGCAAAAGACCTCACATATCCATTAATGCACTCAATCCATTATGAAGCAGATGTTAACGTGAGCCCTGTTTTATCCCTTTTTGACAAGAACACAGACTCTGAGTGGTTAACAGCCTTTTCGAACAAATTGGGTAGCAGCACGTTAGATGCAAACTCGTGAGTTTTCCAAACTTAGATCCTAAGTTCCTCTAACAACAAGACTAATATAATTAACTGGGGCTGCAGGGGAGGCAAAGCGATGCATGAGTGTACAATCAAAAGAGATTAATGAAAAGCTTATTAGATCCAACCTTAGGCATTAACCATGGCCTCAAAACTCAACACTACCTCAGTTGCTATGGCTGTCGATCATATGGGTGCTCACGTGTGTGGAGGCTCTCCTAACCTTGGTTGCTAATGAACCCACAGAGGGAAAAATGGCTTTTGCCTGCACCTTGAGATTCAAGGGACAGTGGCAGCCAACTAGGAGACATGAAGATTTTAAATGTGATGTGGAAAATGAGGCTTGGTGGGAAAGTTAGAAGGAAAGCTGTTTATGACAAACATAATGGGAGAGAGTCTTCTTATCTCACTTGCCAATGGGATGGGGACTGGGAATTCCCAAAGTCTTGTTTCTAATGAAGCTAATTTTAAGTTACAGAGGAAAAATGGAGGTGATAATTACAGCCGTTGAGGATAAGATCAAGTGTATTGGAACCAGAGTTGGGGAGGAGACGGAAATGTGAGGTATTCTAACGGGAGAAAAAAATCTTGGCAGACAGGAGATCTCGTGTTCCTGACAGAGGAGAGGCTCTAGGTAAAGAAGCCAGGTGTCACCCTGACTCAGGAGTGAGAAGCCCAGGGCGGGCCGTGGCTCTGCAGGTGAGGAAGTGTGGGGAAGCTATGGGCCAATGACGCCCCCTAAAGCCACTCTGTTTGCACTCACTCTCAGACCTCCTGCTGAGAGGAGGCATCATCAAGGAGGGTGAGGACCACTCCTCACCTGTGAGCTAGCAGATCGAGAAGAATTCTTTCAGAAGCAAGTGCTATCAGACTCCTTAGAGAAGATGAAGGAGGCTGTGCCTGAGACTGAGGAGGTCTGAGTACCACCTGATTTTTTTTGCCTCTTCCATCAACCACTGCTGCCTTGACAGGATAGTCATATAATGGCTTACAGACACAGGAAAGACATTCTCTTTGTTGGAAGGCAGCCAGTGAATGAGATGTGAAGGAGGGGGATGCCCTAATAATCTGCTGGTGATGGGGGCCAAGAGGAAAAAGCAGGACCAAGTGACAAAAGGTGGCCAGGGCCTGCCTTCAGGAAGGAATGTGCTCCAAACTGGAAGCCCTTGGTTTACAAATGTCATGGTGATTCTGGGCATCCGCGCGGGAGGGCAAAGGCTAGAGAGAGTTAAATTGGCCTAACTGTTACCCTCGAGAGAAGTTCAAGTTGAGAACAATTGAGAGAAGAGATCCAGTGACATTTGGGAGCTCCATGATTCCCATGTCAGGGACGTAAAGACACGGCCAAGAGGCCAAAGAAAGGTGTTGGGAGAACAGCTGTGTTCAAAGAGGGAGTTTGAGGTGTTGGTTGAGTGTTGTGACGTAACCTCCTTTTCAGTGCCCTTTACAATGACATGAGATGCTTAATTGTTGCTTTTCCACAAGTGAGTTATTATTGGGGTTCAAGATCATGTAGAAAATGAGCTGAGCTCTGCCAGTTGAAGGAATACAGGAGCCAATGCTTAGGGTAACAGCCCTCTGGCTTCTACATGCACCATCTCCTTTAATATTTTCACAGCTCTGTGGAATAGATATTATGATCACCATTTGGAAATGAGAAAGTTGAACCTGCAGGAGGTCTGAACATTTGCCCAAGAAGCCGAAGCAAAGTTGCACCTAAATCTTAGTGATGCTGAAGCTCACTTGCTTCATTTCTGTGTGAAATTTGTCACGTGTGGTCCTCTGCACCAGCAGCATCAGCCTCACTCTGGAACGTGTTAGAAATGAAAACCCGTAGGTCCCACTCCAGACCTACTGAAGCAGACACTCTGGGGATGGGGCCCAGCATCTGTGCTTTAATAGGCCTTCCAGATGATTCTGTTGCTCACTCAGGGTTGAGGACCATTGATCTGCACTGCAGTGCCTCTCAGAGAGCCCACACAGCACTTCAGGTCTGATGGGTCTTTGACTCACGGCTGGGGATGTGACAGGCCCCTTGACAGCTCCAGGTGCCGAAGTGAGCAAAACCTGCAGAAACACAAAATCTGGTCCCTTGGTTGTAAAATGAGATACAACCAACCCCAAATCTCAGAGGAACTGATGGGAGCCCATGGGTGGGAAATGTGCAGGTATAATTACAATTTGAAAGTCAAGGCAACAATGTTAAAAATAAATGTAACCACCTTGCCATCATCACCTTGCCTCCAGGCCACCGCAGCAGTTATCTATGTTTGGGCAGGACTGTCTGTGTTTTGTTTTGCTCTGTCTATGGACTGTCTGGAAAAATAGAGTCTGTGCGTCTTTCAGAATTGTATATACAATAGGTACATATGACTCGGGAAAACACAACTCCAGACTGAGCCACAGAGAAGCAGAAAGTGTGGTGAAATGGCAGTATCTCCTGGCTTCTGAGCTCTAAATTCAAGACCTACTTTGGCAGACCATTCTCTCTGTGTTCTCTGACAATTCACATAGCCTCTTTGAAAAGTGAGGATTATAGTAACGTCTACTTCTAATAGTTTGTCGTGAGAATGAGAGACATGGCACAAGGCAATGTTTTGTAAAATGTAACATTGTATGTTGTTATCATTGTTTAGAGGGAGAGTGTGTCATCCACTCTCCCACCCCAACCTTCACAGATCCGTGCCTCATTCCTTCAAAACTCCCCTGTCTCTGGAGTCAGTGATAGACAATTGGTATTCATTTGCTAACTGAATCCTTATGTTCTCTGATCCCTCCAGGATAACACAATGCCCCATGTAGAACACCCCAGGGAGTGCCAGGGCAAGCCAGAGGTAGAAGCGTGTCAATCCTGGGAGTTTCCTGCAGAGGAGACCCATTGGTTTTTAGGCCACAGAGGGGCAATTGGAAATCATGGAATCCATTCTCACCATCACCCACCCCCTTTCTTTATAGATGAAGAAACAGCCCAGAAAGAGAAGTGACCTGCCCAAATAATCTGTTTCTTTATAGCCTCCATTTGAGAGGATGGTACCCTGAAGAGTGAAAGCACCTGTCTCAGGCAGTGACATGGGGCAAACTCCTCCCCCAGGTGCCAACACAGGCCATTTCCCTGGTGCATTTGTATGTGACAAAAACGCACTCCTGGCCAGGGCTTTTTCTAGTTACATTGTGTAACTAAAGTGTCTGCTAGACCACAAGTCAATGTGGGGGCTGGGTAAAGAAAAGAAATTTTTGAATGCAGTATGGGTAGAATGATACTTATAATCTGTGAAAGGCAGCATGGGGATAGAAAGCATGCTAGCCTTGGGAAAACAAAGACAGTATAAATTTAAATATTCTTCATCATCGTCATTGTCATCATTAACATTTATTGGGTTCTTACCTAGTGTCAAGTATGATGCCACATACTTTGTATGTATGATCTCATTTCATCCTTCAATGAGTCCAGTGGATGAGGTATGAGTTGTTATTCAGTCACTCAGTTCATGTTACCCATGAACGGCAGCACACCAGGCTTTCCTGTCCTTCACCACCTTCTGGAGTTCTCCCAAACTCATGTCCGTTGAGTCGGAGTAGTACCTCCACTTTGAAGATGAGAACTGGAGCTTAGGTGGTAGGGAATGCTTAGGTACGTGATTTGCCTGGGATCAAGTGAGCTCGCTGTTAACAGTCAGACTCCAGAGCTTTGAATCATGCTGCTATGCTTTCTGAAAGGGCCACTGCTTCCAAGGTGGTGACTTGGGCCAGATTAGTCCACCTCTTGACTGTCATCTGAAAACATTCCAATAGTAGTAATCCAGCAACCCCACAGGGTTGTTGTAAGAATCAAAATAAGAAAAGAAAAATCACTTTGTTGACCTGCCACACACAAAATTAACTACTATTATTGCTAGCTTACTTACAAAAAGAATAAAGGACACATTTACTGCAGGGTAGCAAAAATGGGAGTAAAGGAACAAGAGTAGTACCAAAAGCCTAGGGTAAGCTGGGTTACCACAAAGAGCCATGAACAAAATACCTTGGCGAAAAGGGAAAACAAGACCTTTCATAGTGCTCACTAGCTTATCAAAGAAGGAAAGCATCAGGAAAGACCAGCCTCTTACACTACATTCTAATTTCTCCCCTTATTACTCTATAAAGGATACTAAACAACCCAGTAGAGACTGCTTGTGATGACTCTACAGAAATTTCAGGAAAAATTTTTGAATGACCTTATAAAAGCAGAGGGCTTAATTATCATTCTAGGAAGGTGTTTCAATAAGTTAAAATAATATAGCTAATGCATGTGTAGTTTTTCGCTCCCTTCATAGAGAAACAGAATCTATCTAAAGAAGAGTTTATTATTTGACCTCAGTAACATTAGAAGGATTTTCAATATAAAGCCTTTTCTTCTTGGGACATGGCTCCAAGATTTCTCTAAAACTATTCCATCTTCTACCTCTGGATATACAAATGGAGGACTTCTTCTAGACAATTGCTGTTGGCCTTATTAAGAGAGGTGCATTGGGCAGAGAACTCTATTCAATATCCTGTCATAAACCATAAAGGAAAAGAATATGAAAAAAGAATATATGTATATAGCTGAATCACTGCTGCACAGCAGAAATTAACACAACAGTGTAAGTCAACTACGTTTCAGTGAAAGAGAGGTGCTTGTGGGACCGCATGCAGAGGAGAAAGGTCCATCCAGCGAAGGCAGTCCAAGGGTCAGCACAGGGAAGTGAGATCAGTGACAGATGAGACCAGGAAGAGACGAGGTGGCTGCCCTTGTGCACCCAAGAAGCTGCCAGGTGGGAGAGGGCCTAGGCTTGGTTTCTGTAGCCACAAAGAGCAAGATAAAATGAAAGAGTGGAAACTGCCTACAGACCCACTGATTTTATCACAACCTCAGGAAGAGTTATCTTGCCTTGGAACTCTTGGGTGGCTTTCCTTCTGAGAAGTTAAATTTATTCTGATTTTCATGGCTATGGCATCTCTGGGGGACTGGATGAGAAAAGGGAAGCTAAACTGGAGGAAATAAAAGCATTATCTTCACTTTCTCCCTCTACTCTGACCTTTTGGAAATCAGCGTAGCATGGTACTGAAGGTATGGATTCTGCCGCCTAAAGTCCTAGATGCTTCTCCTGTTTACTGGGAGCAACAGTAATACTTGGGGTTGAACTGGTTGCTTAGCTCCCACCTCAGATCCATTTCCACCCTTCTCTGCTGTGCTCAGTACCCAGGAGGCTGAAGTTTATGGACTCTATCACCCAGCTCAAGGCCCTCTGATTTCCACTGGAGTTCAGCCAAAAGAAAGTGGGAAGAGAAGGGTCTGTGTATTGCCTTCTGATGCTTCCACTCTGCCTGCACTTAGTGAGATCCTAATTGGAGTAGTGGTTACAGAAGCTGACAGCCACAGCCCTCACGCCTAGATTCTAAATACACCTTTACCTCCCTGGCCCTTTCTGATTGTTGTGATGAGCAGCAATGATGCCCATTTTCTGTAGCCTGTGGGTTCTGTGCCATTCTTAGGTGGTTCCCTTAATCCAATGGGCTTCCCTGGTGGCTCAGAGGTTAAAGCATCTGCCTCCAATGCGGGAGGCCTGGGTTCAATCCCTGGGTCGAGAAGATCCCCTGGAGAAGGAAATGGCAACCCACTCCAGTATTCTTGCCTGGAGAATTCCATGGACGGAGGAGCCTGGTAGGCTACAGTCCACGGGGTCGCAAAGAGTCGGACACAACTGAGCGATTTCACCTTCCCTTAATCCAGACGACGTATCTGCAAGAGCAAATAGCTTTTACTTAACTCTCTTCACCCTTTGAAGAGGCCACCTGTTTTCTGGCAGGAACTTGCTTGATACAAGGCTGTAGGAAAGTTAGTGCCTAACACACAGTAGGTGCTCAATAAATGTTGGCAGTTATTATGAGCAAAACAGTCCATGCCCAAGGGAAATACAGTTTTTTCTTATCCTTATTGTCCAAGCCATCCCAGGACATGAAGTTCTGCCTTGTGAACCATTGGGTTCAATGGTTGAAGCAGATTAGCTGAAAAACTGAGGGAGAGAGTTTATCCTAGAGGGAGCAAGTGCTGGAGCCAGAAGACGGGGGAAAGCTGTTGGGAAGGCGACCCCCGGAGCAGTGACTAGCTGAGAGGGACCATCAGAGACCCAGGAAGGGGGAGGGCACCCTGGGCAGCTGCCCTTGTGTTCTAGGATGGGCTTCTCCCACCCCTGGTTCAATGACAGTGTGACTCCTCCCCCAACACCCTAGTTTACTCTAAGGAACCCTAATGGGAGATAGATGAGCTCCAATATCCGGGTTTTGGAAACAGGCTGTGTGTGAGTTGGGGACCCAGGAAAGAGGATACTCCTGACACTTGTGGAAGAATCTCTAACTGTTGGAGCTGGCCCAAGAGAAACTCTGCATTTGTGGAAATGGTTCCCCACCACTAGAAGACCCACTATTTTGGTGTCAGTCAGACTCCTGGGAGCAAGCAGACGACCCAAAGTGGGTAATCAGTGCAGAGTTGAACACGGAGGTTATTTACAAGGTGCGGGCAGGTGGTAGTGGCCGGCAGCTCAGAGCAGCTGCCGACAGTGCATGCTACTTCCCAGCTCCGTCTACACTGACCAGCTTCCTGTTGGTAGTTTGACATCTGCGGTGATGGAACAGTCACATCACCATCTAGTCATTTTCATTGCTGGAGAGCTGGTTGAGCGACACATCAGTGTAAGAAGCGTCCCAGGGCTATTAACAGCTAAAATGTGTTACCAGTTCTAGGCTTGAGAGAATGAGTGTCTCTCTGTGTGTGTGTGTGTGTGTGTGTGTGTGTGTGTGTGCGCGCGCGCGTGTGTGCACGCGCACATGCGCTAATTGCTTCAGCTGTGTCCAACTATTTGCTACTGTAGCCTGCCAGGTTCCTCTGTTCATGGGATTCTCCAGGCAAGGATACTGGAGTGGGTAGCCATGTCCTGCTCCAGGAGATTTTCTCAAGCCAGTGATTGAACCTGTATCTCTTTTGTCTCCAACATTGGCCGGCAGGTTATTTACCACTAGAGCCATCTGGAAAGCCCCAAAAGAATGAGCTGCTGCTAAGACGCGTCAGTCATGTCTGACTCCGTGCGACCCCATAGATGGCAGTGCAACAGGCTCCTCTGTCTCTGGGACTCTCCAGGCAAGAATACTGGAGTGGGATGCCATTGCCTTCTCCAGTGCATGAAAGTGAAAAGTGAAAGTGAAGTCGCTCAGTAGTGTCTGACTCTCTGCAACCCCATGGACTGCAACCCGCCAGGCTCCTCTGTCCATGGGATTCTCCAGGCAAAATACTGGAGTGGGGTGCCATTGCCTTCTCCAACTACTGCTGCTACTGCTGCTAAGTCACATAAGTCGTGTCCAACTCTGTGTGACCCCATAGATAGCAGCCCAACAGGGAAGGTAGCAAATATCAGAGTCTGCAGGCAGAGAGCTCTGAAGGCAAGGCCTCTGGACAGGAGCTGAGCTCTTTGGTAGAGAGACAGATGACATAACCCATGGTTACCCCCAAGGGAAGGAACCAGGGCTATACTTACCAAATTAGGCCCTCTTTACTGCATGGTTCCCATTAGCCAAACCCAGTGAGAATCAGAAGGCCAGGAAGCCAGTGTCTTGAATTCATACAGACCAGGTGCCTGCAGAGGAGACTGCATTTGGAGGGTGAGCATTGGTGAGCAGATCTGGAGTAAAAAGAGAAATCATGCAAGTCCCCTGATAGAGGAAATTCAAGCACTGTGTTGAGAGTGGAGAGAGGAGCTTGGACCTGGAATTTTCAGCCACTTGCAACCCAAGAATCTATCATAACAGGGCAGGTTTTCCCAAGGTCCAAGGGTTCAGGCAGGTGCTGAAATTTTTGAGATGAAGGGCAGGGTGCCATGGAAGGCAAAGAAGGAACTCCAGCTGAATGGAAACCAATTTGCCTGCCTCAATCTGGTCCGACACAGCATGGCATCCACACTGCAGTTTGATTAAGGACCCTCCCATCTCCGGAAACACGGCCCTTGAGCCCTTGGAATTCATAATGAATCCCTTTTCTTTGGCTTCTGTTATTTAGCACATTTCAGACTAGGAAAGAAACATAAACATTTCCATGCCACATCTAATACAATTATAAGGTCATTACACATTCTGTAGCGCAAAACAGCTGTTCCAAAGATTCTTATTAGGGTTTAACAGAGTTTTATTTGTTTGGGACAAAAAACCAATCTTTTAAATTATGATTTAATGAGACTGTTAAATGTTCATCACCAAGTGGTTACTTACTAAAGCTGCATGGAGCTTGGCTATTTGAGTTTGGAAGAGGTTAACTGAACCACCCCAGCCCTATACACACTCACATATTCTCTCACACTCACACATGTGCATGCAGGAACAAACCCACACATTTTGATCTCTTTTTTCCCAAATTATGACCCATTCTTTTGAGGACAAACTTTATAAACTAAATAGACCTAAACTTAAAATGTCTGAGACTGAGTGGCTTTTAAGTCAAATTCAGGAGTCTTTGCAAAAATACCTTGATTTCTAAAAATTATCTTCCCAGCACCTTTGAAGAAGGATGTGTTTGCATTGCAATTTACCAAATGACAAAATGTCTGTTACCAGCATCAATGTTGTAGCTTCTATATGCATATATATATATAGGTCCTTGTGGTTTTTATATTATTTCTCACTAGATTGAGAAACTTGACATACCACCCTCTTTCCTGGGGGATGGGGATAAGCAGGGAGAGAAGGATTTCGCCTGATGACCTACCAGTGATCTAATACAGATGTGTCATTTTGTCAGGCTGCGATACTGTGGCAGTTAATCCACCAGCGTTTATAATAATTGCTGTATCCTGCAGAAGCCGTACTGTGACACAATGTATCCCTGGAATTCATAACTAGGTTGTTTAAATGCAAAATAATTATTAAGCACTCATTCTTGGAATTCATCCTGAGATAAGTAGCCCTTAAGAAAATGTCTAATACAAAATGACATTTGGGTTTTAGAATATATAACCTTTTGTATTAATGGTATCCCAAGGTGTTTTACATAGTAATTGGATGGTAGTGTGGTAAGGATTTCAGTAAATGAAATGGCTCTTGGGACTGAAGTAGAGGTTTAGCTATTCTTGGATTTCAAGTTGGATTTCATTGACTATGAGGAGGTGAGGTGGAATGCCAGGCTGTTTAAAAGTAGCCCAAGGCCTTCTTAAAACTTCACTAAAAATAACAGGAAGCAGAAGGGCCCTCAGTGGTAAAGAAGCTGAACCCCATTGTGATAGATGGGAGACCTGGGTACAAAGATGAGTTAGTGGTCCACACAGGGCTTGAGATCAGGTTTCCCTAACTGAGAGGACCTGAGGCATAATGTTTGTTTGGGTCCACATTTCTCTCCCTCTACTAGGCCCTAACTGGGTAACTCAGAACAAGTTCCTTAATGTTGGTGGCACTCCATATTGTCATCATCAAAATTATAAATAAGTCAATCTGCCAGAGTCAGGGGAGAAATTAAAACTTATTGGAGAAGGTCATGGCAACCCACTCCAGTATTCTTGCCTGGAGAATCCCATGGACAGAGGAGCTGGGTAGGTCCCAGACCACAGGGTCTCAGAGAGTTGGATATGACTAAAGTGACTTAGCACACTCACATAACATAGATAGATAGATAGATAGATAGATATAAACAAATTCGGTTCCAAGAACATAGTAGATGCTTCATAATGATGCTTCATATTATTATTAATAATCTTTCAAAATGGATCATTATTATAAACCCAAACTGCCGTAAGTCTTCCCTGCTCAGATACTTTCGGTATCGATTTGCATCACTTATCATATTAATGGTGTTATGTTTTACAATTACAAGTTATAATTAGGCGAATATGACTCATTCAACTTTCCATGTCCAACTCTCAGCACTCCACCCGCGCATCAAGAAACAAATCAAAATGCAATTAGATGCTGACGGGATGCTAAATAGAAAGTTTGTAATTTATTGTCTCATTGAAGATTACATTGTGCAAGTGGATTGATCTCGTGTCAGTCACGGACGTGTTGAGACTAGATCTATGTCAAGCATGGAGAAGATGAATGTAGATGTTAGCTTGATATGTTTGGTGGGAGAATGTCTTAAATTGCAATGGGTGGGTGTTAAAAAGTACAACCACACAGCAACAGGCTGAGAGTTAGCTAGGCGTATTTGAACAGACAATACTCTGCATTTCTTGTTTATTAGCATATATGTTTATATACATAAATATCCTTATAGATTGGCCACTGCCACCCACTTTAGATTTTTGGAAGTTCACATGCAATCCTTCTTCAAAAAATAAGAAATATATAATTGCTAATTTACTGAAGAAGTCATAACCAGAGGGTTCTTTGAAATGCCTCATCTCCCTAGTGTGAGTAAAGTATGATTTGACTTGTTTTAAAATCAATTTACAAGTAAAATTTTCAGGAACACATCTGCTAGGTAAAGCAAGTTCTGCCAGTATCCTGCAATGAAAGTGACAGTAATATGTTCAGTTTTTATAATGGATGAAATTATGTGAGCAGAGAACATAATTATATATTTTAGAAAGAACACAGAAGTAATTATAAACCTGGGTTTTAAAAACCATATTTAAAATTTTTAAGTCAGTGTATGAAACTATTCAGCATTTACCTATTTCCCTGACTCCATCACCACTGAGACACCTGGTGCGTCATCCCACAAAAGTTACGGGAAACCTACCAATGGCCGCACCCTGAGGACTGTAAGAAACGCTGCCAAGCCTTTGCACACTGGTGGCCTAAATTAATCCTTGGGCAGCTCTGTGGACTGGAATATCATTTTCCCATTCTACTGATGAGGAAATTAAGGCTCTGAAAAATGAAGGCATGAATCCAAGCTCACGAGGCTGGAATTCTGTGTTGGCTTCCTACCTATTTCTTGAAGCACACTACGGCCCCCTCCTCCCACTGCCCTGATTCCCAGCAGCATCGTCTGTCCCCGCAACTATCACAGCACCTCCTTTGCCAGTCTCTGCCTCCAGCTTCATTCCAGTCCATACATGACAACTCTGACCTCTCCGCTCTCTGCTCAAAACCCTAAGTGGCTTCTCATTACCCACAGATAAGGTCCAAACTCTGTCACTTGTATTCAAGACTCTCTACCATCTGCTCCCCATGCACATCTGCCTCTGCTCTTATTTTCACTCCTCCCTGCTTGCATGTTTCATTCCCGGCCACACAGGCTGACTGTAGGTCTCTGTGAATGCGACATACGTCAGCTCACAGATTGTCCCTGTGTCTCTTCCCTCCTCTCCTCCCCTCTTGGTCTAGCTCCCTCCTGCTTTCCCTGGCTATCACCTCCAAGACCCTTCTCTACCCTCCCCCATCTCCCTGGGTGGATTTTGTTGTGTCTCCCCAGGGCTTTCGTAATCTTTTGTTATGGCCCTCAAAGCATTATTCCATGGGTGTGTGATTGCCTGAACATGTCCCTCCACATCAGAGACTCTAGGATCATCTTTGCTGCCCCAGGCCTCACTCAGGGCCTGATCCACATTATGTTCTCAGTAAATATTTGTTGGATGGATAAATGTATACGTGAAATAAAACGTAGTCCAAGGCTTTTAAATATAAGTCCAATTCTCTTTTTAATGTGACAAAATTTAAGTAACAAAAGACAGCAAGCACCGCCACCTGTGCCCATGCCTCATACTGCAGACGCTCACAGACCCAACAGACATGGGACGTACAGACCCAGGACTGGAAAGAAATGGCAGTAAAGGCTGATGTTCAAGGGCTAAGGGATTCCTTGTACACCATTTCCTCAGGAGCTCCAGGGAAGATCCCCTCTTTGCCACTCCCTAGCTTCTGGAGGTGTCCAGCCATCCCTGGCATTTCCTGGTTTGTGGCTGTGTCGTGCCAACCTCTGCTTCCACGATCACATGGTCTTTCTGATGTTCCTCACATGACCTTCTTGTAAGGATACTGGTCATTGCATTTGGGGTCTATCTTGATCCAGAATGACTCATCTTAACTAATTACATCTGCAAAGACCTCATTTCTAAGTAGAGTCATGTACTATTTCATGTTTTGAGGTTCTTGTGGGCGTGAATTTTGTGGGGGCATCATTCAGCCCAGTAGAGGTGTCTCTCAGACCTTTCTACAGATGGTTCTATTTACAGAGTGGTCACCAAGACCCTTATCTAGCCCCTTCCCAAGCCCAGGTTGGAATGTCTGCAGAGCTTAGCTGGACTGGATGTCTTTCCTTTGATCGCCAGTTTTCCTGTAACAGGGATCCCAGTAAATCACGCCAGACTTTCTGAATATCAACCCTTCCTTTTTCTGGACTCCAGTCAACTTCCTATTCGTTTTGTTGGGGTGAGACTCTGAACCATAGTGGCCTCGCCCTAAGCGTTTGTCTAATGTTACTTCCATTCTCCCACTGCTCCCTCCCAGATGTCAGGGCCACACGGAAGTATCTCCACGGGTGTGCTCCCACGCCCTTCCCTGGCTTGCACACCCTGACACTTGAGCTTGCCTAGGTTGCAGCTCTGATGGATTCCCCAGTGCTGGCATTCTCTAGGCTGGCTCATCTCACCTCTCACAAAAGCCCTGATTTCTAACAAACAAATATATTTTCCCTGAAGTAATTTTTTCCTTCCCAATATTGCCCATGACTGTTACAGATCTCATTTATAAACTGAAATAGTCCAGATGACAAGTTTCAAAAGTACTAACTCTTTAACATCATAACCAGTGAAAGGGGAAAATGTTCTTGGTCATCTTCCTCGCTTTCAGATGTTTTTTGTCAGTCAATCTGCATGCTTCCCTATGGGGCCCCTCTGTAAAATACTTACACAGAAGCAAAGGCAGAGGATTCAGCTCTATTTGTACAGTCATTGCCAATGTGCTTTACAGGAGACAGATGTGGGTTTCATCTTTCATTAGCACATACCTGTACTCTTTTAAAAATGGACCTGCTTATGAATGTGAGGTATGAAATCCATCTGAATATACTCTTCACCTAAAAATAAAAATAAAAAAAAACCAGCAAATTTCACACCAGTAACTTCTTCCTGTATCAGGCAATGGGGTGAGATGAGGTTCTGACAAAAATGGTAGGTATTACATAACACCCCCATCTTCTTACAGATGCGTGCACAGCTTTAAAATAGAAACGGAAAAGCGGTGCATTGTCTGCAGAAGCAAACTGAGGGAGGTTAGCAACGTTCCCATTGCCCACAATATGAAGGTAACAAATAAGCAGGAGATGATAAAGATCCCTGTTGGGCATCTCAGAGTGATATCAGAGGGAGAAGGCTAGCTAGACATCATTTGGGAAACTTTCAGTGGTCAAGAAAGAGCTCCCATCACTTTGAGGGGGTCAGCTTGTCCTTGAGGCAGGAGAATCTGTCCCTGTGTGCAGAAGATGGTACTTTGTAAACTACACCATCTATAGCGAGATGGTTGGATGGTTTCACCCTTCTCAATGGACATGAGTTTGAGCAAACTCCAGGAGATGGTGAAGGACAGGGAAGCCTGCTGTGCTGCAATCCATGGAGTCTCAGAGTCAGGCACAACTGAGTGACTGAACAACAACAACAACAATAGAAAGAGTGTACTGGATTGACAGTGTCCCCTAAAATTTCATGTATACCTGGAGCCTCAGGATGTGATCTTTTTGGAAATGGATCTTTGCATATGTAATCAATTACAATGAGGTCATAGAAAAGTGAAAAGTGAAGTTGCTCAGTCGTGTCTGACTATTTGCCACCCCGTGGACTGTAGCCCACCAGGCTCCTCCGTCCATGGGATTCTCCAGGCAAGAATATTGGAGTGGGTTGCCATTTCCTTCTCCAGTGGATCTTCCTGACCCCAGGGATCGAACCCAGGTCTCCCACATTGCAGGCAGAAGCTTTAACCTCTGAGCTACCCAGAGTAGGTGCTAAATCCAATCAGTGGCTGGTGTCCTTATACAAAGAAGTTCACGTGAAGACACACAGGGAAGATCAGGAGATGACAGAGTGGAGTGATCCAGCTACAAACCAAGGAATTCCAAGGATTGCTAGGAGCCACTGGAAACTAGGGAGCAGCACGTAAAGATGCTGGACAAGGGCTAAGGGAGTCCTTGTTTTAAGCACCAGTTTGTGGTCATTTGTTACTGCAACCAAGGGAAATGAATCTACCATCCAACCCATTTTCACAACCAGGTAAGAACAGGCTCTCTTGCTACTTCCCACCCATGCAGATGCCTCCCTCTGTCACACAAGTGCCCCTCAATTCACCTGTCTGCCTCTTCCATTCCTGCCCACAGGCTCTGGTTCAATGCTCTGGCATTGGCCTGTCTCCTTACCAATCAACTCTACCTTGCTCAAGGCCTCAGCCCTCATCAGCCTAAAACTAACTATTTTAGGGTGTTAAAATAGCTATTAGCTCTGTTAGTTGTTAATAGCTCTGTCAGCTGTTCAGGCCAATGATTTGGACCTACTTCTGTCAATTTTGAACGCCCCCCCCCACCCCCCGCCAATACCAACCTCCTGCTATTCCTCCAGAACAGTCCCTGCTCCCCCAGACTTGGGAAGGCTCTGTACTCACAAGAGACACTCACTGAATCTGTGCTAAACATATGTTATGTGTCTGGTGGGTCAACAGCCTAACAAAAGTTGTACGGCTTTTCATATAGCTCTCTGGAGCTTGTGCCAGTGGTGAAATGCAGACCCAAACGCACTGTACACATGACTTGGGTGTAGAAGGTGGTCTGGCCTAGTAGGAAAGAGCCATCATCTCAGAGACCCAAGGTGGAGATCCCAGCTCATTGCCAGGCTTATTCAGTTCTCGTATTCTCTGGTAAACCTTCTCTTTCCTCCAGGAACTCCTCAAGAATTAGTCACTGAGCATCACACGAGGATAGGAGCTGAGAATTCAGCAGCGAACAGGGTAGACAAGACCCCAGTTCTCATGGAGATATATTTTTTTAAATTAGGGTTTTTTTTTAGTGCAGTTTTAGGTTCACAGCAAAATTGAGAGGATGACACAGAGATTTCCCATATACCCCCTACCCCCACACATATGTAGCCTCTCCTATTTTCAACATCCCCCACTAGACCAGTACATTTGCTACAATCAATGAACCTATATTAATACATCAATATCACCCAAAGTCTATATTTTGCATTTGGGTTCATTCTTGTTGCACATTCTATAGGTTTTGACAAACGTATACTGATATGTGTCTATTAAAAGCAGAGACATTACTTTGCCGACAAAGGTCTGTCTAGTCAAAGCTATGGTTTTTCCGGTAGTCATGTATGGATGTGAGAGTTGGCCTATAAAGAAAGCTGAGCACCAAAGAATTGATGCTTTTGAATGGTGGTGTTGGAGAAGATTCTTGAGAGTCCCTTAGACTGCAAAGAGATCAAACCAGTCAATCCTAAAAGAAATCAGTCTTGAATATTCATTGGAAGGATTGATGCTGAAGCTAAAACTCCAATACTTTGGCCACCTGATGCAAAGAACTGACTCATTGGAAAAGACCCTGATGCTGGAAAAGATTGAAGGCAGAAGGAGAAGGATACGACAGAGGATGAGATGGTTGGATGGCATCACCAACTCGATGGACATAAGTCTGAGGAAACTCCAGGATTTGGTGATGGATAGGGAGGCCTGGCATGCTGCAGTCCATGGGGTCGCAGAGTTGGATACGACTGAGCAACTGAACTAAACTGATTATGGCATCACACAGAGTGGTTTCACTGCCTTAAAAATCCTCTGTAGTTAGCCTATTCATCCCTCCTTCTCACTAACCCTTGGAAAGCATGGATCTTTTTACCATCTCCATAGTTTTGCTGTTTCCAGAATGTTCTATAGTTGATATATGTAGCCTTTTTAGATCAGCTTCTTTCACTTAGTAATATGCATTTGTTTCCTCTATGACTTTTTGTGAATTGATAGCTCATTTCTTTTTAGCTTGGAATAATATTCCATTGTTTAGATATGCCACAGTTATTTATCACCAACTGAAGGACATCTTGGTTGCTTCTAAGTCTTGATGTTTATAAATAAAACTGCTATAAACATCCTTCCAGGTGCAGGTTTTTGTGCAGACATAAGTTTTCAACTTATGAAGCATTAAGCCTGTGACGGACCATGCAGAAGCCTGGCCGAGAGGAGCTGCCCTTCACCCAAGGTCAGGGGTGGTGGCTGAGAGGAGCTACCCCACTCTTGAGGTCAGGAGAGGAGGCCCAGAGGAGCAACCCTTTGTCCAAGGAGTGGTGGCTGCATGGGTACAGGAGGGCGGAGAGGAGCTACTCCACATTCAAGGTCAGGAGGGGTGGCCCTGAGGAGATATCCCTCATGCAAGGTAAGGAGCAGTGGCTGAGCTTTGCTGGAGCAGCCGTGAAGAGATACCCCAAGTCCAAGGTAAGAGAAACCCAAGTAAGATGGTAGGTGTTGTGAGAGGGCATCAGAAGGCAGGCACACTGAAACCACAATCACAGAAAACTAGCCAATCTCATCACATGGACCACAGCCTTGTCTAACTCAATGAAACTAAGCCATGCCATGTGGGGCCACCCAGGACAGGTGGAGAGGTCTGACAGAATGTGGTCCACTGGAGAAGGGAATGGCAAACCACTTCAGTATTCTTGCCTTGAGAACCCCTGAACAGCATGAAAAGGCAAAAAGATAGGACACTGAAAGATGAACTCCCTAGGTCAGTAGGTGCCCAATATGCTACTGGAGATCAGAGGAGAAGCAACTCCAGAAAGAATGAAGGGATAGAGCCAAAGCAAACACAATACCCAGTTGTGGATGTGACTGGTGATAGAAGCAAGGTCCAATGCTATAAAGAGCAAAATTGCATAGGAACTTGGAATGTCAGGTCCATGAATCAAGGTAAATTGGAAGTGGTCAAACAGGAGATGGCAAGACTGAACATCAACATTCTAGGAATTGGTGAACTAAAATGGACTGGAATGGGTGAATTTAACTCACATGGCCATTATATCTATTACTGTGGGCAGGAATCCCTTAGAAGAAATGGAGTAGCCATCATAGTCAACAAAAGAGTCTGAAATGCAGTACTTGGATGCAATCTCAAAAATGACAGAATTATCTCTGTTCATTTCCAAGGCAAACCATTCAATATCACAGTAATCCAAGCCTATGCCCCAACCAATAACACTGAAGAAGCTGAAGTTGAACGGTTCTATGAAGACCTACAAGACCTTTTAGAACTAACACCCAAAAAAGATGTCCTTTTCATTATAGGGGACTGGAATGCAAAAGTAGGAAGTCAAGAAACACCTGGAGTAACAGGCAAATTTGGCCTTGGAATGCAGAATGAAGCAAGGCAAAGACTAATAAGAGTTTTGCCAAGAGAACGCACTGGTCATAGCAAACACCTTCTTCCAACAACACAAGAGAAGACTCTACACATGGACATCACCAGATGGTCAACACTGAAATCAGACTGATTATATTCTTTGCAGCCAAAGATGGAGAAGCTCTATACAGTCAGCAAAAACAAGAGTGGGAGCTGACTGTGGCTCAGATCATGAACTTCTTATTGCCAAGTTCAGACTTAAATTGAAAAAGTAGGGAAAACCACTAGACCATTCCAGTATGACATAAGTCAAATCCCTTATGATTATACAGTGGAAGTGAGAAATAGATTTAAGGGACTAGATCTGATAGATAGAGTGCCTGATGAACTATGGGCGGAGGTTCCTGACATTGTACAGGAGACAGGGACCAAGACCATCCCCATGTAAAAGAAATGCAAAAAAGCAAAAAGGCTATCTGGGGAGGCCTTACAAATAGCTGTGAAAAAAAGAAGTGAAAAGCAAAAGAGAAAAGGAAACATATAACCATCTGAATGCAGAGTTCCAAAGAATAGCATGGAGAGATAAGAATGCATTTCTCAGCGATCAGTTCAAAGAAATAGAGGAAAACAACAGAATGGGAAAGACTAGAGATCTCTTCAAGAAAATTAAAGATACCAAGGGAACATTTCATGCAAAGATGGGCTCGATAAAGGACAGAAATTGTATGGACCTAACAGAAGCAGAAGATATTAAGAAGAGGTGGCAAGAATACACAGAAGAACTGTACAAAAAAGAGCTTCATGACCCAGATAATCACAATGATGTGATCATTCACCTAGAGCCAGACATACTGCAATGTGAAGTCAAGTGGGCATTAGAAAACATCACTACGAACAAAGCTAGTGGAGGTGATGGAATTCCAGTTGAGCTATTTCAAATGCTGAAAGATGATGCTGTGAAAGTGCTGCACTCAATAGGCCAGCAAATTGGGAAAATTCAATAGTGGCCACAGGACTGGAAAAGGTCAGTTATCATTCCAATCCCAAAGAAAGGCAATGCCAAAGAATGCTCAAACTACCGTACAATTGCACTCATCTCACACGCTAGTAAAGTAATGCTCAAAATTCTCCAAGCCAGGCTTCAGCAATACGTGAACCATGAACTTCCAGATGTTCAAGCTGGTTTTAGAAAAGGCAGAGGAACCAGAGATCAAATTGCCAGCATCCACTGGATCATCAAAAAAGCAAGAGAGTTCCAGAAAAACATCTATTTCTGCTTTATTGACTATGCCAAAGCCTTTGACTGTGTGGATCACAATCAACTGTGGCAAATTCTGAGAGAGATGGGAATACCAGACCACCTGACCTGCCTCTTGAGAAACCTGTATGCAGGTCAGGAAGCAACAGTTAGAACTGGACATGGAACAACAGACTAGTTCCAAATAGGAAAAGGAGTACATCAAGGCTGTATATTGTCACTCTGCTTATTTAACTTATATGCAGATTACATCATGAGAAATGCTGGGCTGGAAGAAGCACAAGCTGGAATCAAGATTTCCAGGAGAAATATCAATAACCTCAGATATGCAGATGACACCACCACCCTTATGGCAGACAGTGAAGAGGAACTAAAAAGCCTCTTGATGAAAGTGAAAGAGGAGAGTGAAAAAGTTGGCTTAAAGCTCAACATTCAGAAAACGAAGATCATGGCATCTGGTCCCATCACTTCATGGGAAATAGATGGGTAAACAGTGGAAACAGTGACAGACTTCATTTTGGGGGGCTCCAAAATCACTGCAGGTGGTGATTGCAGCCATGAAATTAAAAGATGCTTACTCCTTAGAAGGAAAGTTATGACCAAACTAGATAGCATATTAAAAAGCAGAGATATTACTTTGCCAACAAAGGTCTGTCTAGTCAAGGCTATGCTTTTTCCAGTGGTCATGTATGGATGTGAGACTTGGACTATGAAGAAAGCTGAGCACCAAAGAATTGATGCTTTTGAACTGTGGTGTTGGAGAAGACTCTTGAAAGTCCCTTGGACTGCAAGGAGGTCCAACCTGTCCATGCTAAAGGAGATCAGTCCTGGGTGTTCATTGGAAAGACTGATGCTGAGGCTGAAACTCCAGTACTTTGGCCACCTCATGCGAAGAGTTGATTCATTGGAAAAGACTCTGATGCTGGGAGGGATTGGGGGCAGGAGGAGAAGGGGACAACAGAGGATGAGATGCCTGGATGACATCACCAACTCAGTGGACATGAGTTTGAGTGAACTCCAGGAGTTGGTAATGGACAGGGTGGCCTGGTATGCTGCGACTCATGTGGTAGCAAAGAGTTGGACACGACTGAGCGACTGAGCTGAACTGAACTGAACTGAAGTTTTCAACTCCTTTGGATAAATACCAAAGACCACAGTTGCTAAAGAGCTTCCCAGGTGGCACTAGGGGTAAATAATCTGCATCCCAATGCAGGAGACATGGGTTCCATCTGTGGGTTGGGAAGATCCCCTGGAGAAGAGCATGGCAACCCAGTCTAGTGTTCTTTCCTGGAGAATCCTATGGACAGAGGAGTCTGGCAGGTATAGTCCATAGGATCACAAAGAGTCGGATATAAATGAAATGACTTAGCACTCACAATTGCTAGAATGTATGGTAAAAGTATGTTTAGCATTATAAGAAATGGTTAAACTGTCCTTCACAGGGCTGTACCATTCCATCTTCCCACCAGCAATCAATGAGAGTTCCTGTTGCTCCACATCCTTGTTGGCATTTGGTGTTATCAATGTTCTGGATTCTGTTCATTCTAATAGACTAGTATTTCATTATTGTTTTAATTGGCATTTCTCCAGTGATGTATCATCTTTCGATAGCAGCTAATATTTTAGGGCAAGCAACTCAGTCTCTCTCTCTACAGAGCACAGCATTCTCCAGACGCTCTGTGCATCACTTTATCATTGTTGTCTCCTGCAGGCTGACAGGTTTTGGAGCAGGCCCGTCAACTTTCATTTTCTTATTTCCCAGAGCGCTTGGCACAGGGTAGGTGCTCAATAATTGTATGTGCGGTGCCTGCATGTTGAATGGTTGAAAATTTGGGCAGCGTGCTGATTCAGAGGATTCATGGCAATGGGCAAGAGTAAAGAGATATGCAGCAGTATTTGTGAAGTAATGAGCAACAGGCACGTATGCCGGTGTTGGATCAAGTGCTGCTCTCAAAGACTGCAAGTTGACTTTTGGCCAGAGCCCTCCTGGAAGTTTCCTTATTCTGCAAGTGTAGCTCTTTTCCTCTCCCTGACAGGGGAATGTATTGAGTGCTCCCAGATGGGCCTTTCCCCCAAACAGGGCCACTGGGGCCCAAATGAATCAAGTAGAAGGAGGGTGAGCAGAGTCAGCAGCAGAAGAAAGTCTTAGCTACAAGGTCACACCTCATTTGAAAACAAGCACAATAGAAGACAGGCAGTTTTTCTTGGATCTTTGTACAAGGAAAAGGAATATTTCCTTCCTTTGCTGATGAATACCTTCTCACTGTATGAATAAATAATACTATCGTCAATTCTGTCTCCCATCTGAAATGAGACCCAAGAGAATTCTGGCAAAATTCTGGAACCTGGTGTTGGAAGACCCCATTCCAGCCTTGCCACCACTCTAGACAATGCCAGTGACCTGGGACTCCTGACATCTCTGTGCCTCAGTTTCCAGATCAAATAAGGTGGATGTGGTAAAAACTTTCCCTGGGCCTGTGGTCATGAAGCAGGATGGCAATTAACTTGGAATGCTTTGAAAAACTGTAAAGCACTCTACAAAAGCAAAGCATTAATGTCTCCCTCTTAGAAGCAAGTTCTTAAAGTGACCCCTGGCTTCGGCAACATCCTTTCTCTTCTGCATCTCCACTGTAGGAAGCAGCACCTGAATAACAGAGAAAACAGCAGAGAATGCAGACTTGAGGGAACCAGTGGCCTCTAGGAAAGGAAAGAGGCAGAGAAGCTAGAAAAAGGAAGGAATCAGTAGTTCAGCACAAGGTCACTGAGGAATATCTGACCTTGAGCGTTTTGCATTATTCAAAGGGTATTCCCCACACTGTTTTATTCTCACAAGAGTTGATTGACTCTTTCCAGGTCAGGTGGACATTCTGTTCCTTTTGAGTGACAAACACACTGAGGCCTAAAGTGGATAAGTGACTTGTGTGAAGTTTGTAGAAGTCTAGAGTGGAGTTGGAACATAAAAAAAAAAAAAAATCTCCTAATTCCACCCTTGAGTTTCCAATATAGCCCACCATGCTGCAGTATTGGGCAAGAGAGGGCACGCCTTGGTTCTACAGTCCCTGAATTGAATATGGAGTTGAGTCCTTCATCTAGAGTGTACTTAGAGGCATGTTCTGAGCAAAGACGTGAAACATTTACTGACTGCTTAGGGATAGGGAAGGGAGTCATTTTGTTTTTCTCTACTTATAATACCTCAACTAACACATACATTTCTAAAAGGAACTGGTTTGGAAAACAGGAAAATAAAAAGTAGACTTCAATCCAAGCAGCCTGTCCCAAGAATTGCCAGAACTTTAGAGATACACACCCAATTTTTAAAAGGCTTCAAAGTAGACCCAAAAGGTTATTAGTTTTAGAAATTGCTTCTGTTATTACTACTTCTGCTTTTTAAAATTATTACTTCTTCTGCAATTCTAGTCATTTTTTCTTTCCAAGTCTAAAATTTTAGCGAAGTAATGCTAGATAGGGAAATTAAATGTAAAATACTAAAAATTTCAAAACTTTGCTCAAGAAAGCATCAGCTGGTGGTTTAAATGGTCAAGAGCTGCTAAGAATAGTTCAGTCTCCTGTTTGTAAATTGAAATCTTGACAGGCTTAGAATGAATTTCGGTTGTGTTCTTTTTCCTACAACCCAGTGTAAATTCTCACAGCCATTCCTTTAAGCCTTGAGTCCAAACGTTTCTATACCATTTTATGTATAATCTAAATGTAAATTCACTTTTAGAAAAGCACTGAGGAAAATCCTTGTTTAGTGCTTCTGAGCTTTATAATCAACGATGTGCTGGTTCATTTAATGTGAGATCTTTTTACTGAGTAGATATTTTTAAAAAACTAGGTATTTAAAAACTCTTGCCCAAAGTTAGGTCATCCACTTTAATGGCTAATGTTCAGCCTCTCCAGACTCTTCCTAGTGTTTCAGTCCTTTCCGTGACACCTGGAGGCGTCCTTGAAAACCTTTACTCAAATTATCTGAAGCTAACATAACTTTTTCCCTTGAAACTTATTCCTCACCTTCAAGTTCCTACTGAAATCAACATATCTGCCCAGATATACAGATGACAAGCCCCTAAGATACCTTGAATACTCCCTGTTCCCCACCTAATTCTGTTCATTCCAGCCAGTTCCCAGGTCCTAAGCTGTCCATCCGCACAGCATCTCTCAACTGCCCATCATCTCCATTCTCACAGGTGCTCTCTAAGCTCCAACCTGAACCAATGTTACTAATTTTCCCACATCTGATATCTATGTGCTCTTTCTTAATGCTATGTTTTTGAACAAAGACCCAAACTGAATAAATGAACAAAACACCTCTAAATCAAGTCATTCCTCTGTTCAAAATATTCAAAAACATTCTAAGCTATGTCCAAATTATTAAACATGGAATTCAAGGCTCTGCAGGGCCTCGTTTCCACCTACATTTGTGGGCTTCTCTTCCTGCTCCCTTCACGCACTGGAGAAGGAAACGGCAACCCACTCCAGTATTCTTGCCTGGAGAATCCCAGGGATGGGGGAGCCTGGTGGGCTGCCATCTATGGGGTCGCACAGAGTTGGACATGACTGAAGTGACTTAGCAGTAGCAGCTTCCTGCTCCCAGTTACACACTCTAGAATCCAGCCACGTTTTCCCTGTTTTCTGCTCTCTCTAGACTCCAGTCACATTTCTGTTTTCTGCACCCATGCTTCTTTCTGCTCCACTCTTTCCTCTATTAGTACAAGAGTTCAGGAGTTTCACTGCCTAGTTTTCCAAGTTCAGCCCATTACAAGTTGTTACACTAGGCAAGACATCTCTCTATGCCTCTTGTTTGTAACAAGAGGATAATATAATATCACAGACACTGTGAGAATAACTTAAGTATGTAGAATGCTTAGCAGAGTACCTAGCACACAGGAAGATAGAAATAATTGTCAACTACTGTTATTATCGCCCCCCCCACATTTATTTTTATCCCAATTCCTATCATTTTTCAATGCCAAACGTATGTCACCAATCTCTTGAAGCCTTCTCTTGTCCTCAGAGGATAATGTTTCTCCTATCAACTGTCCCAGTACACTACCTTCTCGATGATGAATATGCCATTCTCTAACTCACATTTATTTGTATCCACACATTATCTCTGCCACCAAATTGTAAATTCCTTTTAAAAGCAGGATTTATTCATTCGGTTAATAGCACTTGAGGGCCTGCTATGTGCTGGGCTCTGTGTTAAGGATAAGATCAATATCTCATTCCTCTTTTTATGCTTGCCAGCAGCGAGCACAGTAAGACATAACTGGCACTTAATAAATATTTCTGTCATAAATGGATGATTATGCCCATTCAATTAATGATTTGGTAAGAACATAAATGAGCTCTTCCCCCCAAATTGTGTGAGAATGTATAAGCCCCAGAAGTGAAACTGGCAACCTATTTTAAGATAAAACTTTAAAATCCTATAATCTTAAGAGCTGCTACGTTTTTAAAAATATTTTTTAAATTGATCATTTTATTTAACAAAATTCCCAGTTTCTTTTTTTTTCTTTTTAGAACTTAAAAGTACACNGTCTTATGGAGTATTATTCAGCAGTAAAAAGAAACAAATTAATATTACATGCAACTTGTTGGATGGATCTTGAGGGCATTATGCTAAGTAAAAAAGCCAGATCTCAAAAGGTAACATTTTGTATTATTCCAGTTATGTAACATTTTCAAAATGACAAAATTATTATCTTGTTAATGATACAATATTTGTATAGATTGTACTTCATTTAAAGTTACTTTAAAATATTGGCTATATTCCCTGTACTGTACAATATATCCTTGTAGCTTATTTATTATTTTATACACAGTAGTTTATACCTCTTAATCTTCTAACCCTGTCTTGCTCCTCCCCTTTCCATCTTCCCACTGATAAAAACTAGTTTGTTCTCTATATTTGTGAGTTGTTTCTTTTTGTTATATTCATTTATTTGTTTTATTTTCTAGATTCCATGAATAAGTAACAGCATACAATATTTGTCTTTCTCTGTCTGACTTGTTTCACTAAGCATAATACCCTCTAGGTCCATCTACGCTGTTGCAAATGACAGAATTTCATTCTTTTGTATCGCTTATATTCTGTTGTGTATGCACACACGCGTGCGCACACACACACACACACACCACATATTCTTTATTCATTCATCTTTGATGGACATTTAGACTGATTCCATATCTTGTTGGTCGTGGTTGTTCAGTCTCTCAGTCGTCTCCGACTCTTTGTGACCTCAAGTGCTACAGAACAACAGGCTTCCCTGTCCTTAACCATCTCCCAGAGCTTGCTCAGATTCACCTATATTGTGTCAATGGTGCCATCTAACCATCTCATTCTCTGTCTGCCCTTCTGCTCCTGCCCTCAATCTTTCCCAGCATCAGGGTCTTTTCAGCTCTTCATATCAGATGGCCAAAGTACTGCAGTTTCAGCTTTAGCATCAGTCCTTCCAATGAATTTTCAGGATTGATTTCCTTTAGGATTGATTGGTTTTATCTCCTTGCTGTCCAAGGGACTCTCAAGAGTCTTTTCCAGTACCACAATTTAAAAGTATCATTTCTCTGACACTCAGCCTTCTTTATGGTCCATTTCTTATGTCCATACATGACTACTGGAAAAACCATACTCTGACTGTATGGACCTTTGTCAGCAAAGTAGTATCTCTACTTTTTAATACACTGTCTAGGTTTGTCAAAGCTTTCCTTCCAAGAAGCAAACGTTTTTAAATTTCATGGCTGCAGTCACTGTCCACAGTGATTTTGGAGCCCAAGAAAATAAAATGTGTCACTGTTTCCACTTTATCACCATCTATTTACCATGAAGTGATTGGACCACATGCCATGATCTTTGTTTTTTGAACACTGAGTTTTAAGCCAGCCTTTCCACTCTCCTCTTTCACCCTCATTGAAAGGCTCTTTAGTTCCTCTTCACTTTCTACCATTTGAGTGGTATCATCTGTATAGTTGAGGTTGTTGATGTTTCTTCAGCAATGTTGATTGAACTTGTGATTCATCCAGCCCAGCATTTCACATGATGTAATCTTCCCTAGTGGCTCAGACAGTAAAGCATCTGTCTACAATGTGGGAGACCTGGGTTAGATTCCCTGGAGAAGGAAATGACAACCCACTCCAGTACTCTTGCCTAGAAAATCCCATGGATGGAGGAGCTTGGTGTAGGCTACTGTCCATGGGGTCGCAAAGAGTCAGGCACGACTGAGCGACTTCACTTCTACTTCACTTCAATCTGCATAGAAGTTAAATGAGCAGACTGACAATATATAGCCTTGACATACTCCTTTCGGATTCTGAAGCAGTCTGTTGTTCATGTCCGGTTCTAACTATTGCCTCTTGACCTGCATACAGGTTTCTCAGGAGGCAGGTAAGGTCGTCTGGTAACCCCATCTCTTAAGAATTTCCCACAGTTTGTTGTGATCCACACAAAGGCTTCAGTATAGTCAATGAAACAGAAGTAGTTGTATGCAAAGAATGTTCAAACTATCATACAATTGTACTCATTTCCCATACTAGCAAAGTAATACTCAAAATCCTTCAAGCCAGGCTTCAGCAGTATGTAAACAAAGAAGTTCCAGATGTACAAGCTGGATTTGTAAAAGGCAGAGGAACCAAAGATCAAATTGCCAACATCCTCTGGATCATAGAAGAAGCAAGGGAATCCCAGAGTAGTACCTACTTCTGCTTCATCTATTTCCATATCTTGGCTATTGTAAATAATGCTTCTATGAACATCGGGGTACTGGTATCTTTTCAAATTAGTGTTTTCATTTTATTTGAATACATACTCAGGAGTGGAATTGCTGTTATATGGTAGTTCTAGTTTTAGTTTCATGAAGAAACTCCATCCTACTTTCTATGATGGCTATACTGATTTACATTCCCACCAACAGTGTACAAAAGTTCCCTTTTCTCTGCATCCTCGCCATTTGTTATTGTAGACTTTTTGATGATAGCCATTCTGACAAGTGTGAAGTGCTGTCTCATTGTGGTTTTGATGTGCATTTTTCTGAATAGTAGTAACGCTGAACATCGTTTCAGGTGACTGTTGGCCATTTGTATATCTTCTTTGGAAATATGTCAGAATTATTAAGACAGAGCACAGGTGAGTGGTTGTCAGGGATTAGAGACAGTGAGAGGGAGGGGGTGGGTTTGACTGTAAAAGGAAGCACAAGGGAGATCTTTGTGGTGATGTTCTGTGTCTTGGCTAGGGTGATGAGTACAAGAATCTACACCTGTGATGAAATGACACAGCTGTACATACACATTCCACTGCCAATTTCCTGGTTTCAGTGTTGTGCTATAGTTACATTAAGGTGTGACCCCTGGGGGAAACTGGGTAATGGATATGCTATTCCTCTTTATACAGTCTTTGCAACTTGCTCTGAATCTGTAATTATTTCAAAATTAAAAGTTAAAAAGCTGTCTTGGTTTAAATTAGGAAGTTGTCTGGCTCTTCTGGGAAGTTAAAAGGAATCACCAAGTTTACTAGGGACCCATAGGGCTGGGACCTCGTTGGCAGCGCCAGAAGCTTCATGGGAGACTCTCCTGTTGGTCCTACTGACCAGCAGAGGTACTCTTGTTATCATAATGCTCTTCTTTATCCCTGTCACTACTTTCTTTTGGTGCTCATTTTTCAGCTGTATACATTCTCTTGATCCCTTCACTTTCAACTTTCTGTAGTTTTTAGGTATGTTTCTCATAAAGAGCATTTGTATTTGTTATCAATACAGTTTGAGAATCTGTGCACGTGGAGATGCGTTTAATTCACTTACATAACATCAGCCAGCCTTTAAGTGGAAAAACAGAACCAGTAAGAGATCTATATTAGGAAATTTATTACAAGAAATTAGATCAAATTAGATTATTAGAGCTGTTTAGGCAAGTCTGAAATTGTAGGGTAGGCTGTCAGAAAGGACAGGCTGGAACTTTCTGGCATGAACTGAAGCTACTGTCCACAGACTGAATTTCCTTTTCTTTAGAGAAGCCTTAGCTCTGCTCTCAAGACCTTTCAACTGATTGATTCCCATGATCTAGGATAATCCCTTTACTTAAAATCAACTGCTTATGGACTTTAATCACATCTACAAAATACCTTCATAGCATTATCTGATTAGTGTTTGAGTAACTGGGGACTGTAGCCTAGTCAAGCTGATAAATAATACAGGTCTTCACAAATAATATATTGTCATCATTAACATATTTAGATTAATTCCTATGGCCTTATCTGGATTTTCTCTTTGCTAGGTTTTTTCTGGTTGCTGCTGCTGCTTCTCTTCCCCTTCCCCACCCCCCCTTCTTTCCTAATTCNTCCCCCCCCCCCCTTCTTTCCTAATTCCCTGTCTTCTATTGAACTGTGAGTTTCTCAATTACTTTTCATCATTTTCTAGTTTACAAGCTCTAAGTTTTATTCTTTATGTGATTGCCTTTAAATTTTTAAAGGCACTCTTTGTGCTTTTCTAACCAAGTCTTAATCATCTTTATTTCCCCAAACAAAAGTGAGGAAAATAGAATATTCTAATTATTTCTCAACTACTTTATCCTTAAGAAAATTCATGTTTTATAAGGCCTTACTTTTAAACTCATATTAGTTGTTATTTCTTTTCAATGCCCAGTGTCATCTTTTTTTTATGAAGTTGCTTACTAATATTTTTCTCATCATCATCAGTTAGGTTCCATTTTTCCCTTCTAGATTCTATTTCCCTCATCAGAAAGTTCTTTCAATAAGAGATGAACTCTCTTTGTATTTCTTAAAATATCTTTATTTCATCTTCACTCTTGAGTGATAATTAAGTGTAAGATTCTGGATTGGCTGTTACATTTTTCCTTTGACACTTTGGAGGCATTTTCTTTTTTCTTCCAGGTTACTTTCTGACTGATGAGAAGTCCAATGTCAATTTGATTGTTTTTCCTAATAGATTACCTGTCTTATCTCCTCTGGTGGTTTTTGAATTCATTTTCTTTATATTTGATGCACTGCAGTCTGTCTCTGCCTCTCTGTTTTTCCTGCCCTACCCTACCCCCTCACCCCAGTTTTCTTCCATTTGGAATTTTGTGTGTGATTTTTCAGTCTGAAAACTCATGTCTCACTAAAAAATTCTCCACCAACATGTTTGCATTTACTCCTTTCCTTTCCCCCCATCTGGGTCTCTTAGACACATAATGTGTGCTGCTGTGTGTACTCTGCTAAGTTGCTTCAGTCATGTCAGTCAAGTCTCTTTGCGATCCTATGAACTGTAGCCCACCAGACTCCTCTGTCCATAGTATCCCCCAGGAAAGAATATTGGGGTGGATTGCATGCCCTCCTCCAGGGGTCAAACCCACATCTCTTATGTCTATTGCAATGGCAGGTAGGTTTTTTACCGCTAGCAACACATATCAGAGTTTCTTATTCTATTCTTCAAATCTCTCATTGCCTTTTTTTTTTTTAATAATACATCTTTTGAGGTCTCCAAGTCACATTCTTAAATTCATCTCCCAATTTATTAATTTTTGCTTTGGTCTACTCTGACATGTTCTATTGGATTTTACATCTATGATGGCAGTTTTTTTATTTCTAGAATGTATGATTATTTTCAAGTCTACTTATTCTGTTTTCATGTCTTCTTCTAACATGAGTTCAGTTGACTCATTTATCTCTTTGATCATTTTTTAACTTAATTATTTTGAAGTTCTTTGGAAACCGCTCTGTTTTCTTTCATATCTCAGCTGAAAATTCTCTCATTTACTGTGTCTGTTGCCTGTCTCTTATGAGAGAGGGTTTCCTGATGTGCTTCATATCTTTTTACAGTTAGCTTCTTTTCAACAGTTGTTTCCCACACTAGCTTCTCAGTAGTGCCCTGGATTGTCAAGGTGATCTCATCCAGCACTTAAGCATTTGCCTTTAACAATACCTTCCTGATTTATCAAGTCGGGAACACTTAAAAATTGTTTTATAGTAAAATATTTCAGGCATACAAGAAGGTATAAAGAATACTATAATTGGTAGCTATATAGCCTTTATTCAGCTTAAGAAATGAAATATTACAAATACTTTTGAGGCCTCTATGTTTCTTCTTTAAGTGGCAATTTCCTCTCCCCGCCCACCGCCAGAGATAAACACTGTGCTGAACTTGGTGATTTTCAGCCCCTTACTTTACTATATATTCCTCCAAATAATATATAGGGTTGATTTACATATTTTTAGCTTTATAAAATAGTATCACACAGTATCCTTTTGCTACTTTCACCTTCAATTAAAATGTTTATCTCATTGTTTTAATGATAAATAAATCTCTGCTGCTGCTGCTGCTGCTGCTAAGTCGCTTCAGTCGTGTCCAACTCTGTGAGACCCCAGAGATGGCAGCCCACCTCTAGTTTATTTATATTCAGTTCAGTCTTATATTCCATGGCATGGGTATACTATAATTTAATTAAATTCATTCTACTTGCATATTTAGATTTTTCCTATATTTTGCAGTTACTAATAATGCTGCTATCAACTTTCCTATGAAAACCAACTTGTACACATAAGCAAGAATTTTTCCAGAGAACATCCTCAAGAAAGGAATTGCTGGATTGTAGAGAATCTGTGTGGTCCACTTAAGAGATTTTGTCAAACTGCTCCCTGAAGTTACACATAATTTACCCTCCTACACTTATAATTGTCATTTCACCTGGTTCTTCATCTTTACCAATTCCTAGAATTATCAGTATATTAATATTTACTACTCTTGTGTGTTTGAAATCATATCCCCTTGTAATTTTAACTTGTGTTTTATTTCTATAGTCCCCAGTAAGAGAGCCCATCTTTTCACACTTGTACATTCACCATTTAGTTTCTCCCTCTTATTCCGGTTCTTTCAAATTCTTTTTCTTCTAGATTTGCGATGCTTTCAAATTAGCAGGATGCATATTTCCAGTGGCATACACTGGAAATATCTCCTCCCAGTCTCACTTACCCTTCACTTTTTTAATGGTGAATTTTGATTTACAGAAGTTTTCATTTTAATATAGTCAGAGCTCTCAATCTATTAGTTAAACATGTATGTTGTGTGTGTTAAGTCACATTCAACTCTTTGCAGCTCCATGGAGAGTAACCCACCAGGCTCCTCTGTCCATGGAATTTTCCAAGCAAGACTACAGGAGTGGGTTGCCATTACCTACTCCAGAGAACCTTGTCTTCCCGACCCAGGGATCAAACCCGTGTCTCTTAAATCTCCGTTACTGGTGGGCAGGTCCTTCACCCCTGCAGCTGCTGCTAAGTCGCTTCAGTGGTGTCCGACTCTGTGTGACCCCAAAGATGGCAGCCCACCAGGCTCCCCTGGCCCTGGGATTCTCCAGGCAAGAACACTGGAGTGGGTTGCCATTTCCTTCTCCAATGCATGAAAGTGAAAAGTGAAAGTGAAGTCACTCAGTCATGTCCTACTCTTAGCGACCCCATGGGCTACAGCCTACCAGGCTCCTCCACCTGTGGGATTTTCCAGGCAAGAGTACTGGAGTCAGGTGCCATCGCCTTCTCCACCTTCACCCGTAGTGCCCAGTTTAATATAGTTGTACTTATTTTGCCTAATTAAAAATCTTTCCACACTTGAATCATAAAATATTTTCCTACTTTTTGTTTAGTTTTAAAGTTTTGCTATGAAATTCAGCATTTAAACCCACCTGGAATTTATTTCAAGTATGATGTTAGATAAGACTCAATTTCATTTGTGCATACAAATAAATAATTGTGCCAGTAGCTTCAATTAAATTTTCATTTTTTGTAACGACTGTCCAGTCCTACCTCTATCATAGATCAGATTTGCTTCATATACAGGTCTGCTTCTTGCCTTTTATCTCTTCCACTGGTGTATCTGTCTTCTCTGTGGCAATTCTACACCCTTTTATTTATTGTAGCCTTATAAAAATATTTGCTATTTTGATAGAGTAAACCCCATTCAGGGCTTGCCTGATAGCTCAGTTGGTAAAGAATCTGCCTGCAATGTAGGAGACCCTGTTCAGTTCCTCGGTCTGAAAGATCCCCTGGAGAAGGGATAGGCTACCCACTCCAGTATTCTTGTGCTGCCCTTGTGGCTCAGTTGGTAAAGAATCCAACCTGCAATGTGGGAGACCTGGGTTCGATCCCTGGGTTGGAAAGATCCCCTGGAGAAAGTCCTCAGTCGTGTCTGACTCACTGCAACCCCATACATACAATCATACTGTGGTCACTTGTGCGGCAATTTCTACTGTTATATTTTTGACTTTGTTTTTGGTCATTTGGCCCTCTTTCTAGACTTCTGTGGTAATTTTTATTGAATGTTGGACATTGTCTGTAACAACAAAAATGTAGAGACTCTGGGCTATGTTCTCTTTCTATTTAGAGGATTTAATTTTTTTCTGGCAAGTGGACAGAGTTCAGCCAGATCACTTTAATGAATCAAGACTGGACTTCAGACTTTGTTGGAGAGAAGGGTCTCTATTTTCCATTTGCTTTTGCACATAGGGCCCAGCTCTGACTCCTAGAACATACCCTTCAGGTGTCTCAATGGAAAGTCAAGCGTGTTAACCAGGACTTCTCCACTTCTGTAAGTCATAGCTCCAACCTCTTTCTTTGCAAACAAGCCTCAGCTCAAGTTCTTTGGTCTCACAGAAGCTGCTGCTCTCTTCTTGGATCCTTGGTACCTTGCACAAAGCACATATGACTTAGGAGTTGAAAACAACCCTAAATAAAAGTACCAGTAGAATTTTAACCTGACTTCTGTGTGGTTCCCACTTTGAGATCTGGACTTCTTAAGTCCTGGCCACGTAGGTCATCCAAACTGTCCAGCTCAGTGAAACCATCACAGATCTTATACTGCTTCCTTTTACTTCTCTCCCTTGTTCCACAAATCAGCAAATTCCCTTAGGGAAACAAATAGAGGATAATGTGATATGCCCTCAGTGAGCTTATCTTCTCTTTAAGATCTTGGACTCTTACATCGTGTCTATCTTGGCTGATCTCTGATGAATTCAGATAGTTGTTTTTAGTTTTTACCAGTATAATTATTCTTGAATAGTTATTATTGATAGTAGAGTTAGTGTTGTACAATTTTTTCATCATAGACACAAATAGTAGTCACTTTATACAAAATTTTATTTCACTCTATTTTCTAATTTTTTCAGTAAGTGCTTGGCTCATTGGTTTTCAGCTTTTTTTTTTTTTTTTT
>SJYQ01004310.1:912279-969685 GCA_006410935.1 Redunca redunca
TTTTTTTTTTTTTTTTACTTTTTTCTAATAGAATTTGAGGTGTGATGTTCTCATATATATACCATTGTCGCTACCCCCAACAAGTTTGTGTGTGTATATGTGTGTGTGTGTGTGTGTGTGTGTGTGTGTATCACTCCATTAGTATTTGGGTCTAAATATGTTTAATTAACCACTATGACTTATTCTTTGAGCTATGAATTCTTTAGAAGTAGAGTTTTAATTTTCCAAATATTTGGGGTTGTTTATTTTTCTTTTTTTGTATTGATTTCTAGGTTATTTGCACTTTGTTCAGAACTGTGATCTCTGTGGTATCATTTCTTTGGTGTTTATTGGGGCTTGCTTTATGGCCTTGCTTTGTTAGATAGTATTCTTAGTCAGTTTTCACAGAAAATCTAGAAATGTTTGAAAAGAATGTGTTTTCAAGAAAACATCCTATTTCAAGAATTTCATCAAATATTAAATGGAAGATTAAAAGACTGATTACATAAGTAAAAATTCTTAAATGTTTTTAGAAATATCTATCAACAGGTAATTACTACTATTTTTTCCATTATCAATTCTAGTTATTATGCCACAGAGGAGAAGAGTTGAGATTCCTGACGGTTAATAAGCCCTTTTCAACTTTATACTTCAGCTTCAAGTATTATGCCCTGAAAAGAACAGAAGCTTAGAAATTATGGGTGGATCCATATACAGCAAAGAATCCAGAGTGAAATTTATAGATTAGTTTTTTAATTGTGTTTGAAAGTTAATACATTTGAGGTATTAGGTCAGGATATATTGTCAGAGTATTGCTCCCGAGAGTAGAATTCAGGCAAATCCAAACATATTTTCAGTTATTGGTAGACACTTAAGCTTTTAATAATGGATTAAAAAAAATCCTTCTTAGAATGAATGATTGTCCTTGATAGTGTAATAAGGCCTTAAATAATACATTAACTAATTGCTTGTTCTTTCTGGTGTTTGCTGTTAATGGTTTTTAACTGTAACATGTGAATTTTAGTTCATTTGCCCCCAGAAACCAGAAAAAAGGCAAGGTAAACATGGTGACTGCTACCAACTCCAGGAGTCAGTGAGGCACTCTTTACGTTTCACCTATTTAGATGATATAAATTGAATTCTCTGCATGAGACCTTCAGACAAGCTCTTTATGACAGAAACCCAAAGTGAAAAAGTTGATTGCAGCAGCTACCCTGGGCAGAGTCTTTCTGAACGAGCCGCTGCCCAGCATTGTTAGAAACATACTTGCGGAATCTCAACGTGGTTTTTGGTCCCAGTGGGATGTTGTAGGCACAAGCTTTGCCAGCAGGACAAGGGGCCAATCTTACGATCTCTCCATTATATTTATGGGTCTGACCCAAACGTGGGGAACCATCAGGGAAGCTGAGGCTCTGGCCATAATTCATCCGTATTTACCAGTGCCGATAAGTTACTTCTAGGTGGAAATGTCAGAATCCTCGTCACCTGGGGAGTGAAGGAGGGTTATTCACCTCCATCCTTAACTCCACCTGTTTAATCTCCACCCTGGTAAACTCAGCCAATTCTCTTTTCAGTCCAGCAAGTTTCCCCTTCTTCTAGTCATCCTTTGACTTGGTATTAAAATACCATCTATTTCATGCCAGTCTCCTACTCAGTGATAAGCAATGCCTCCCCATTGCTTAAAGTCTAAACTCTGCATTCAGAGCTATCCACTGTGTTGTTCTGGCTTGGCTCTGATTCTGGTTTCTCTCTCCCATATCTACTCCCACTTGGAACAGTGTGGAATGAAGGACATCCTTTAGCAATTCCAGGTGAGCCAAGTCAATCTAGAATCACCTGCATGATGGTGATGGTATACTGTCAGCTGTCACTCACATTTGCCTTCTACATCTCTTTGAAAGCTAATCTGAATCTCACCTTTCTTGGTCATCTCAGTGGGTTCTCTTTTTCCTCTCACTGATTTTTAAATCTTAGAAATTTAAGGTAAAACAGATACAAGATTAAAAAAACTTCCATATTGGGAATCAATATATCCCCAACCCAAAAAATATATTAACCCTTCCAGTGGGGAAAAAAAGTCATATCCTTACTATTAAATTAATTTTATGATAATATGTAAAATATACAACCATAAAATGAGGTACAAGTCCTTTCTAATTTTATATTATATAAAAAAATTATAAGTAAAGCAAAACTTCATAACCAAAATCAGGATCACAGCATGTATGTCTTTTTGCTGAATTAATTATAACAGAAAATGTCATATTGCTGAAACTAAATCAGCAACAGCAATATGAATGTGGTTCTGAGTGCCATAGTATGAGTTCTTCTGGGTTCAACTGATAATCTGTCACTTAGCTGTCTCCTCATGGGCAGATAATTTCTTTGCATGTCAGTGTCCTCATGTGTAAATTGGGTCAGTGACTGTATCATAAAGTTATTATGAGATCAAATATGTCTGGAAAATATTTAACTATAGGACATTTGTGAAGTTTTCTGCCAAGTGTCTGACATGTCATGGGTGTTCAGAAGTTAGTAAATTTTATTATCATCATGAGATTTATACAACTGTTTGTATTTTATAATTTTAAAAACCTGAGTCTTAGTTAAGTAACTGTCCTTAGTTAATGTGGTGTTGGAAAATACTCTTGAGTGTCCCTTTGACTGCAAGGAGATACAGCCAGTCCATCCTAAAGGAGATCAGTCCTGGGTGTTCATTGGAAGGACTGATGTTAAAGCTGAAACTCCAATACCTTGGCCACCTGATGCAAAGAGCTGACTCATTTGAAAAGACCCTGATGTTGGGAAAGATTGAGGGCAGGAGGAGAAGGGGACGAGAGAGGATGAGATGGTTGGGTAGCATCACCAACTCAATGAACATGGGTTTGGGTGGACTCCGGGAGTTGGTGATAGACAGGGAGGCCTGGCATGCTGCAGTTCATGGGGTCCCAAAGAGTCGGACACGACTGAGCACCTGAACTGAACTGAACTGAACTGAATGGAAGATTCTTTAAGTCAAAATGCTCTGGTAAGAGCCTACAGTACAGAGAAGAAGCATTGCAAATTTAGGATTCTTTATGGTCATGGGTCGACTCCATTTGGACAATAATCCAAACGCTGCAGAACATAATGTTAGCAATGCAAGAATATTTCATTTCATTATTTATTTATTCTCCACCTTGTTCTGCAAAGCGCTTGCAACAGCTTGCATATGTGTAATGAAAAAACATAATAAACTGAAGGGGTAAACAAGATACAGAGAAAACAGAGACTCTAGTAAGAAAGTCAAGGTTAATACCAGTTAGGCATACTCTACATTTCAATGAAGTCACTAAAGGTAATGCAAAAATTTCCAACTTTTCAAAGAACTGAAACATAAGGGATTTTCCTCCTGTGAGTCATCAAATAGGAATACTGTTTGAAAGAGTGACCTTGATTTCCATGTTCTTGCTTAAACTCAGTTGTGAGTTTCATGCAAATGATAGCTGCCTTGTTCCCCAATGTAAGTGAGTAGCATAACGTGAAAGTTACAGTCAGTAGGAACCTGTTTCTACAAGATGGCCCAGCCTGGTTTCCGGATGTGGAGGGAGGGCCACCCTTCATAAGACCTCCAGGGACAGTATTGTTTCAACTGAGCCTCAGGCAAATATCCAATAATAGACTATTTGTTGGTTGATAAAGGTAATAAAAGCAGCTGCATTTTGACTCCTATGGTCAAATCATCAAATTCTCTCTATTGCTTATCTCTGATACTAAGGACTACTGTTTATTTGATGCTCTATATATGGTAGGTATACTCTGGTGATTCAGACAGTAAAAAATCTGCCTGGAATGCAAGAGACCTGGATTCAATCCCTGGGTCAGGAAGAACCCCCAGAGAAGGGAATGGCCACCCATTCCAATATTCTTGCCTGGAGAATTCCATGGGCAGAGGAGCCTGGTGGATTATAGTCCATGGGGTCGCAGAGTCGGACATGACTGAGTGCCTTAACACATTCACTTTTTTTTGTTTTCATGTGGTAGGTATAGGACCTATGAATTGTGACTATAAATAGTTCCTGAATTTTATCCTATAAAATTACCATGAGGAAACCAGGGCTCAGAGAGGTTATTTAACATATCCAGGGTTATTGAGCTAATAAGTAACAAAGCTGGGATTCCAACCTGGGATTCAGGTTCATCTGACCATAAAGCCAGTTTTCTTAACCAACATCTCATGGGTGCAGAGCATCAGTTCATCTCAGAGCTGCTGGGGGAAGACAAAAGGGCAGGACCAGGCATTTCAGTCTTGCTTTTGTATATATGTGCATGTGTGCATGCTAAGTCTACTCAGTTGCATCCAACTCTGTGCAACCCCAGAGACTGTAGCCCACCAGTCGCCTCTTCCATGGGATTCTCCAGACAAGAATAGTGAAGTGGGTTGCCATGCCCTCCTCCAGGGGATCGTCCCAACATGCCTAGTGGGTTTTATTATAGTAATGTTACATACGTTTGTTGAGCCCTGTTATGTACCAGATGCAATGCTGAGCATTTTAATTTCAGTATCTCATTTTAATCTGTTATTGCCCTGTAAGCTAGGTCCTAATATTATTATCCCTCATTTAGTGGTGAAGAAATTATGGATTGGAAAGATTGTGTGACTTACTCAGAGTCTCAGAGGTAATGGTGCCAGAATTTAAACTCAGGTATAATGTTTTTTGGAGCTGGTCTTAATATATTGTATTGCTTGGAAGTGTACAGAGGGCAGAGGGGAAGGTATTATCATTATAGTTCTTCATATCTCTGGAGTCATATGGCCATGCAACTGTGGGTACTCAGAAACTGTTTGTTGACTGAACTACTGCAAACACCATCAACTTTGGGTTGATGGGTATCTATGAAGGATCTATATAGAAGGAGATAAAAGGCTATGTGTGCAATGATGGCAGATGACAGATGATGGATGGATAGAAAGCAAGAAAGAAAAAAGGAAGAAAAATAAATATAGGTAGATGATAGATAAAGATAATAAGAGAGAGGGAGAAAGAGAAAGGTAAGTTGATAAATAGATTTTCCTGTACATCTCTACTCAAATACCCATTCCTCAGGTGTGTCACCTTCAAAGGAATTGACCACCATAATTATTGGCCAGTTTGCCAAAATAGCATGCTCTTGTGGTGAGGTTAAAGAATACAGGTTTTATGTCAGTAGTTTTGAATGGGGAACTTGTTCTTTTCCAAGCACAATCCAGTTTTTCATATTTTTAAACAATGAAGTCATATGGTAAAAAAAAAGAAAAAGAAAAAAATTACATTTAGTGCTCATTTTACCAGGAAATCAGTCTCAATTCTCCACTTCTCTTGGTAAGTATAGACCTGGCCAAGTTGTCCTCAAACACCCTCTCCTACCCCTGAATGCCAGCCGAGCTCCGGGGCAGAAGGTAACAGATTTCCAGAATGAAACCTTTCAGCACCGGCAGCCAATCACGTGGGAGTGAAGGAGGCTCTCTCCTACAACTGAAACCACCAGGGAGTTAGAACAGGAGGCAAGATAATTACCTACCTGGACAGCAGCCAGGGGAGCAGCCCGGCCTCTTGCAAAAATGCCATGGGAAATGTAATGACCACATGTGGTAAGGAGTACCTCGCTTTCTTACCTGATCTGATAAGCAAGGTCAAGGCAGGACACTGATCCCAGGGACAGAAGGGACTGGTATTTATTATTTATCCAACACCAGGCAGCCAGGCAGGTTCTGTGTGATGCAGGGATAGGTCTGAGCACTGACCTTAGGGCTTAACATTTTTCTCTGAGGATCTCAATTTCTTGAGTCTAGTGTTTCCCATCTACTTAAGCTGAACTCTGACATCCAGGCATCTCTAGTGACCTTCATGGAAGTGGGAGGCAAGGCTTCCCAACAGACATTGGAAGTTCACCCTGACTCCTCACTCGTGAATTCACCTAAGCTTCTCTTCCTCTGTCCCTCCCATCTCCCTGTTGGTTACCCATCAGGACTGAGCTTGACTGTCTCTTCCCTGGTCCCATGGGAGTGGATGGGGGACTCCCTCGGGAGATGCATCACGTGTTGAAACATCTTCTGCCACAGTGTGCACCTCACTGAGCTGTGAACTCCTGTCTCTCTCACTAGACTGGAAGTTTCTTGCCATCAGGGACTGTTCAGAATTTTACTCAAAGGCAGTAATCCAGTACCATCTGTTCTTTTGTAGCACGTGGTCTCTGTGATGCACGTGAGCTCATACAGTTATGGTGTCTGTGTCATGCAGAAGTCTCATTGGTTTGTAGGCAATTCGTCTAACTCTTTAGTCTTGTTCCACCAAACAGCAGCAGCGCAGACTGAAGCAGTGACTCTAGCAAGCCACAAAAGAACACCGTGCTGAACCCGAAGCCAGTTCACCTAAGGGTGTTAATCCCCATTTGTCCCCTCAGAGCCCCTGTAGGTTTCCTGCCAGGATCCTTCCAGCCTACATACTTCTACTAGGGTCACTTGCAAAAGATTTCAGGACCAGTCAGTCACGGTCTGACTCTGCCTCACTGAGGGTATTCTCTGCCCTCTGAAAGGTAGTGTGTGGCTTGTGTATTTGGCAAGAAGTGCCAAGGAATTAGTGCCCGAGGAGTGATCTGCTGCCCACCAGGGTCTCACTTGGGGTTGAGTCCCAGGTACCCACTCTCGTGGCTCCTCAGGGAGGCCACTTAATAAAGGGAAGTGACTTTCCTCCCTTTGCTGTTTCTCTGCTCTCCTCCTGTGTTGCGCTTCCTGAGGTCACCTCTCAGTAAACTCCCTGCGCCGCAAAGCTAAGCTACCCCACCTCACTCTTCCTCTTGGCTCCGTCTTCATCCTGTATTGAGAGTATCTGTAGCAGGATCCTCCATAGCCTTGGCCCTACCTCCATAACTGAGCAGCCCCACCTCCCTTACACCTCACACGCACTTCTACCAACTATTAATAACATCGCCTTTTGAAAACTACTTAATTAATAAGCATTTATTCTAGTTTTTTAGAAATCTAGCATGTCTTTTTAACTATGCTGTATTTTTTAGAACACCTTTATTTATTGTTACTTGTGTTTATTAACGCTCTGGTTCCAAAACTGCCTAGGTTGTTTATTTGTTTGCTCATTTTTGGCTGCACTGGGTCTTCATTGCTGCCTGCGGGCTTCCTCTGGCTGTAGTGAGTGGGGGCAATTCTCTAGTTGCAGTGCGTGGGCTTCTCACTGCAGTGGCATCTCTTGCTGTGGACATGGGCTCTAGGGCATGTGGGCTTCCCTAGTTGTGGCACTCGGGCAGAGTCCCCCCCCACCAAATTAGTTGCCCCATGACATGTGGGATCTTCCTAAAGCAGGGATCAAACCTGTGTCCCCTGTACTGCCAGGCAAATTCTTAACCACTGGACCCCCAGGAAAATTCCCAAATTACCTAGGTCTCGAGTGGTCTGTTCTAACTTTATTTTACCTCCAAGTTCTGTTATTTTTTTTAAACAGAATATGAGGTGTTTTTAGGAATACGTGTATTATGTTACAGCATAACCACCTGTGTTTAGCAAGGTGCCTGGCATTCATAAGTTGATCAATAAATGTTTGGTGAATAAATAAATAGACAAATGGCTGCATGAGCATTCTAGTCGTCCCACCTAACTTTGGAGAAACTACAGTTTTCCTTGTGACAGAGCCTTCCACTTAAAACTAAGATGCCAGTTCATGTGTCCATCAGAATTTTCGGCAATGTTTTCATTACAATGATTACCTATCTTATTGGATTTAATTACTTATCATTAAGGTATCAGAAGAAACTTAAATCCATAAGCACGGAGTGTATTCAGATGA
This sequence comes from Redunca redunca, assembly GCA_006410935.1. Classification (NCBI taxonomy): domain Eukaryota; kingdom Metazoa; phylum Chordata; class Mammalia; order Artiodactyla; family Bovidae; genus Redunca; species Redunca redunca. Next base: position 920,076 of record SJYQ01004310.1, read on the forward strand.
AAAGGCCCTCTCAGAATTTAGATGTGTATAATTCACTATGTCTAGCTACATATTTATTTCTACAGAAGCACCACAACCTATAAATTGGATGGCAGCTATTTTGCTGTCTGCATGTAGATTGCTCTTATTCCTACTATTTCTAAGTTTTAAAAAACATTTTTCACTGACAACACGCTATTATAAAGAGTACAGTCAATTTGTACAATTTAAATAAATATATTTCAGCCAACAAGATTAAAATGATCCACTTAACTCCATATAGCAGTCAATTAATCAGCATGTACGGAATTGATTAAACATATTTCACTTGGAAGAAACTATACTATGAATTATGGGAGGATACACAAAAGTATACAATGATCATAATTTAGGTTTATCATGATTGGACTTCAGATAGTCTACCCTCTTTTGCCCAGGAGGACATGAGCTGCATTTTGGGATTTGAATTAGGGGGTACCCATAATAATCAGTATCCTCCATCTTCAAGGGACTTTTATTTACTTAGGAAGGTAGACAGTTGTGGGAAGGAAAACAAATGGAGACAGTGCAAGTAACACAGATCCATTTCCTTCAAAAATATGTTCCCCCTGTGTCCCCAGGATTCTTTGGGAGATGAGGGGGGAGCTGAGTATGGAGGATCTAGGATATTTCAGAACTCCACTTCTTTTTTCACACAGGGCTTGTGCATAATATTTATTGTACTTTTTAAGAAGATTCCACTGCTGAGGGAAAGTTAAGATCCACAGACATAATCAATTAAGAACAAAGAACTGGGAGGAGGGGCTGGAGCTAGGGCTCCCTGTGGACTCCAGTTGTGGAGGAAGGCCTTTTGAGGGAGAAAGGGTCTTAGGAGGGCCTTGAAGGAAGGGTGGAATTAAGATAAATGAACAGAAGGGAAAACGTTAGGCTAGTAATGTGGCCATCAATATATATACACACAATGAACAAGTTAATGCTGCCCTCTTCCCAAATACCAAAGCCAAACCTGAAAAACCTGCCTCCTGATATATCTAAATATCCAAAGCTGAATGTGTTTAACCTTAATTTTCCATTAAAAATTTTTTTTTAAATTCACCTTGTTTATAATTATCTGAAAGCGATGAGCAAAAAGCATAGTTTGGGGGGATCAGATGTTCCTGGGTTAAAAGCCTGCCTTTGAAACTTATAAGTACTCAACATCTAAGATCTTAGCTTTCTCATTTGTAAAATGTAGAAACACCACCTAATAGGCAGTAAAATTATTCACTCTGCAGAGGCTACAACACAGTGCACACTACATGCTAACTTTTCATGTACTTTTTGAACACGAGTGAAAATAATTTAGCTTAATTTTAATGTTGTAATGAAGTTTTATGTCTATAAATTTTTCATTATTCATCACTTGCTAAGTAAGAATGATATGGGCTCTCATGCTTCCTATAATGGAGAGGGGAAGAAAAATATCTCTGCAAAAAATAAAATGCAAAATGGCATTAAGGCTGGGACTTCTCTGGTGATCCAGTGGTTAAGAATCTGCCTTCCAGTGCAGAGGAATTTGGGTTCGATCCCTGGTCAGGGAACTAGGAGCCACATGCCACTGAACAACTAAGCCTAGGTGCCATGACTACTGAGCCCTGGCACTCCAGAGCCTACAAGCTGTAGTGAAAGATCCTGCATGATGCAACAAAGACTCCAAGTATATACCTAATATCCATCACAGCTAGAAAGATAGATAGCCTTAAGGCTGTGTGTAGGGGATCAAACAAATGACTGATTTTCCGTGCGGAAACCACCACGCTATTTTAGGTGTCTGTGCATTTGTTCATGCCATTTATTTTTTTTACATACTTTCTTACCTTCTACTCCTTGCCTAGACCAGAGATTCTCAGATGTTAATGTGTTGCCAGGAATCTAGTTAAAATGCAGATTCTGATTCCCAAGATCTGGAGTTATGCCTGGGATTTGGCATTTCCAAAAGTTTCCAAGTAATGTTTTGTTGCTGGTCTATAGACCACACTTTAAATAACTAAGACCTAGGTACTAATTTTCAGTCTTCAAAACCCTGCCCTTGGATGAGACCTCCCTTGAGGAAGCCTTTCTACCTTGACATTGTCTCAGTCTTTGATGAAATGCTAAGCAATTAAAGGTTCAAGACAAGTGCTGTGCCATTAGGGTTTCCAGCTTAAAATCCAAGGTTCTCAGTTAAATTTGAATTTCAGATAAATAACCCCCCAAATTTAGTATATTGCATGGGACATACTTATGCTAAAAACGTATTTGTTGTTTATTTGAAATTCAAATATACCTTGGTGTTCTTTATTTTTATTTGCTAAATCTGGCAACCCTACCTACCTCCTACTGCTCCCACCTACTACCAGCGCCTGCAATTACATTGCTGCTCCTCAGAGTCTTAAACAGACATCCCAGAGCAGGTACAGTCTTTTGTCCACTGCAACATGCTAACTTGGGGACATTCCTCTGATTTTTCATTTAGCCCAGGAGCTCATTGTTCAGTGAGCAATTGTCTCCCTGTGAACTCCTTGAGTGTAAGGACAGCATCTTCACCTGTGTCTCCCCAGTTTCTAGTAGCATGAAAGATGCACAAGAAATACTTTCCAAATTCAAGTGAGTTAAAAGAACTCATTTTCCAACTCAGCTCCCTTGGGTGATGGCAGAAAATGACTTTGAGCAGAGATTGGAAGGCCCTGAAATTTGGGTTCAGAGACAGGGCTGGGGTCTAAGGAAAACACAATAATCCTCCTTTCAGCAAAGATCTTTGTTCTAAAAAGTATATATATTTTGATTAACCCAATCATGGATTGTCTGTCTACAGATCAGAACCAAGCTCTCTCTTAATTCCAACTAGGCTAGGTGTATACTCTACCACCCCCAGGATAAACTGTCCCCACCTCACCCCTCAGCATCTCTCCCAGAGGATCCTCTGCTCATTATCTCTATCTCCCTCTTTACTTGCCCAAGGACTAAACTCAAGATTACTCCAGATGATATTATGTGACCCCTATTTTTTGCCTCTTTAGTGATCTGTAGGGGAGATTGTCCAGATCTTATAGAGTCAAATCAAATTTAAGGACGTGGGGACTTTAAATACTTTTGAGGGGTTTTGGATAAAGTGGCTTTTACCAGTTCCATTCCATTTGCATGTTTGAAAGCTAAACATTAAATACCCTCGAGTGTGTCCTGAGTCATGTAACCCTTTCCAATCTGTGATGTCAACATTCAGCAGCTGTGAGTCATAGATCTGAGAGCAACTCTGAAGACCCCGTCCTATAAGAGTTTCTGGCACCTAAGTATGAAGATTTAAACAGGTTATATTTGCAGTCAAGGGAATAAAGAAAGAGCCTCTGCTTATCTCTAGAACTTTCTCCATCTTTCAGCCAAATGGAGCACTGACCAGGTTGTTGCATGTGACATCTCTGATGTTCAAGGAGGCTGACGTAAGCATGATTGCCTCCAAAACCACACAAAGTCATGGAAGACCCGTCACAAGCAGCAATTTCATTTTAATTCATTATTCAACATTTACTCAAGCTTAGGTTCATTTGGTATATGTAATCGCTAGCAAGCCAAGTTTCTTTTATGAAAACTGAGAGTCCAAACACAGAGTAATTACTCTGCGGAGGGAAAAACCACCGTCGGTCAAACAGTGCCACTCTAAATATTGACACTGTATACCTTCTGCCCTGGGTTAACTATGTGGATCCCACTGGCCTCCCTTTGTCATGCTATCTCTGCATACAAAGTAGGAAGGTGTTAGGTATAGGAAAGTGATAGGGGGAGGTTTAAAGTCAGAGCAGCAGCCCAGGAGGCAGGAGTGGGATGGTCAGTGCAGTAAGGCAAAGAATAAAAGCTGTGGATCACGTTTACAAGTTACAGTAGCCATAGCTACTGTAGTCCTCTATGCTTATCAACCCCTATGCTCGATGGACATGAGTTTGAGCAAGCTCCAGGAGTTGGTAATGGACAGGGAAACCTGGGGTGCTGTAGTTCATGAGGTCTCAAAGAGTCAGACATGACTGAGTGACTGAACTGGCCTGACTGATGTGCTTTATATATACATATAGTACTCACAAAAAGTCCTCTAGAAAGTTGACGGATACCCATTTCACCCCATCATCCCTGAGGTCTACCTGAGAGACCATGCATACCTACAGAACAGAGGTCTTTCCATCCCAGGAAGTCAACCTTCAACATCCTCTTTCTCTGGGTATCTCTATCACCTGACCTCCCAAAGTAAATCTCTGTTAAAAATTCACTTTGTATTTTTTTCCCCTCATAACAATATACACTGAACATACTTTCATTTCAAGAATGTTTCTGTGAAAACTCTGGATCTCTGGCTGAGCTCAGGGTGGAAGTACAGGATCCCTTGTCCCAGGGCAGGAGTGCCTCTCAGATCATAGACGAGAACTATCAGAGGTCTTCAAAACCAATCAATTCAGCCTTTCTTGTTTTAAGAGGTCAAACGCCAAGGGGATATCACTGTGGAAAGAGAATCCCACAACATTTATTATTCCAAGGAAAAATTTAGTGATCATGGGCTTCAGTCTCATTTTTCCAGTGAAGAAATAGTCTCGGGGATACACAAAGCATATACTCAAGCCCACATACCCAGTTAACCTTCAGTCTAATCTGTGCCAGTGCTCCACCAGTCCGCCACCTGGCTTATCAGGATCGTCCTGACCCAACTCTCCCTCACTGCAGTTGGATTTTTTACTGACCAAGCCACCAGGGAAGCCCTCTCTCGTGAACTCAGTGGTAACTGAAGTGCCAAGCTAATCTGAGTCTCAAAACTGCCCTGACAAAGAACTAAAACTATGAACACCCAGCACTCACTTTCATACAGACATGAAATTCAACTGGTACACTCACAGCCTGAGTACTGTTTGCTCATTACTGAACAGAGGCTCCCTCTTTCCCCTTAATATCACGTTTCCATGATACCAGCAACAATGCTTCTCCAGTCTAGAAAGATGTAGATGCCCCTATTTCCAGGCATGTGGGGCTGTTGAAATGTATGGCTGGTAAGGGAAATGCCTTCTAGTAGCATAAACACTTATGTATTAGAAGATGCATGGTCGGCTCAGTGGTAAAGAATCTGCCTGCCAATGCAGGAAATGTGGGTTGGATCCCTGGGTCAGGAAGATCCCCTGGAGAGGGAAATGACAACCCCCTCCAGTATTCTTGCCTGGGAAGTCCCATGGACAGAGGTGCCTGGTGGGCTACAGTCAATGGGATCTCAAAGAGTCGAACACAACTTAGCAATTAAACAACAGCAATGGTTATTATCAATTAAGAAGATAAAGATAATGAAGTCAAACTTAAGGACATCTAAAAGTCTCATTGCCCAGATAGAAACACTGCCAATATTTTGTCTAGGTATTCTTCTAGGATGTGTGTATGTATATGTGCTTCTCTGTACTTAAATATATTTCTCTTGCAAAAGGAAGATAGAATATGATATTGATGTTGTTTAGTCACTAAGTCATGTCCAACTCTTTGCAACTCCATGGACTGCAGCCTGCCAGGCTTCTCTGTCCATGGGATTTCCCAGGCAAGAATACTAGAGTTGGTTGCCATTTTCCTTCTCCAGGGTATCTTCCTAACCCAGGGATCCAACCCACATCTCCTGCATTGGCAGACAGATTCTTTACTACTGAGCCACCAAGCAAGCCCAAGATAGTATCATACTTAACTGCTTAATCATTTTTCAATTAATAGCAAATTTCTCCTTATGTCTCTAAATACATTTTTTTTAATTTTTATTTTTGCTTTATTTTACTTTAGAATACTGTATTGGTTTTGCCATACATTGACATGAATCCACCACGGGTGTACACGAGTTCCCAATCCTAAACCCCCTCCCACCCCATATCATCTCTCTGGATCATCCCCCATGCACCAGCCCCAAGCATCCTGTATCCTGTATTGAACATAGACTGGCGATTCATTTCTTACATGATAGTATACATGTTTCAATGCCATTCTCCCAAATCATCCCACCCTCTCCCTCTCCCACAGATTCCAAAAGTCCATTCTGTACATCTTTGTCTCTTGCTGTCTCACATACAGGGTTATCATTACCATCTTTCTAAATTCCATATATATGCGTTAGTATACTGTATTGGTGTTTTTCTTTCTGGCTTACTTCACTCTAAATGCATTTTTAACCTGTTTTAGTAAATACAGAGCACTGCATTATTAAATATTCTTAGCAAACATATATTGAGCACATGTTTTGCCCCACATAGTAATGCTTGGTACCAAGGATACAGAGTTGAATGAGAAAGTCAGCATCCCAAACTTCATGGAGTCACACCACAAGGCAGTATACTCAGTTTGCTTCCCAGAACCACCTGGGGTTCTGAAGGTTGAACTTCTAGGCCTGTGTAGCAGGAGCAATAGCTGTCACCCAAGATGTTGAGATAGCAGCCTGAGGACATAGGTACCAAAGGCCAGGAGATCTTTAGAACTGGTTTTGGAGAATATGACTTTTTCATGTCTCTCCTCTTCTTACCTTCTGACCCTGTTCTTACTATAGAGTCTGATGCATATAAAAAATAAATAAATTCTTATTTATTTATACCCAGTTTGTACCCAATAAATAAATTATTGTAGAACTTAATGAATGCAAATTATTATTATGTGATATATGAATGTGTTCTCTGCTTTTAAAATGTACATTTTGAGATAATTTACTCCCCAACAGTGTAATGTTAGCAAGCAGAGAACTGCACAGAGGTACCTTGCTGTTCTTTAGACTGTATTATATTAGAATTTAATACATACTATACTCACCTGTTCTGTACTTCACTATGCTAGTATTTAATGTGAACTACACTCACCTGTTCTGTATATATACGATGCTAATTTTTAATATATACTATACTTGTCTGTTCTGTATTGTACTATGCTAGTATTGTATATATACTATACTCACCTGTTCTGTACCATACTATGCTAGTATTTAATATGTACTATACTTATCTGTTCTTTATACTGTACTATACTGGTGTTAAATACATACTATACTCATCTGTTCTTTATACTGTACTATATTAGTATTTTATACCTATTATACTCATCTGTTCTTGAATACATACTATGCTCATCTATTCTGTACTATAATAAACTAGTATTTAATGTGTACTATGCTCATCTGTTCTGTGCTATACTGTACTAGTATTTAATATATAATATACTCATCTATTCTATACTATGCTGTGCTATAATTAGTACCATGTGAATAACTTGTCACATAATTATACTTTTGACCTAGCAATGAGTGTACAAAAAAAAAAACAAGAATGCTTTTTCATTCACTACAGTAGGTGGGAAGGATAACATTAGCTCCTTTAAAATATGGGAAAGTGAAGCCTGGAAACATTAGGTAAGTCACTGAATATCCTACACTAGGAGCTATTGGAACCCGAGCCAGAATACAGACTATTGCCTTGCTTGTTAGTTTAGCTGCAGGGCATCAGTAACAAAGCAATTAAGTTCAAGCAAAAGCAAAGCAAACATGCTGAGGTGGAGGACGGGGGACAGCAGAACCTCCTCAGTCTATGACAGCAGAAAGAGTGAGACTTTCAGAATCACAGAGAAGTGGGTTCAGATCCCAGTGCCAGCACTTACCAGCTCTGACACCATAACAAATTTCTCAATTTCTGGGACTCAGTTTTGTCATCTTTAAGTAGGAACTTGCAGAGGTATGAGGTGGATTAAAGATCATGTGTACAGAAGTGTCTTACATGGGACCTGTATGTCATAATGCTCAATGTGTGTGTGCACACAAAGTCGCTTCCATCATGTCCTACTCTTTGTGACCCTATGGACTACAGCCCACCAAACTCCTCCGCCCATGGGATTCTCCAGGCAAGAATATGGAAGTGGGTTACCATTTTCTACTCCAGAGGATCTTTCCAACCGAGGGATCAAACCTGTGTCTCTTATGTCTCTTGCATTGGCAGGCAGGTTCTTTACCACTAGCACCCCCCGGGAAGCCCCATAATGCTCAATAAGAAGATGCTATTGTTGAGAGCATCACCATCATTATTACTGTTAATATTATTATTATGACTTCTGTAAGAGGGAGGATATTCCCTTCTCCAGTCCTTTATTAGAATATTCAAAAGCTGAAGAAGTTTGGAACTGCTCATCTGCCATGGGGCTCTGTTTACATCTTGAATTACTCAAATGAAATGGGAAAACAGCTTCACTGCTTCGTAAAGTGCTCATTACTTTAATTCAAACAGCACAGAGTTCCCCTCAAAATAAATGACTCTGTCCATCTGCTTATTTCCCTCTGCTAAACTGATTTCCTGCTTTTCTTGGGCTGGTGAGAAACACTTCAAAGACTGCTGATGTAAACTAAGTAAGGAAGTCCCTGGCCCACATTACCAGTCTCTCTGGAGGGCCTCAGACAGCCTGGACAGAAAGGCAGTAGTACAATATCCAGCCTATATGTTGTGATGCCCACGGTCCACAGGCATTGTCACTCAGAGGTCACTGCAGTGAAGGATTTGTTGGGATGCCATTTTTTACATCGATTGCATTTTGTGTGATCAAATATAATTTTATTTTATCTTTGTAATCCTCTAGATCAAGACTGACATAGGACACCATTTCAATCAAAATCTTGATGATAACCTATTATACCTAAATGATTTTGTGTATAAAGACCAGAAAAATAAATTATATGGAATTGATACCTAATTTATTAAATGTATGTGTTGGTATCTTCTAAGCACTGAAAACTCATCAAGAGACCAGTCTGCTGCTGCTACTGCTAAGTCGCTTCAGTCGTGTCTGACTCTGTGCAACCCCATAGACGGCAGCCCACCAGGCTCCCCCGTCCCTGGGGTTCTCCAGGCAAGAACACTGGAGTGGGTTGCCATTTCCTTCTCCAGTGCATGAAAGTGAAAAGTGAAAGTGAAGTGGCTCAGTTGTGTCTGACTCTTCGCGACCCCATGGACTGCAGCCTACCAGGCTCCTCCATCCATAGGATTTTCCAGGCAAGAGTATTGGACTGGGGTGCCATTGCTTTCTCTGAAAAGACCACTCAGGCATAGGCAATTATTGAACTATCTTCAATAACCTTCTCATTTTTAGTCAGACAAAACCCATAAATTTTCACATATTTTTCAGTTTTGTCATTATTTGTCAAAACATAATTGATTAAATGTTCATTAGACATCTGATGACTTTAAATATTTGGATGTGTTATATGTGGGCCTCCACTTACATTCATGCCGCAGACCCAGCAAATGTTAGGGACAGGCCTATTCCTGAAGCATGGTGACCATGGTGATTATGTGAGTCCACATGTCTGATGGTACAAGTGTTAGACTAACCAGGGAGACCAAGAGACTCTGACAGAATAATTGCTTCTTTTATGATTTCTACATATACTTGACCCTTCTAATCTTTTTTAAAACTTGAAGAATAATTAACAATATTCTATTAATTTCAGGTGTAGAAACTTATATTGCCCTTCCCTCTTCCTCTCCCCACTGAAAACCATTCGCTTGTTCTCTGTGTGTGAGTCTGTTTCTGTTTTATTATATCCACTTTGCTGAATTTGTATCATTTCTACATATAAATGATAACATACAGTATTTGTCTTTCTCTGCCTGACTTATTTCACTAAGAATAATACCCTCCCGGTCCATCCATGTTGTTGCAAATAGCATAACTTTATTCTTTTTAATGAATTAATAGTATTTCACTGTATCTATATTTATATACTACATCTTCTTTATCCATTTACCTGTCGATGGACACAGTCATTTTCATATATTGGCTATTATAAATAATGCTACTATGTATGAACTTTGAGATGCCTGTCTTTTTTAATTAATGATTTCATTTTCTTTGAATACATATGCAAGAGTGGAATTGCTAGATCATGTGGTAGTTCTTTTTTATTTTTTGAGAAACCTCCATACTGTTTATCTGTGGTCTTTTTCACGATAGCCATTCTGATAGGTGTAAAGTGATATCTCATTGATTTTGACTTGCGTTTCTCTCATGACTAGCAGTACTGAGCATGTTTTTATATGCCTGTTGGCCATCTGTATGTCTTCTTTGGGAAAATGTCCATTCAGGCTGTCTGCTCATTTTATAATCAGGTTGTTTGTTTTTGTGATACTAAGTTGTATGAGCTATTTATATATTCTGTGGTCATATCATTTGCAAATATTTTCTCTCATTTAGCATGCTGTCTTTCCATTTTGCTGTGCAAAAACTTTTAAAATTTAATCTAAACAATAGAATTTAATAAAATCATGGAAAAGATCCATGAAACAAAGAGCTGGTTCTTTGAAAAGAGAACCATAATTGATAAACCTTTAGCCAGACTCATCCAAAAATAAAAAAATAGAGATGGCCCAAATCAATAAAATCATGAATGAAAAGAAGTTACAGTTGACACCAAAGAAATACAAAAATCATAAGATTTTACTATAAACAACTATATTAATAAAATAGACAACATAGAAGAAATGAGCAAATTTCTAGAATATACAATCTCCAAAGTCTAAATGAGGAAATAAAAAATATGTACAGACCAATTACTAGTAATGAAATTGAATCAGTAATGAAAACCAAAAACCTCCCCAAAAGCAAAAATCCAGGCTCAGACAGCTTCACAGGTAAATTCTACCAAACATTTAGAGGAGTTCAGTTTAGCACAGTGACTCGGTTCTTTCTGACTCTCTGCGACCCAGCACGCCAGGCCTCCCTGTCCATCACCAACACCTGGAGCTTGTTCAGACTCATGTCCATTGAGCTGGTGATGCCATCCAACCATCTCATCTTCCGTCATCCCCTTCTCCTGCCTTCAATCTTTCCCAGGGTCAGAGTCTTTTCCAGTGACTCAGTTCTTTGCATCAGGGAGCCAAAGTATTAGAGTTTCAGCTTCAGCATCAGTCCTTTTAATAAATATTCAGGACTGATTTCCTTGAGGATTTACTCACTTAATCTCCTTGTAGTCCAAAGGACTCTCAAGAATCCTCTCCAACACCACAGTTCAAAAGCATCAATTCTTCAGTACTCAGCTTTCTTTATAGTCCAATATATGACTGCTGGAAAAGCCATAGCTTTGACTGGACAGACCTTTGTTGGCAAAGTAAAGTCTCTGCTTTATAATATGCTATCTAGGTTGGTCATAGATTTTCTTCCAAGGAGAAAGCATCTTTTAATTTCATGGCGGCATTCACCATCTGCAGTGATTTTGGAGCCCTCCAAAATAAAGTCTGACACTATTTCTACTGTTTCTCCATCTGTTTGCTATGAAATGATGGGACCAGATGCTATGATCTTCGTTTTCTGAATGCTGAGCTTTAAGCCAACTTCTTCACTCTCCTGTTTCACTTTCATCAAGAGGCTCTTTAGTTCTTTACATTCTGCCATAAGGGTGGTGTCCTCTGCATATCTGAGGTTATTGATATTCTTTCAGCTATCTTGATTCCAGATTGTGCTTCATTCAGCCCAAGGTTCTCATGATGTACTCTGCATAGAAGTTAAATAAGCAGGGTGACAATATACAGCCTTGACGCACTCCTTTTCCTATATGGAACCAGTTTGTTGTTCCATGTCCAGTTCTAACTGTTGCTTCCTGACCTGATATAACTTTCTCAAGAGGCAGGTCAGGTGGTCTGGTATTCCCATCTCTTTCAGAATTTTCCACAGTTTATTGTGATCCACACAGTCAAAGGCTTTGGCATAGTCATAAAGCAGAAATAGATGTTTTACTGAAACTCTCTTGCTTTTTCGATGATCCATTGGATGTTGGCAATTTGATCTCTGGTTCCTCTGCCTTTTCTAAAACCAGCTTGAACATCTGGAAGTTCACAGTCCATGTACTGTTGAAGCCTGGCTTGGAAAATTTTGAGCATTACTTTACTAGTGTGTGAAAAGAGTGCGATTGTGTGGTAGTTTGAGCATTTTTTGGCATTGCCTTTCTTAGGGATTAAAATGAACATGGACCTTTTCAGTCCTGTGGCCACTGCTGAGTTTTCCAAATTTGCTGGCATATTGAATGTAGCACTTTCACAGCATCATCTTTCCGGATTTGAAATAGCTCAACTGGAATTCCATCACCTCTACTAGCTTTGTTCATTATGATGCTTCCTAAGGCCCACTTGACTTCACATTCCAGGATGTCTGGCTCTAGGTGAGTTCTCATACCATTGTGATTATCTGGGTCATGAAGATCTTTTTTGTACAGTTCTTCTGTGTATTCTTGCAACCTCTTCTTAATATCTTCTGCTTCTGTTAGGTCCATACCATTTCTGTCCTTTATCGAGCCCATCTTTGCATGAAATGTTCCCTTGGTGTCTCTAATTTTCTTGAAGAGATCTCTAGTCTTTACCATTCTGTTGTTTCCCTCTATTTCTTTGCAATGGTCACTGAGAAAGGCTTTCTTATCTCTCCTTGCTATTCTTTGGAACTCTGCATTCAAATTGTTAAGTCTTTCCTTTTCTCCTTTGCTTTTGGTTTCTCTTCTTTTCACAGCTATTTGTAAGGCCTCCCCAGACAGCCATTTTGCTTTTTTGCATTTCTTTTTCTTGGGATGGTCTTGATCCCTGTCTCCTGTACAATGTCACGAACCTCAGTCCATAGTTCATCAGACACTCTATCAGATCTAATCCCATAAATCTATTTCTCAGTTCCACTGTATAAGTGACCTTCTGGTGATGTCCATGTGTAGAGTCGTCTCTTGTGTTGTTGGAAGAGGGTGTTTGCTATGACCAGTGTGTTCTCTTGGCAGAACTCTATTAGCCTTTGCCCTGCTTCATTCCGTACTCCAAGGCCAAATTTGCCTGTTATTCCAGGTGTTTCTTGACTTCCTACTTTTGCATTCCAGTCCCCTATAATGAAAAGGACATCTTTTTTGAGTGTTAGTTCCAAAAGGTCTTGTAGGTCTTCATAGAACCATTCAACTTCAGCTTCTTCAGCATTACTGGTCGGGGCATAGACTTGGATTACCGTGATATTGAATGGTTTGCCTTGGAAATGAACAGAGATCATTCTGTTGTTTTTGAGACTGCATCCAAGTACTGCATTTCAGACTCTTTTGTTGACTATAATGGCTGCTCCATTTCTTCTAAGGGATTCCTGCCCACAGTAGTAGATATAATGGTCATCTGAGTTAAATTCACCCATTCCAGTCCATTTTAGTTTGCAGATTCCTAGAATGTTGATGTTCTCTCTTGCCATCTCATTTGTCCACTTCCAATTTGCCTTGATTCATGGACCTAACATTCCAGGTTCCTCTGCAATATTGCTCTTTACAGCATTGGACCTTGCTTCCATCACCAGTCACATCCACAACTGGGTATTGTTTTTGCTTTGGCTCCATCTCGTCATTCTTTCTGGAGTTATTTCTCCACTGATCTCCAGTAGCATATTGGGCACCTACCGACCTGAGGAGTTCATGTTTCAGTGTCCTATCATTTTGCCTTTTCATACCGTTCATGTTGCTCTCAAGGCAGGAATACTGAAGTGGTTTGCCATTCCGTTCTCCCATGGACCACATTTTGTCAAAACTCTCCACCATGACCTGTCCATCTTGATTTTCAGGCAACCTTAAATTCAATGTCATCCTGGATATTTCATAAATAGTTTAATAGCATGCAGATTTTCTTGTTTAAATTAGGAAAATAATTACCTAACATCTTACTATTTCCCCAAGTCACTTGTTTTTGTTCTTTTGTTCTTAATCTTAAGGGGACATTTGCACTACCAAAAAGAGTAGTATATTTTAAATTCTGACCTGTTTAGAATTTTATATCCTATTTTTTTTCCTGCTTAACATTGTAGTATAAGTATTTTTTCTTTATTGTTACAGAATCATCATAAATAACTACAGAAATTTTATCAATTTAGTAGATGGTATTTTATGTAATTGTTTTTCTATTGAAAGTTTTAGTTGTTTTCAATTCTTCACTATTAAAAAAAATATTGGCAATATATTAATCTCCCTTTCTCTGACTGGTTTTATTTGGGGGACTTCTTAGCAAAACTTGTAGTAATGATGGTAGTAGAAGAAGCATTCTATAATCCGTTATGGAGAGCACTTGGGGAAATTATGTTTTGGAGTTCATCATCATTCAGACTTCAGAAAAATCCTGTGATGAATATGCTGTGTATCATATTAAGCTTCCAGCAGTGTCTGAAAGCAATATCTCATAGTCAGTCTCATTGGTAATTCAGTATTGAGATGTATGAGTATTCACTATTTTTTTAGAAATGCTTTTTATTTTTTTAGATTTTAGTATTAAATATTACACCTGATCTATTGTTTTAGGTTTCTTCTTCAGACCATAATTATATTTATGTAGACTCTCCTTTGCCTGACTTCCATTCCAACCAGTTTCTCTCTAACCTATTTTGCTTCTTACTTAATCTGCTTTCATTCTCTTGGTTGTTTACCTGCCTACCTTAGTACTCTTAAATTACATTTATATTTTGATATTATTGTGTCTTTTTCTTCTATTTCATTCCTGAGTTCCATTAGCTTGTGTTTAATATTTCCTTTTTCTGTCCATTTGGGTTCTGAGCTTTTGTATTTCTGATTCAAGGTTTTCCCCCACCCCTAATCTTGATTGAGGGTATTTAATTCCATTTAGGATGCTGTGTTAAAGTTTTTTTTCCAATTTATGTTTCACTGGGGTAGGGAAGATTTTTCAGCAGCAGCAGAATTTTATTCACCTCCTTTGACTTTTTGTAGTAACTTTGTAGAGATAGACTATGTTTTTTTTTATTAGCCCTGTTTATTTCATGGATAGATTTTCTAGTTAGAGAGCAGCTTTCTCTATTAGCTTTGTCTTCTTTGGAAAGGTTTTTTCAGTTATGATTTTGTTGGTGGACAGAGAAGTTCACATTTAGTTTCCCTTTCATTTCTTAGGAATCCTTAATTTTTCCCGTATTTCCTTCTTTTTTCATCACTGCATCATCACTAAGGGATAACACCTTCTCTATATTTACCTACTCCCCTCCAGAAGCACTATTTCACCAAGGCTGACACTTCTGATTCTATAACACTCTTAAGCCCCTTCTTCACCACCTGAGCTTTGAATGACCAGGTCTTTATCTAGGTTCATATTTTGGCATGTATTGCTATGCTTTCCTGTTTTAAAATGTTTTTATTTCTTTTTCTACTTTTTAAAAATTTTTATTTATTATTAATTTTGGTTGTGCTGGGTCTTTGTTGCTGCAAGCACGCTTTCTCTTGTTGTAGTTAGTGGGAGTTACCCTTCATTTCAGGGCAGGAGCTTCTCATTGCAGTGGCTTCTGTTTTGCAGAACACAGGTTCTAGGCGCACAGGCTTCTGTGGCTGCAGCACGCAGGCTCGGGAGCTGTGGATCATGGCCCCAGAGCGAGGAGTCTTCATCTGTTGTGATGCACCAGCTTAGTTGCTCCATGGCATGTGAAACCCTCCTGGACCAGGGATCAAACCTGTGTCCCCTGCACTGGCAGGAGGATTCTTTTTCACTGTACCACCAGGGAAGTCCTGTACATTCTTTCTTGTAGGTGATTTTGTCAGAGCTTCATCTGAGTCATCCACTCTTATCTGCTTTTTTATCACTGAATCTTTTAAGCCTTTTCTCATCCACTATTTGCAAGTACAGGCTTCAGCAGTGGGTGGACAGCAAGATCTCTTGAACATTATTTTCCTACTCATGGTTAATTTGAAGGCAGTAGAGTTTTCTTTCTCCTAGCAATGCAGAAGGTGTGTTTTGTTTTTGGGTAGTTTTATTTGTTCTCTTTGTTGATTTTATGTTTTGGGGAGAAGGAGGAAAAGAAGATTCATAATCAGATGATTACCGTTGTTCTGCAAACCTGAATGTCCCACCCTATTCTTTATTTCACACTTTTGAAAGTATATCTTTTTAGTTTTTATTGATCCAACAAAGAAGCCTGGTAAGATACAATTTCACATCTCCTGAGTTCATAGTTACAGTATGGAGATTGTTTAAATATTCACTCCCAAGGATAGGAAACACCTCCTAGTCAAACACTGTTTTCTTTTCTATAAAAGCTCCTGGCATGATTGAACATAAATTGTTTCAAAATATAATAAGGTATTATATAGCAGAGTTATTGTCTGCTTTTGTTATTCAGTTATAATTCATTATTATTTCTAATTTACTAGCCTTATAATACTTGTCAGCTTTCAGTACTTGAATACATTCATACAAGTCATAAAATCTCCGGATGTTATCCCAGGCATTTCTGCCCTTCCTCAGCCCTGAAAGGGCAAACAATCTGATGGGGATGCCCCAAGGCTCATAGGCTCCAATTTTCTCTCCTCCTTCACTAAGAATTAATGACATTAATGATTGATTTTTATTAAGTTTTATATTAATGATAGTAAGTATTCCTGTTATAAATTTATTACCAGGAAAAGAGGGACACTCAATTATTATTATTAATGAACATTTCAACTCTCAAGTATATCCCTGAGAACAGGAGAGTTAGGACCACTAAGGCTCTCAAGGGGAAGGCACTGAAGGGGCTAAAAGCAATAGCAATAGCAACAGCAGCAGTATTGTCTACCATGTCACTGTTCTAATCACAGAATTCCATCCTTTTGACAATCCTATGATTTTTAGTATAGTATAATTATTCCTGTTTTATACGTAAGAAAATAGAACTGTAAAGAAGAGTCACTTTTCCAAGATACAAAAGAAGTACAGACATGATGGGTGTAAATTATCTTACTTAATCCTCAAATAATGTTATGAAGGATTTAGTGTGTTTTTTTACAAGTTCCTCAGTGGCTCACTGATAAAGAATCCGCCTGCAATACAGGAGAAATGGGAGACATAGGTTTGATCCCTATGGAATGGTGATCCATTCCAATATTCTTGCCTGGAAAATCCCACGGATAGAAGAGCCTGACGGGCTACAGAGCATAGGGTTCTGAAGAGTCAGACACAACTGAGTGACTGAGCCTGTTACTATTTTACAGATAAGAAAATAAACACTCAGATAACAAAGTGTCCAACTTGAGAAAGTTTAGAGTTAGTTAAAAACAAAAATAACACAGAGACAAGTTAAAAAGGAAAGAAAAATTAAATGACTCATATTTTCACATTTTTGTGGTTAGTACTCTCAGTGTTTTGCTGTATTCTGTTTCAGCAGATATACAGATGTATACATGGGATCCTACTAAATGAATTGTTTGTAAACTGTTTTAATAACTGTATGAGAATTCCTCATGTGCATGCATTGTTCCTACAGTTGTCTATTGTTGATCATTTATGTTTTCTTTCATTTATTTGTAAATATCGCTGTGATGAATATCATAAAGGGCAAAATTTTTGCACATGCCTAATTACTTCCTTTGATTTTGATCCCAAGCATTCATTTCATATTTAAAAGTATTGCATCTTTAAAAGATTTAATACTTAGATCATATTTCTAATAATCTAACATGTTGCCATTTTATGTCACAGTTTTGAACTTCACTCAATACATTGAGTTGTGTGATCACAGAACTCTATACATACTCGTGCATTCATACTAGAAATGTGTAACCATGCCTAATAATATATTTCCATTGAAATAATTTTAAAAGACCTATCACTGAAAAAAGTAGACAAACATTTATGTAGATCAGAAATACCCAAAGGCAAATGGCATCTAAAACCTTGATCTTCTATTCTGCTTCCTGAATAGAAGCAGAAAAAAGGCAGTCAGAGTTCATTCCAGGAGAAACGAATCAAACACAGCTATTCATGGTTACAGATCATATTTAGAGTCACTTTGTGAGAAAGGTTCTAGGGTACAGCTCTCCTAGTAAACTGAGGTTGAAAAGGTTTGTACTCTTACCTGGGTCTGCTTAATGACTGTATAATTAAAGATCTAATCCCATGGGACAAGAATTTAGGGTTTCCAAATATGAAACCTATTTCTGAATGAGGGACTTTACATTGAGGGCCACTATAAAGGCAACCAAAAACAAACAAACAAACAAACAAACCCACCCAATGGATAAGACTGAAATCAGAGAGAAAAGCATAATGAAACTGTCACACAAATGAACTTGCATGTAAAAATGTCAAAGTTAATGTGGGAATTTGAGTTGTGAAAGATACCTCATCAACCAAAATAATTTGACTCTGAGGAAATGGATATAAAAAAGGATTCTGAAAGTAATTTCAAAATGTTTATGTTTGAGATCTATGAAGATATTAATGAATCANTCTTGGTCACTGTTATTGGTTTTGTTCCTCTTGAAACAGTTATAAAGTACACATTACTAAGTAATCAAAAAATACCTTGTGATATCACAATACAGTGAACTAAATGACATGAATTTTTCCATACTGAACATGAAAGACTTCATTATATAACTGAATTTCTCCAATATTTGGCCACCAAGTATCACTTAAAGGCTATTCTTTAAATCTACATAAAGCCTAGTCTTTACATCTCCATAGAGATAACTAACTTTAGGTTAATTTTCAAAAGATTCATCATAGATTTTATAATAAAACATTGACATTTTCAAACTAAAGCATTAATGGTATTTTTATGTCAGTCCCTTGTATGTCAGGGGTCTGTCCTGGTGGCTCAGAGGTTAAAGCCTCTGCCTGCAATGCAAGTGACCTGAGTTCTATCCCTGGGTCCAGAAGACCCCCTGGAGAAGGAAATGGCAACCCACTCCAGTATTCTTGCCTGGAGAATCCCATGGACGGAGGAGCCTGGTGGGCTACAGTCCACGGGGTTGCAAAGTCAGACACAACTGAGTGACTTCACTTTCTTTCTTGTATGTCAAGTGTATATTCATTGCAGTCTATCACCAGTTTATCTGTACCAAGCCCGCTATGAACTTCCCCAGATCTGCCCAATCCCACTTAAAGTGGCGACTTGCCTTACCTCCTGGCCAGAGTTGCTCTAGCCACAGTTTACTCCATCCCCCAAATTATAAAGCCTAGCTGCTGCCACCAAGTGCATGGTCAGGGAGCCCCTGTGTATGCTGTCAGAGGATGAGAGGACTCCACACCTGTGTACCGGTTGGAGGGGGCCCGTGGAGGCTTTGGCCAAAGGAGAGTTGCCACTTTTTACGTGGACCTCAAAGATTGGAAGAGGAAAGGCAAAAGGGAACCAGTAGATAAATCTGTCAACCCTTCTCCCACTTCCATCCCCCTTTACCTCCCCTACCCGGGGTTGTTCTGAAACATGCATGTTTCATATGGCCTCAGTGAACACCTGAGATACTTCCCTAAGAATGAACAACTGAGCTGTGTTATGGAATTTAGCCACTTCAGTAATGCAATCCCTTGTATCTGCTCTCTCCCCTTCCCTTAATTCCCTTTTCCCCTCACTCTAAATTCCCTGGCATTGTATTTCCCAGTGAAGTGTGAACAGATTATCTTTTTGCCTTAGGCACTGCTTTCTAGAGAACCTGGTCTAAGAATGTATTAATATCTTGACAGATAACTTGAGCCATAGGCCATGTTCTGTATCCAGTCAATTTCTCTTTTTGCTTTTTCTATTCACTATATTAGAAAATCCAAATTTACAGTCGCAGGTTGTCAGGAATGGCAGCAGGTTTTTGGTGGCTCTGACAAATGGTTCTGGATTGAATATGGACATAGAAATTATGAAGAGATTTCCCACTGAAGACTACTTTCATCATTCAGTCAGATGCTAAATCAATGAGCATATCACATTCAAAAGCCAGAAGGTTGAATATTTCAAGTTGAGAGATGGCAGCAAATGGATTCCCAATTTTGCTCTCATTGCATTTGATTTTGGAAAGAATGTCTGCATATCCTTATGGTTCACATTCTTTGATGAGTGTAGAAAACCAAGTGATGGAAATGTCAAATTCTTGGTGGTAATGTTATTTGCACCATGCTCTGTTCTTTGTAAGACATCCTAACTTTTATCCTTGATATGAAAAAGCATTTTTAAAACCTGAAATAATAGGTTTACCTTATTCAAAAGGCTTAAATTATTGCTAAGAATCACCCTATGATTAAAAACATAAATTCATAAAAATGGTCTTTATGAAAACTATGAGAATCATTATCTTATTTACTTTTATTAGATACATTTAATATGTTATTATGAAAATTTTTCAAACATAGAGAAAAGTTGAAACAATTGTACTATGAGAACTCATATATTACCCAGATTCTACAGTTAACATTTTACCTTATTTCCTTTATTATGTATGTCTCTCTCTATTCACCCTTCTATCCATTCCTTAATTCAACTCATTTTTGATACATTGCAAAGTAAATTGCAGCAGCATGTTATTAAATGGAGTTCAAATTTTTGTATAGTTCCTTGTGAAAATAAGTTTTATTATATATAATGAATATACAGATCTTTAGTATACTGTTCTATGAGTTTTGACAAATCTAAGCACCTATGTTATCCAAACCTCTATTGATATGTGGAAAGGTACATTCACTCCTGGGCATTCTTCATGCCTCTTCCCAGACAGACAATTTCTACCTCTTTCATTCAGAGACTATCACGTTCTGATTTTTTTTCACTACAGATTAATTTTGCCAGTTTTAGAGCTTCATATAAGTGAAACTATAAAGTATGCATTATGAACTGTTTTTTCCTAAGAACTTTTCCACTCAGCATAATCTTTTAAAGATTCATCCAAGCCATTGGGTACATCAATAGTCTATTATTTTATATTGCTGTGCTCTGTTGTATTGTATGAATATACCATGGTTTATTTAACCATTTTATTGTTAATGAACATCTGAGCCATTTCTAGTTAGGCAATCTTATGACTAAAGCTCCTATGAACATTCTTGTATCAATCTTCTTGTAGATATATGTTTTAATTTTTCTTAGGTAAATACCTAGGAGTAGAATTTCTGGGATATTAGGTCAGTGTATGTTTACTTTGATAAGAAACTACCAGACTATTTTCTCAAAATGATTGAAGCACTTTTTATAGGCCACTGACACCATGTGACAGTCTCTGTTGCTTCAAAGCCTTGCTAACGTTTGGTGGTGTCCATCTTTTTAGCTTTGCCATGTTAGCCAGCATGTAGTGGTAGTATCTTATTATGGTTTTAGCTTGTATTTTCTTGATAATATTAATACATTACCATATGCTCATAGCCATTTGTGTCTCATCTTATGTGGAATATTTGTTCAAATATTTTACTCATATTGGGTGAATTTGTTTCTTTATTATTGGCTTATAGAAGTTCTTCATGTATCCCAATACCAGTTTTCTGTTGGACACATATTTCTGTGAATGTTTTATCCTATTCTATGTCCTGTCCATTTTCTTACTTGTGTCTACTGATGAAACAGAAGTTTTTTATTGCAGTCATACCTAATACAACTTTTTCTTTAATTTTATAGTTACTATGTTCTGTAACCTATGAAAACTTTGCTTACCTCCAAAATCACCAAAAACTATTGTTTCATGTTTTCTGTTGTAAGTTCTAAACTTTTTTTTTTTTACTTCTTCTAAGCTGTCATTAAAATTTATTTTTTCTTTTTTTTAATTTTTATTTTTACTTTATTTTGCTTTACAATACTGTATTGGTTTTGCCATACATTGACATGAATCAGCCATGGGTATACATGAGTTCCCAATCCTGAACCCCCCTCCCACCTCCCACCCCATATCATCTCTCTGGACCATCCCCGTGCACCACCCCCAAGCATCCTGTATCCTGTATTGAACATAGACTGGTGATTCGTTTCTTACCTGATAGTATACATGTTTCAATGCCATTCTCCCAAATCATCCCACCCTCTCCCTCTCCCACAGAGTCCAAAAGTCCGTTCTATACATCTGTCTCTCTTTTGCTGTCTTGCATAAAGGGTTATCATTACCATCTTTCTAAAGTCCATATATATGTGTTATTATACTGTATTGGTGTTTTCTTTCTGGCTTACTTCACTCTGTATAATAGGCTCCAGTTTCATCCACCTCATTAGAACTGATTCAAATGTCTTCTTTTTAACGGCTGAGTAATACTCCATTGTGTAAATGTACCACAGCTTTCTTATCCATTCATCTGCTGATGGATATCTAGGTTGTTTCCGTGTCTTGGCTATTATAAATAGTGCTGCGATGAACATTGGGGTACACGTGTCTCTTTCCATTCTGGTTTCCTCGGTGTGTATGCCCAGCAGTGGGATTGCTGGGTCATAAGGCAGTTCTATTTGCAGTTTTTTAAGGAATCTCCACACTGTTCTCCATAGTGGCTGTACTAGTTTGCATTCCCACCAACAGTGTAAGAGGGTTCCCTTTTCTCCACACCCTCTCCAGCATTTATTGCTTGTAGACTTTTGAATCGCTGCCATTCTGACTGGTGTGAAATGGTACCTCATTGTGGTTTTGATTTGCATTTCTCTGATAATGAGTGATGTTGAGCATCTTTTCGTAAGTTATAAACTTTTACATTAAACTTACTGTCTTGAATTAGTTTTAATGTACTTTTTAAGGGAAGAGTAGAGGTTCACTTTTTTCTGAATGAACATCCAGTTTTTCCTTTACCATGTATTGAAAATACTTTGCTTTCTCAACTGGGTTGCCTTTTCATTTTGTAAAGGAGTCAGTTGAACCTCTATAGAACACTCTACCCAACAACAGCAAAATGTGCATCTTTCTCCAGTGCATAAGGAACATTTTCCAGAGTAGACCATATGCTAGGCCACAAAACTAATTTCAACAAATGTTAAAATGTTGAAATCGTGCAAAGTTATATCCTCAGACCACAATGGAATGATATTATAAATCAATTTAAGATGGAGTTTGGAGTTTTCAGAAATCTGTGGAAATTAAACAACAGAGTTCTGAATAATCAATGGGTTACAGAGAAGAAACTGCAAGAAAAATTAGAAAATATTTGAGATAAATCAAAACAGAAACATAGCATTCCAAAACTTATGAGATACAATGTGAAATCAGTGCTCAGTCAGAAATTTTTAGCCATAAATGCATTCATTAAAATAAGAGTAATCTCATTTCTGAAGTCTGACTTTCCACTTTAAGGAACTAGAAAAATAAGAGCAAGCAAAACTCAAAGCAAAAAATAGAAATGAAATAATAGAGATTAGAGTGGGGGTAAACACTATAGAGAATAGAAAAACTATTCAGGAAATCAGTAAAGCTAAAAATTGATTCTTTGAAAAAATCAACAAAATTGGCAAAACTTTATGCAGGCTGAACAAGAAACAAATTACTAAAATCAGAAATGAAAGAGGGGCTCTTACTACTGAATTTACAGAAATAAAAGTATTCAGAAAATTATTATGTCAATAAATTAATATGCTAATAAAGTAGATAAATAAAATGGACAAATTTCTTGGAATATACAAACTGCCCAGACTTACTCAAACAGAAGTAGAAAACCTGAATAGACCAATAGCAAGTAAAAGGATTGACATAGTAAAAAAAAATATCTCCGACAAAGCTATGACCAGGTGATCTCACTGGTAAATTCAACCAAACCTTCAAGAAAGAACTAGCAGCAATCCTCACCAAACTTTTCTAAAAAAATAGAAGAGAATACATCCTAACTTATTTTTTGAGGCCAGTGTTGTGCTAATACCAGAGGCAGACAAACACAACATATAAAAAACTAAAGGCCATTATCCCTTGTGAATACAGATGGAAAAATTCTCCACAAAATACTAGCAAACTGAATTCAGCAGCATATTAAAAGGATCTACACCATGACCATGTGAGATTTATTTCAGGAAATCAAGACTGGTTCAACATACAAAAGTGAATCAATACAATATGTATCATATTGGTAGAAACCAACACAATATTGTAAAGCAATTATCCTTCAATTGAGAAGAAACAGATTTTAAAACAGAAATTAAAGAAAAAAAAGTAATCATCTCAATAGATTCAGAAAAAGTATTTGAGAAAATCTAACACCTCTTCAAGATAAAAACACTAACAAACTTGGACTAGAAGGGCAATTCCTCAACTTAATGAAAGGTATCTATGAAACATTCACAGCTAACATCATATTTAATAATGAAAGACTTCAAGAATTCCTTCTAATACTATAAACAAGTAAAATAAAAAAGTCAGCTCTTAACACTTCTATTCAAAATTATACTGAAGTTCTAGCCAAGGAAATTAGGCAATAAAAATATATAAAAGACATACCTATTGGAAAGGAAGAAGTAAAAACAATCCCTGTTTGCAGGTGGCATAGTCTTATATTTAGAAAATTACAAGAAATCCAGGGAGAAAATGTATTAACACTAATAAATAACTTAAGCAAAGTTGAAAGATACAAGATCCAGGTAGAAAATCAGCTATATTTATGTATATTAACAGTAAACCGTTAAAAAATGAAGTCAAAGAAACAATTCAACTCAATAATGCTATCAGAAAGAATAACCTTCTTAGGTATAAGTTTAACCTTTACAGTGGAGACTATAAAATATTGCTGAAAGAAATTATAGAAGACCTAAATAAAGGAATTAATATCCTATGTTCATGAATTGGAAGGTATAAGATTGTTAAGATGGAAATACTCCTCAAATTCAGTGCATTCCCTTTCAAACTTCCAACTGCAGTTTTTGCATAAATGGACAGGCCAATTTTAAAATTTATATGGAAATATAAGGAACCCCCGGAGAAGGCAATAGCAACCCACTCCAGTATTTTTGCCTGGAAAATCCCATTGACGGAGGAGCCTGGAAGGCTGCAGTCCATAGGGTCACTAAGAGTCAGGCACGACTGAGCGACTTCACTTTCACTTTTCACTTTCATGCATTGGAGAAGGAAATGGCAACCCACTCCAGTGTTCTTGCCTGGAGAATCCCAGGGACAGAGGAGCCTAGTGGGCTGCCATCTATGGGGTCTTACAGAGTCAAACACGACTGAAGCAACTTAGCAGCAGCATAAGGAACCCCAAGTAGCCCAAATTGTCTTGAAAAAGATTAGTAGACTCATGGAAGGGTTCATACTCCCTGATTTCAAAATTTATTATAAAGGCACAGTATTAATAAAGACAGTGTACTATTGGCAGAAGGATAGATTTATAGACCAATGAGAGTCTAAAAATAAACCCAGACATCTATGGCCAGTTTATTTTTGACAGTGCCAAAATCATACAGTGGAAGAAAAAATAGTCTTTTCGACAGTGTTCAGACAACTGAATATCCACACACAAAGGATGAATTTGGAGCCCAATCTCACACCATATGCAAAACTTATCTAAAAATATTGAAGAAAAAACTAAAACTACAAAACTTTCAAAAGAAAATATGGATGTGATTCTTCATAATGTTAAATTAGGCAATGATTTCTTAAGTGGGATACTAACAGCACAAACAATCAAAATAAAAATGAGTAAGCTGGACTTGATCAAAATTTATAACTTTGTGCATCAAAGGTCACTATCAAGAAAATAAAAGACAACCCATAGAACAGGAGAAAATACTTGCAAATCATGTGTGTTAAGGATCAATCTAATATCCAGAGTATAAAAAGAACTCTTACAACTTAACAACAAAAAGATAAACAACCTAGTTAAAAATTGCTCAAAGAATTTGAATAGACATTTCTTCAAAGGAGGTATACAAATGGCCAATAGGCATGTGAAAATATTCTCAACATCATTAGCTGTTATGGAAATGCATGGCAAAGCTATAATGAGATACCATTTCATGTCCACTAGAATGGCTGTTATCATAGTAATTTTTTAATGGAAAAATAAGTAACAGCAAGAATTTGTTGAAACTAGAACTTGCATACACTGTTGCTGGAAATATAAAATGGTATAGCCATTTCCAAATGGAAAACAATTTGGTAGTTTCTCAGAAAGTGAGCTTCTATATGATGCAAGAATTCTTCTCTTTAGCTACAATGCAAGAGAATTGAAAATATATGTTCATATAATAGTAAATGTTTATAGCACCATTATTCATAATGGACAAACAATAGGAAAAAAAAAACAAATGTCCATCACTGGATGAAAGGATTAATGAAATGTGATATAGAGGTACAGTGAAATATTATTAGCCATAAAGAAAGGAATAAAGTACTAATATATTCTACCACATGGATGAACCTGGACGATATTACACTGAGAGAAGCCAGGTCACTAAAGTCGACATTTCATATGATTACATTTATATGAAATATGCAGAATAGGCCACTCCATAGAGACAGAAACTAGATTAGTGATTCCCAGGGGATAAGGGAGATGGAGACCAGGAATGAGTGCTAACAAGTACAGGTTTTGTTTTGGAAGACTGAAAATGTTCTGCAATTAGGTATTTGTGATAGTTGCCCAATGTTGCAAAGATACCTTAAAAACCCACACAATTTAAAATTATATATTTTAAAATAAGAAATTATATGTCATGAATTTTCAGTTCAGTTCAGTTGCTCAGTCATGTCTGACTGACTCTTTGTGACCCCATGGACTGCAGCACACCAAGGTTCCCTGTCCATCATGAACTCCCGAAGCTTCCTCAAACTTATGTCCATGGAGTCAGTGATGCCATCCAACCATCATTTGTCATCCCCTTCTCCTGCCTTCAATCTTTCCCAGCATCAGGGTCTTTTCCAATGAGTCGTTCTTCCCATAAGGTGGCCAAAGTATTGGAGCTTCAACTTCAGCATCAGTCCTTCCAATAAAATTATATGTCATGAATTTTGTCTCGATACAAAAAAAAAGGTTTTGAAAAAAAAGAAAATCAGTTGAAGACGTAAGTGTGGGTCTATTTCTGGGCTTTCTAGTCTGTTCCATCGATCTGTTTGTTTCTTATACCAACACCACCTCATCTTGATTATTGTAGCTTTATTGTAAGCTTTGAAGTTAGAGTAAGTTTTCCAACTTTATTCTTCTTTTTCAAGATGACATTGGATAGTTTGTGTAACCCTTGCTTTTATAACCCAGGTGCATGCCTTTCCATTTCACAGCAAGCATGCATCAGCTCAGGAGAACATTCTTGTACCTGCTGTCCATTTCTTAGCATAGCAAACTGAAAAAAAAAAATCTGCTTTCGTGGCTCTGATTTGCTTATATTCACAGAATTCAACAGTTCCTTCAATATTTTATCAAGATCAAAAGGAACACCATTCACTTCCAATTGCCTTTTTTAAATAATCAGTCTGTGGATTGGTGTTCAGATAAACACCTTTGAGTGTCTGTGGAAATACCTTTTCTTTTTTAAATTTTTATTCATTTATTACATTTTTTTTTTTTTTTTTTTGGCTGTGCTGGGTCTTCATTGCTGCATGCAGGCTTTATCTAGTCTCGAGCAGAGATTACTTTCCAGTTATGGTGTTCAGGCTTCTCATTGTGGAGGCTTTGCTTGTTATGGAGCATGGGCTCTAGGCACGGGGGCTTCAGTAGTTCTGACTTATGGGCTAGAGCATGCGGGGTCAGTAGTTGTGGCGAGAGCGCTTAGTTATCCCTCATATATAAGCTCTTCCTGGAACTGAAGCATGGCACCCTGTGTTGGCGACAGCTGTTTAACAGGGTCTTCTCTTAATTAACTCCCTTGTAGAAGACAATGAATTTTTAAAGAGAAGTACTGAAACTGTGGCCAAATGAAATTAGTGTACATATGTATTTACATACATATTTTAAAAGTTTGTACCTTGTGAATAATAAATAAAATATTAAAAGCTAACATAAATGACAAAAAAAAAAGTTCTTCCTGGACCAGGGATCAAACCTGTGCCCCCTACACTGGTAGGCGGACTCACATCACTGGACCACCAGGGAAGTCCAAGGTAGTACAATTTCGTTTTTGAGTACATGCCTGGTGTTCCATCAATATTTATTACAATGTACCTTTACCAGTTTTATCTTAGTTCAGAAAATGCTATTACCTAGACTCTTGTACGTGAATTTGTTAGTGATTCACAAACAAAAGTTTATGTCATAATATGTCAGGACCTGATTTGTACACTATAGATGGCTGTTTTTCTCCCAATTGTGAGCCTTTGCTATGTGAGAAAATAATTTTCTTTTACATCGTATGCCACTGTTGTCTTGCCATGTCCATCTTTACCCCTTGATAAAGGAATTTTTCCAATAGCTTGTTCTAAGTATAATATTTGTTATATTGGGGCTCACTTTATAATCTTTTCAGGAGTGACACTTGCTTCCTGATAGGCTATAAAGAATGTGACTTTGAAGGACACTTCTGTAGTTTTGGTTTCTTCTTTGCCTTTAGCAACAACAAACATCTATTTTGTGCTGGAAAACATTATTTTGTGTATATTATGGAAAATCTAAATGTGTTTACTAGAAAAGTCAGTATGTTTAGAGATTTTTTAATGTGTTTTCTATCACTATTTGAAAATTTCACATCAGATGAGACATTCAGAATTTAGAGTGAACGGCTGACTGGCTCGATAAAATCTAATTTTCAGATTCATCACACTTCTCTCTATTATCTTTTTCTTTTTTTGAATGTATGTGAAAAATCATCACACTTTTAGCTATATGAGACTAAACTTTATTGTATATTTAACACAGACTCACAGTGTCTGCACTGGGACTGTTCACTACTCATGTTTTAGATATTGTTTTGAATTCTGTTTTTTGTTTTGTCACCACTCATGTGCTTCAGTCAGTGATGTCTAAATTAGTGATCATTTTAATTTATTGGAAATATAATAATAGACTAACAATAATTAATGCATATTTCATAAACAGGTATGATAATATATAAGAGACACAAAAATGTTTTAGCCAATAGTAATTATGGGTAGAGAAGATCCCCTGGAAGAAGAAATGGCAACTCACTCCAGTATTCTTGCCTGGGAAATCCTATGGACAGAGGAGCCTAGCAGGCTTCAGTCTATGGGGTTGCAAAGAGTTGGACACCACTGAGCACACACATGTGAGTGCACACACACACACACCCACACACCTGTACCAGTTACCTGAAATTAGCTACAATAGAATAATATAATTCTATCAGTGCATAACCAACATTTGAGAATATAGTGATTCAGATTATAACTCAATTTCTAAAAAATCATAATTAAGCTCATATTTCAAATGTATATAAACAGAATTTTTAAAACCTTTTCCTCTGAAACTACAAAAGATCTGGAGAACATTTGATAGATTACCACAGACCCAAGATGTCCAAGACTGAGAATACTGGTTTATAGGCTGACTTCTCTACTGGGACACATAATCAAAGTGTTTAAATGTGGTGAACTCACAAGCCTGTCTTTTTAAAGTGCTTCACTGATTTGTTACCCAACTTTCCTAACAATCTGTCCCCTTGCTTGTTGAACAAGCTATAGTTCTTAAATACCTCCCAGGCTGCTGAACTTCATGCATGGCTAAACTCCTGTCCAGAAAGCTTCTATAAATGTACATTTCCTACCAGATATGTGTGAGAGAGTCTGTCTCCCCAACTTTTCACCAACTCTGGGTAAAGATAAGTTGCATTTCATATGATGCTTATATTCTAAAGATAGCACTTAACACAAAAAATCAGATGCAGCCCAAATGACTCTTGAAGACCTTTTACACTGTTCACGAAATATGGAGAGATAGGGCCATATCTCCTGTCTCCAGTGCAATAGAGAGCTCAGGCTTACTGACTAGAATATGGGTTAAAATAAAATAGCTTTCATTGTGATTTTTTCCTCTCTTTATATCTATTTGTTTTTGACTATATTATTATTGTTTGTGCATTGCCCATTGTCATGTTTTAATTTGAAACTGTCATATTTTCCTTATATTAAGGATATGATTACCTTTGTATTATATCTGCAGTTTGGATGTGTTTCCTAATATGCCATCTCTATGTATGGTGTGGCATGTGTGTTACACACATGTATGTGTGTGTATGTGTGTTCTGTTCATGACCCTTTCCACTTCTAGATTAAGTATGTAACATCCTAAGTATAATCATAGAATACTATTTTTCATATTTGAATTTTTAATCTTTATGAAATTCCTTTTTATATGTATAGCATCAGGTAAGCATCAAAGTTTATTTTTCCTCAAGAACTTAAACTGTTATCTCCCGGAGGGACATCCTTAAAAGTTCTCTGATATTTTTATATTTTCCTGTTTGGATTTTCGTACAAGACTTTCAGCTGTTAGTAATCTAAAAGATAGGAAAAAATCAAGACATATTTTTTTCTGTAACACACTTGTGCCCAGGGCTTTTCCTTCCTCTTGGAGGAGAGTGGTGCTACTTCAATGATTTGATTACAAATAAGACAATGGAGAAAAGAAAGAAAGCTCTTTAATCCTGTGACAAAAGATGTTATTCATCCCTCAAAATCAGTTCTTGCCTTCCTCCTTAGTAGCAAAACTCCCAATTCTTAGCTGAGTACATGACCAATCAGAATAAAGACTATTTAATTATGAACTTCCTGGAAGCTGGGAACTATCTGGTTTTTCTGAAATGTCTTTAAAGGTAGAAAGCATGCCCTGTCTTACCTCTACTTCTTTATTGCTGGCTAGGATGTGGACATGATGGCAGGAGCTAAAGCAGCAATGTTGAACTCTGTAGCATCATGTTAAAGAGTCCAGAGCAATCAGACAAAATTAGCCTGAGTCCCTGAATGTGTTGAGCTGGCATTTTAGTCCTGGACTGTCTGCTCCTTCTCTCCAAGAAACAGAATTAACTTCTAACTAGGGTAAAACATCATTGTTCTGGATTAGATTTCTTTTATATATAGTCGAACTTAATCCTAAATGATATAGAAACACAGAAAAAAACTTATGTTTTATTCACAGGACTTGACACTGGAGCTGGTAAACATAGTAAACACTCAATAAATGCTTGTAGGAGGCATATATGTCCATTTATGGGCAAGATAATAGCGAATATGCGAATTTCAGGAGGTTGACATACAGACATTTCATATCTTTCACATTTGGGCAAGTGACTTTGAGACTTTAAAGAAAATATTATATCCTCCCAGCCATGTTTTGCACAATAAGCATCTCTTTCATTGGCAACTCTTTAGAAGGCCCTCTTTTGTTTGACTTTTATTTTCTAAGAATGAGTGAATCTGGGAGTGCTTGCCACCATTTTGATACATTTTTCCCTTGGCTCATACTATAAATGGCGGATGGTGAGTTATCTAGAATAGAGCCCAGCCAAGCACTGGCAGTATGGTGACAGCTCTTTGCTAGGTTTATGCACCTATTTAATTGCAGTTACATCCTTCTCCGTCCCCTGGGGGCCCATCTTTATGGAGAAATAGGCAGTTGGCCGAGGATGTTGGAAGTGAACATTCTTTGCTAATTATTTAATTTTCGTCTGGCACAAACTAAAGCCTCTTAAGTTTAGTGAGAACTGTAAGTCAATTACCTTCTTTTGCTACCGAGGAGCCTACCACTTAGTACTCAGACAAACACACAGCTCTATTCTTGCCCTTGTCCTCCACCTCAGCCAATGAAACTGCTTTTTTCTTTTACCTGCTGTTCATGGAATAATGAGAGTGAGCACCTCCAGCTTTCTGTTGTAGATTTGAGGCATCCGTAAAAATGGAGGGTAGACAAAAGTACTGGCATCTCACACTTCCATTCTTGTATGTACTCACTCCTTCCTTTATTTCATCTCCAGTTTCTCAAGCAGCCACATATGCCTCCTACAATAACTCAGCAAGGAAGATGTCAGGAAAGTGGGGCTTAGAGAGCTGAAGTTATTTACCCAATGACACACAGCTAACAAGTGGCAAAGTTAGGGTTTGCAGACAGTTTGCCCAGGTTCTGATGTTGGCCCCAGACCATGGTTATGTTACCTTCACTGTTAAGAAGGTCTTTATCTTCCTTCTTTTCTTAACAAACTCCTATTCATCTTTCAACACACAGCACAGGTGCTGCTTTCTCAGAATAATAGTGAAAGGACAAGTGTTAATTGCTCAGTCATGTGCAGCTCTTTGCAACCCCATGGACTGTAGCCCACCAGGCTCCTCTGTCCGTGGGATTCTCCAGGCAAGAATACTGGAGTGGGTTGCCATCGCCTCTCCAGGGGATCTTCCCAACCCAGTGATTGAACCTATATCTCCTATATTGCAGGCAAATTCTTTACCATCTGAGCCACCAGGGAACATGATCCCTAATGCTATCATGGAGGCTCTCTGTGCTCCTGCAACTATCAGCATCTTTATTCAAACAAAATGTTTATTTTAAACACTGCATTTACTGTGTGTTATAAATGTTTACATGGATTGCCTACTTTAGTTCTCACAAGCCTTCTTAAGGAGGTTACTATGTCTGTGGACAATTTCTTTTTTTTTTTTTAATGGCATAAGGGCATGTTTATTTATTTTTTTAATATAAATATATTTATTTTAATTGGAGGTTGATTACTTTACAATATTGTATTGGTTTTGCCATACATCAACATGAATCCACCACAGGTACATACATGTTCCCCATCCTGAACCCCCCTCCCTCCTCTCTCCCCTTACCATCCCTCTGGGTTGTCCCAGTGCACGAGCCCCAAGCATCCAGTATCATGCATCAAACCTGGACTGGCGATTCGTTTCATATACGATATTATACATGTTTCAATGCCATTCTCCTAAATCATCCCACCCTCTCCCTCTCCCACAGAGTCCAAAAGACTGTTTTATACATCTGTGTCTCTTTTGCTGTCTCGCATACAGAGTTATCGTTACCATCTTTCTAAATTCCATATATATGCATTAGTATACTGTATTGGTGTTTTTCTTTCTGGCTTACTTCACTCTGTATAATAGGCTCCAGTTTCATCCACCTTATTATAACTGATTCAAATGTATCCTTTTTAGTGGCTGAGTAATACTCCATCATGTATATGTACCACAGCTTTCTTATCCATTCATCTGCTGATGGACATCTAGGTTGCTTCCATGTCCTGGCTATTATAAACAGTGCTGCGATGAACACTGGTGCCGGGCATACACATCGAGGAAACCAGAATTGAAAGAGACATGGATACCCCAATGTTCATCGCAGCACTGTGGACAATTTCTGAAGAGGAAACTTGAATAAACAGAACTAAGGGTGCAAATCCAGGTCTTTTTGATTCTGGAGCCTGTGCATCATGGTGTAATGTACTACAATGAATTTATTCAGATGTCCCTCACAACTGTACATTCCTTAAGACCAAAGACAGTTTGCATTCACTCTGTGCTCTCAGCAGGTAGCACAGGATGACACAGAACAAGCATTAGCTCACCTGATTTAAATCTCCCTCCCTCTCTGCAGGCCCTTGACTGGGTTACTGTTGTAGGAGGTGGGAATTAATTTATGGGAATAGACATAGTTCCCCCAAAAGTGCACATACCATAAAAAAGAGAGACCTAGAGATTCATCTTCCTATAGCATATACATACTCACAACTTGGCTGAACCTTCTCCAGGTACTCCTAGATATATGACCAAAAATATCTTTCAAGGAAGCTCTCACACAGGATTGCCCCCTATGGTCTGGCTGTCATTAGCTGGTTTACCAAATATTTCCAGGGCTTCCTTCTGAAAATGTGTTAGGCTCTCCCTTCATTGACCCCTGAGTAAGGCGTGCACATATGACATGCCCACGTAGTATAGATGGAGTGCCAAGTGTTACTTCAGGTGAAAGTTTGAAGGACCCTGACCTGATTTCTCACTGGTCCAGTGACCAGCAGTATTTGAAATGGTATTATGAGGGGTAGCTTCCCACCTCTGATGGACAATGAACATTAGGATGAGCAAGACACAGTTCTTGGTTATTATAAGCTGTTAAGACTGGACAGTTGATTGCATTCACTGTATAACAGTCTATCCTGATGGAGACACTCTTGAAAGTCTCCAGTAAGTGGCTCTTGGCATTTTCATCTTACATTGAGGAATTAAAAAGAGTCATTAAGTTGAGGCCTAACCCCAAAAGCTTTAGACCTACAGGAAGTTTAATGTCAGTCATAAAGCTGCAGAAAGTTCTGATTCAAAGAGTACAATCATCTGTTCTCATCACCACTGGAGGCAGAGAAGGTTGAAATGAACCCAATCTGATAGGGTCTAAGTTAGAGAAGCAGAAATATTCTGAAGGTCAGTGGGTGGAATGATCTTCTGAAACCTCCTTCCTTGTGCTCTTCTGAAATCAACAAACATATCACCATTGCCTGAGACTGGGTGGTGAGAGTGTGCTGGGAGGGTGGGGAGAAGCTGCTGCCCTTGAGGAGAGCCTTCTGGCTTTATGATTTCATATCTTCAATCTTGGCTGGTTAGAAGATTCATTTATACATTTAACCAGATTTTTCCCAGGGTGTAAATTCCCCCCAGAGATAAATTAAACACTTTTAGGGATACAATCAGTCTGTGAGGCCACTAGGGTACCATTCAGTGCTTTGCAGCAGCAATTTACCAGATGGTACCCTGGTGACTTG
Organism: Redunca redunca; assembly: GCA_006410935.1. Lineage (NCBI taxonomy): Eukaryota > Metazoa > Chordata > Mammalia > Artiodactyla > Bovidae > Redunca > Redunca redunca. The sequence goes on from SJYQ01004310.1 coordinate 954,408, forward strand.
AGGAGTGAGAGCGCATCTGTAGCAGGGCTTCCTTCGCATCCAAGGAGGCACTCTCAGAATTCTGCCTTAAATGCATGGACAGCCTAGGGTGGAAAATGGGAAGAGCAAGGCCCCCTGGTTGCTCTTCTGTTTCCATCACACTCTCATGCTGGGCTGCTGTGTCAGTGGGAAATAAGCCAAGGTGAATGAGTGAAGGAGGGAACTCAGCTGAGTATGTGCTGGTTAGAGACACCTCCCTGGGGATCATCTCTCCCTGAGGGGCCTGCTTTGCTGCCCAGGACCCCAGATATCAAGGGTTTTTCCTGGACCATGGTCCCAGAGAGATGTCAATGCTTTTGTCCTGCCTTCTCTCCAGTGCCCATCAACATATAACTCTGTTACTTTTCCTTCTTTGAGGATATGAAATTCATTTATTCATTCATTCAACAATTACCCACTACTTATTATATTTAGCATAAAGCCTTAGTTAATTGCACAGTTTCTTGATTGTGGTGGATCTGGGTTTAAATCTTGGCTCTACTACATATTAGCCTCCTGCCACTATGCCTCACTTTGAAGTGAAAGTCGCTCAGTTGTGTCCAACTCTCTGCGACCCCATGGACTATACAGCCCATGGAATTCTCCAAGCCACAATACTGGAGTGGGTAGCCTTTCCCTTCTCCAGGGGATCTTACCAACCCAAGGATCAAACCCAGGTGTCCTGCATTGCAGGTGGATTCTTTAGCAGCTGAGTCACAAGGGAGGTCCAAGAATACTGGAGTGGGTAGTCTGCCCTTTCTCCAGTGGATCTTCCTGAGCCAGGAATCCGGGGTCTCCTGCATTGCAGGTGGATTCTTTACTAACTGAGCTATCAGGGAACTTTACCCATCTGTAAAATAGGGGTGAGAAAATTGCCACCTTCACGGCATTACAGTAAGGATTAAATGAATAAATGTATGAAAAAGGTTTAATAGTGTTGAGCACAGACTAAATGCTAATTCTTCTTACTTACCATCTTACCAGTTATTACCAGTATGTGCCAGGCTCCCCTGGTGGCTCAGTGGTAAAGAATCTGCCTGCCAATGCAGGAAACATGGGTTCAATCCCTGGGTCAAGAAGATACCCTGGAGAAGGAAATGGCAACTCACTCCAGTATTCTTGCTGGGAAATCCCATGGACAGAGGAGCCTGGCAATCTACAGTCCATGGGGTTGCTGAGAGTTGGATATGACTGAATGATTAAACAACAACTCTATGTGCCAGGCACTGAAGCACTAGGGATATAAATATAATAAGAACCTGATTCTTACACTCCAGACACTCAGTCTAGAGCTGTGCTTCTTGAAGTTAGTCTGGGACCTTCAGCAGCAGCATCACCTGGGAACTTGTTAGAGGGATGAATTCTCAAACCCCCACTCAGACTTACTGAATCAGAAATTCTAGAGCCCAGCAGTCTGTTTTAACAAGCCCTTCAGGGGACTCTGACCCTCACTCAGTGTGAGGGCCTCTGCTTTATATCAGAGGAATACGAGTATCTTATATCTCCAGAGTACTTAAACTATAGAAAATGTTGTTACATGTTACTTGTGCCCAGGGCTTTTCCTTCCTCTTGAAGGAGAGTGGTGCCTTTCAATGATTTGATTACAAATAAGACAATGAAGAAAAGAAAGAAAGCTCTTTAATCCTGTGACAAAAGATGTTATTTATCCCTCAAAATCAGTTCATAACAGTCCTGCGAAGGAGCAATGGTCATTTCCCCCATTTCCAATTGAGGAGTGGAAGATTCTATAGCAGAAATAGCTGGCTCACTAAGCATTTGTGCTTGAGTATCCCTCCCTCAGGAGTTGTGACCTTCAAACAATTTAGAATGAATCTCAATTAGCCTTAGCCAACTCTGGTACTCCAATTCCCTTTTTCAGTGGTTGGTTTAGGAGTGGGCTTGTGACTCAGTCTAGCCAATAGTCATGAGTGAAAATCTATTCAGAAGTTTCTGGGGGTTCTCTCTTTAAACAAACAAACAAAAAAATCAGTGGACAAGATGAATCTCTTCTCCCAACTGGACATGATACCTGGAGGAGTCATATTGTCATCAAGAGGTAGGTTGCATGAGGCTCAAGTTGATATTCAGAAAATGCAGAGTAGGGAGATGGAAAAGCCCTTGTTGATATCACTGAGGGTGGAATTAGCCAACCCCAGGACAATCCTATCATAGGACCTCTTGTATTATGATACATTTTTATTCTTAAGATAATTCAAGTGTGTTTTCCAGGTTTTGAAGTGGAACACAACATGAAGGACCAGAGGAGGAAGTAGTGGGATGTTGGGAATTGTACGGAGGGAGGTGCCACCAGCCCCCCATCTACTCCCTACCTCACCCTCCTCCAGACCTCCTCCTTCCCCTTCCCCTCAAGCAATTTGTCCAGGAAGTCTGAACCATTCTAGTGGGCGGTGAAGGGAAGTCCATCTCAAGTTGGAAAGGTGGTCAGGGTTGTCACACATCAGCTCTGCCCCCCGTGAGTTGTATGATCTTGATCATGTTACTTATCTTTTCTCTGTGCTTCAGTTTCCTCAAGTATTACAGGGAGTGAGAGCAGTAGCTATTCATTGCATCATTATCTGAGAAATATGTATAAAGTACAGCAAATCTGTTTAAAGAACTTGAAGGCTTAGTGTTCAGTAGCTCTTAGTTGTATAATAATATCCAATTTGTGCTGATGAGGTGGATGGGGTGATGATCAAGAAGAAAGACTGGAATCTGGACCCAGATTTTTAAGTTCTTGTTTATTTCAATGAATCCACCCATCTTCCCCCTTTTCTTCTTCATTTTCCCTAGCTCAATACTTAAGGTTTGTTTTTATTTTTCATTTTATTACTGTTTGCATTAGAAAGAAAATATCATGTAAAGAACATGGGCATTGCAATTAAACAGACCTAGACCCAGGGACAGGGGAGCCTGGTGGGCTACCGTCTATGGGGTCACATAGAGTCAGACACGACTGAAGTGACTTAGCAGCAGCAGCAGACTGAGAATCTGTGCTTGCTGAATATTAACTATGGAGCTTCTGGTCAACCCCTCTAAGAATCTGGGCTAAATTTCTCTGGAAAACAGGGATTCTATCATCCAGCTGTTGGTACTGTGATAACGTAAGTGATACTCCTTGTATGATTCAAAACATGTTAAATTTTCCCTGAAGCCACAGCCTAGTAAGCATGCAGGTAAGGATTCCAAGTTGCAACTGTGTCTTCTCTGGGACACCCCTGAGATTGAAGAGTGGCTCTATTTGCCCAAATGGGCCACGTTCAAATTAACTCAAATCCAGCATAATCGTTTGGTTAAAGCTGAGGCTGTTTGCTGACCTTATAGAATCCTATGGTTAAGGTGTGGCTGATAATGAATGTAAAATATTGACCCCATTTGGGGCCACACTCATTGGGATCACATTGTGACCCATCTTAAAGGCTCTGTCTGCCCTCAAATATCCTTCTTGCTCACAGTGAAACCCACGGTGTTCTCAAGTGACCTGTCAGCCAAATGAGGATTTGTCAGCCAGTAAAGTCTGGTTTGTTGAATGTGGGCCCATGAGGCAGCCTGGGGCAAAGGGAAGGGGTGCTCAATGGGAAGATAGAGGTCCTGGGTCCTTCTTGCATTTGACCACCAACTCTGTGAGTGACTTTGCCCAAGTCCACACTGACCTCCCTAGTTTCCTTGCTGACAATTAAGAACTCTTCCTGTTCTCTGGGTCCACAGTGTTATTTCTCCATTTGATGAACTTCCTTAGCACCAGAATATTCCACCAGTAACATCGTCGGTATTGAACATCTGCTTGTTTCTATCTCTTGTAACATAGCTCCCTCCAACACTGTGTCTTTTGTAGTGCCAAGAATTCTTTAAGCAATTAAATGAAATTGCAGAGGGCTCTTGGATATCATTTAGTTCATCCGATGAGAAAACCAAAACCCAGAGATGTTGAGCAACTTCTCCAAAGCCACATAGCCTTTTGGCAGCCGTTTTATGACTCCTACCTTCATCCTCCTGCCGTTACAGAGTGGTTTGTGCATGATCATGTATCTTTTGGGTCATTATCCTCATGGAATAAGTGCAAAAGGTAACAGCTGGTAGACCAAAGGCTTTATTTTCTTTATTATGACAACATGTCCCTGGGAAGAAAATATTTGTGGATCTAACTTTTGGATATGAAGTAAGTGTCAAATTGAAATGTTATTGACTCTATAGTGCTTCCTACTCTGATAAATGTATCCAATATGTTTCCAGTGACTCATCTCCAGGGCGGATGTGTCTTTTTTTTCTTCCTTGACACTGACATTTTTATAGTTTTACACAGGACTCCCCACTCCCCAAGTCTGCACACGAATCCACAATTAGCCACAGCATTATGGAATTTCATCCAATAATTAATAATTTGATTGGTTATTCAAAATCTCAAGTATCTTGACAGCCAGCATTCAATTGCGGGGGAAAATAATATGCAAACCGATGATTTATCTTCTTTTTCCAACAAATGAGCCCATCTATGAGCCAGACAACATATTGAGAAATTATGGGAGGGTGCTTTGCTTGGTCACTATTTCTAGATGATCTCTGAAAGATATGAAGAGTTTTCTAAAACTCAGGTTGGTCCTTAAAATATTAGCTTTCTTACACACAGTAAAAGAAAAAAAATTCAGGAAAGGGAATACATTGCCATATTTTTATTTTCAGAGTGTCATAAAGAGGTTTAGAAAGATCCCAAAATGAAAACTGTGAAATAAAATTAGTGATGAAATAAATGACATGAGTGCTTTAAGAGTAAATATACACCGAGACCCTTAAGTGGCTAAAACTCTGCTGGGAAGAAGCATAGTTTATAGAAGAGTAAACCTGCTGCTTTTAATTAGCCCCAGGTATCCTCTTTCCAAAATATATGGCAGAAAACAACTCCCTTAGAACAGATCTTTATAAGATCAGTTATAGGGTCCTTTATAACTTGCATGCATTTATAGAACTTTGAAAGCCAGAAGGCACGAGAAGAAAGAAAGGAACAAAGACAGAGACGAGCGGGTGAGGGAGGTAGGGAGGAAGGACGAGAGGAAGAAAGAAAGAAAAGTTAAAACTCTCAATGTACATACGTCCTGAAAATATGAACATATATGAAAAGTGGGCTTCCCTCGTGGCTCAGATGGTAAAGAACCTGCCGGCACTGCAGGAGATGCAGGTTCAATCCCTGGGTCTGCAAGATCCGTTGAAGAAGAGAATGGCAACCCACTCCAGTATTCTTGCCTGGAGAGGAGCCTGGTGGGCTACAGTCAATGGGGTCGCAAAGAGTCAGACACAACTGAGCGACTGACACACACACGCAGACACAGACACATGAAAAGCAAAATGTGTGTGTTATCTATGGATGCATCCTGTGCCTTGAGACTGTACATCCTACCTTCTAGTAAGAGCAGGATTCTATACACCTGTACACAACTTCTCCAGAAATACAGACATTTAACAGCTAGCACCCACATCAGTGTTTTCACTTTAATGATAGCTAAGTAACACACAGACTCACCGGCAATTCATTAGAATTCAATGCTAAGAAAATCTCTATGGTACCTTTTTATGAATTTGACCTGAGGCTGCTCACTGGAGGGAACAGAAATTGTATCTGATACAATAATGCGCTTTAACTATAAACGGTCTTAAAAGACAGGGAGTCCCCAAAATGAATAGGAAAGTGACCTCTCCAAAACAGTGGTCAAATTTTTTTCATTTATTTTGTTGATAGCATTTGGTTTAATACCAGTGTTCTCAGACTTGGCTAAGCAGAGTGGGCTGTTCTTTAGAGTCATTGGGGTGCTTTTAGCTGCACCCCAAACCTATTAAATCAGAATTTCTGAGGATGGGACCCAGGCAGAAGTAATTTTTAAAGCTCCCAGGTTTTAAAGCTCCCAGGACACATTACAGGGTCCCGCCAAGCTTGAGAACTTCTGGTCTTCAGATAAGCCATCTCTGATGATTGAATTGTTGGCCCCAGTTGTTCAGTCTCCTAGTGGTATACACTTAAGATCCTTGCCCTCGCCTCTTGGTGGGCTGAGGGTACTTCCTCAGCCCTTGACTTTGGATTTGGTCATATGACTTGTTTTAGCCAATGGACTGTTAGCCCATGTGATGCATGCATGTTAGACCTGTGCACTTGCCTTTGAACAGAGCAGGTCTCAGGCAACCATTGTCCCAAGATCAATGAGAGATGTGCAGAACAGACCTAAACCCAGTCAGCCACCAGAAGCCAAGCCTAGCTGAACCCATCATGCCTGCAGACATAAGAAGGAGGAAGAAATATTTGTGTCTGTAAGCCACAGACAAGTTGCGGGGAGCTTTGTTATCCAGCATTGTTGTGAAGTAACAGATACATGTAAAATTGAAAAAAATTATTTAGTGAGATGGCTAACTAAATTTGCGGGGCAACTACATTTCTCATGACATGAAAGAGAGGATCAACTTAGAACTATTTTTAAAGGAAAGTTTAACCCATAATATCTACTGTGATGCAGCTTTTTGGAACAGTGCTACTGTTTGTCACCCTCCTGATCTGTTAAGCAGAAAATATTTCCTGCTGATTTCTTACTTAGTTTCACACAGGCTCTCCATCTAAACATCTATCTTCACCAGGACAGAACTGGCATTCTGAATCATCAGTGCCCCAGGCTAGTTTAACAGGGGCTCCCCACCCCCAACCTTTTTCTTTTTAATTTTAAAATTTAAGCTCTATCCAAGTTTTTGAAAAATGGGGAAAAAAAACCCCTCTATATATAACTATGACCAAAATAATGAGTCTGATATAGATTTAGTTATGGTAAGATTCCTTCCTTATGGGGAGCGGGTAGGGGGTTCTGTGGTTGTGTTAGAGACATAGGCTAAGTTAAGCCCACAGAGGCATGGATGTATTCTCTCACAAGAAGAGCCCTCCTTTAGAATTCATAGCTATTTATGAATGTGCATTTAGCAGTTAGGTGGTCTTTGTTTATATATTTTGGAGATTAATTCTTTGTCAGTCACATCATTTGCAAATGTTTTCTCCCATTCTGTGGGTTTCCTTTGCAATTCAAAAGCTTTTGAGTTTAGAAAATTTCTACCTCTAACAAATTTCCAGGTGATGCTGATGCTGCTGGCCTGGGGACCACCCTTTGAGAACCACTGACTGGAATGCAAAGTATATATGTTTGAGGCATATTCTGTTTGGGACATTGCTTTGTACAGAAAAAGATTCTTATATAGTTCCTCAATGGAAAAATACCTGTATATAACATTGAGTAGGTCCACCTGGAGAACAAAAATGTAGTGAGCAGTTTCAATTCTCCTTGCAAAAAGTTCATCTATTCCCACAACCACTTCCTAAATGAGTATTTTTAGTCCTGACTCCAGGAAAAATAACTCATGGACAGCTCGTTTTTCAAAGAAACCTTCCTCGATTTCTCCAACAGCGTACATTGTCTCTTTGTTTAAAATCCTAGCACTTGATCTGAATGTGTCCCATGGCATTTTATGCTACATAGCTTGGAATTCAGGTGCTGACTGACTTGTCTTGGTTTCTCATAGAGGATATAAAATCTACCTGATTCATCTTAGAATCCCTTACAGCATCTTTCTGCAGTGGGTGTAAAATAAATATTTATGGAACCTAAAACCTGTTAGTGGCTATCCACGTGAAGGTGGCTCAGCAGTTCAAAAGATTAAAACTTGAAAGGCCTGCACCATCCACTACAATGATCACTAGCTACATATGGCTATTTCAATTTAATTGGCATAAAATAAAATTTAAAAATTCACTTCCAAGCTACAATAATCAAGACAGTGTGGTATTGGTGAAAGAATAGACAGACCAATAGAACATAACAGAGAGCCCAGAAATGGACCCACATAAATTAAGTCAACTGATTTTTAAAAGAGGAGTAAATCATGTATGGATGTGAGAGCTGGACTGTGAAAAAGGCTGAACGCCGAAGAATTGATGCTTTTGAACTGTGGTGTTGGAGAAGACCAACAACTGCAAGGAGATCCATTCTGAAGGAGATCAGCCCTGGGATTTCTTCGGAAGGAATGATGCTGAAGCTGAAACTCCAGTACTTTGGCCACCTCATGCAGAGTTGACTCATTGGAAAAGACTCTGATGCTGGGAGGGATTGGGGGCAGGAGGAGAAGGGGACGACAGAGGATGAAATGGCTGGATGGCATCCCTGACTCAATGGACATGAGTCTGAGTGAACTCCAGGAGTTGGTGATGGACAGGGAGGCCTGGTGTGCTGTGATTCATGGGGTTGCAAAGAGTTGGACACGACTGAGCGACTTAGCAGCTGAAAGACAATACACTATAGAAAACAGAGACTTTTTAATAAATAGTGCTTGAACATTTGGACACTGACATGCAAAAATAGAACCTAGACACAGATCTTACAACCTTTCATAAATATTAACTCAAAATGCATCATATTCCTAAATGTATCACACAAAACTGTAAAATTCTTAGAACCTAACAAAGGAGAAAATCTAGATGACCTTGGACACAGTGATAACTTTTTAGATATAACATCATAAGTATGATCCATGAAAGGAAGAATTGATAAACTTAGCTTCATTAAAATTAATATTGAAAGATGTGTCAAGAGAATGAGAAAACTAGCCATAGGCTGGGAGAAAATACAGCATTCCTAAAAGACATATCTGATAAGAATGGTATCTAAAATATACAAATAACTTAAAAGTCAACAGCAAGAAAACAAGCAGCCCACTTAAAAATGGGCAAAAGATCTGAACTGACACCTCATTAAAGAAAGTATACAGATGGCAGATAAGCATGTGAGAAGATGCTCTACATCGTATGTCATTAGGGACACACAAAGTAAAACAACAAGATACCACTACAAGCCTCTTAGAATGGTCAAACTCCAGAATACCAAATACTGGAGAGGGCATAGAGAAACAAGAACTCTAATTCATCGCTGGTGGAAATGTAAGAGGGTGTATAACACTTTGGGAGACACTCTGGTAAATTCCTTACAAAATTCAACATCCTCATATCATGCATGAGTACTCAGTTGCTTCAGGCGTGTCCAACTCTATGCAGCCCTGTGGACTGTAGCCTGCCAGGCTCCTCTGTTCGTGGGATTCTCCAGGCAAGAATATTGGAGTGGGTTGCCATTCCCTCCTCCAGGGAATCTTTCTTACCCAGAGATTGAACTTCCTTACCCAAGGAGTCTCCCACATCTTCTGCATGGCAGGTTAATTCTTTACTCCTGAGCCACCCAGGAAGTCCCACTCTTACCATATGGCCCAGCAATTGGGCCCCTTGGTATTTACACAAAGGAACTGAAAACTCAAGTCAAAGCAAAAATGTGCATGTGGATGTTTAAAGCAGCTTTATTCATAATTGACTTGGAAGCAACCAAAATGTCCTTCAGTTGGTGAATGGATAAATGAAAGTGACAGTCGATCAGTCGTGTCCGACTCTTTGCAACCCCATGGACTATACAGTCCATGGAATCTTCCAGGCCAGCATACGGGAGTGGGTAGCCTTTCCCCTCTCCAGGGGATCTTCCCAACCTAGCAATTGAACTGGGGTCCCCTGCATTGCAGGCAGATTCTTTACCAACCGTGGTATATCTAGACATGGAATGCTAGCTGGTGCTAAAAAGAATTCAGCTGTTAAGCCATGAAATCACAGGGAAGAAAGTTAAATGCATATTACCAAGTGAAAGAAGCCCATCTGAAAAAGCTACAGACTGTGTGACATTTTGGAAAAGGCGAAACCATGAAGACAATAAAAAGATCAGTAGTTGCTACAGGCTGGGAGGAGAGAAGGATAAATAATAGGTGGAGCACAGAGGATTTTTAGGGCAGTAAAACTACTCTGTATGATACTATAATTGTGGATACATATCATTATACATTTGTCAAAACCCATAGAGTATACAACACTAATGTAAACTAAAGACTCTGGGTGATAATAATTTGTCAATATAAAAGTTCATTGATTATAACAAATGTATCACTGTGGTGGGGGATGTTATTGTGGGAGAGGCAGTGAGTGTGTGGGAGTAGGAAGTATATGGAAAATCTCTGCACTTCTTGGTTAATTTTGCTGATCCTAAAACTTCTCTGAAAAAAAAAAATCTATTTAAAAGGAAAAAAAAATTAGTTCACAGTTACCATGTCTCAAGTGCTCAATAGCCACATGTGGCTAGTGCCAATCATATTGGGTAACACAAACACAGTTCTATTGGAGGGACTCCGCTAAGAATTCCCAAGTCACTTTCATCTATCTTATGTGACCCTCACCAACTCTGCTCTATGTGTTCAAAAAAAAAAAAAAGTGATTAAATTCATTTTATAGAAAAAAAAAATGGAGAGAAGTTAAATAAATTGCTTCATGGCAAAGTAGAGGAGCCTAATCTATAAAGTATATATGAAAGGGTATTTATAATCTAATATTAAATAGGTATTCAATAAATTGTACTCCTATATTTGTTGATATAGTCACAGCTTCTTCAAAAAACAAAAACAAAACAAAACCTCATCCACCCACTCAGCCAACAAATACTGCAGTTACCAATGTGCTAGACACAGAGCTCAGCACTGGGAAGGCACTGGGGAACAAGGGGGACACAACGCCTGCCTTCATGGAGCCGACAGTCTAGGCTTTCTTTCCCCTTGTGTTTTCCAAAGCCAGGCAAGGAGGGCAGTGAGCTCCGTACCAGTGGGCTCATGGTGGTTCTTCGTCAAACACTGACCCAATACATCACCTCACCTCACCCCACCCAGGGGAAGCTTAGGTGTTCCAGGTTGGAGACATGAGGCTGCAGGACACCTGTTCTTAGGTTCCCTGGCAATTGCATGTGGTCAAGTACCTTTTTCTCTTATCAAAGTCCACAGCCTCAGGTTCAGAAGTGAACAAAGGGAACATTAGCTGCTCAGGGCAGAGCCCTTACTGTTTCATTCCCTGAGGGAGATTATTAGCTCTCTTTGCAGTGGTCTCTAGGGCAGCTAGAGCCTTCTCATCAAATGCCAGTTAGTTTTGGTGAGCATATCTTACTTTCCCTGTAAAACACACTAGTTTTGCTTCTGTTTTGCTTAGCACTCAGCTTTATGCCCTGTGACAAGCAGGAGCACAATTGACATTTTGTAAAATAACAAGACGGATGCTAACTCTTGACCCAATGGTGCCCTCAGATGAAACCTAGCAGTTAGTCTAGTTAAATCATTAGAATGCCTACTATGTGCCATATGTTAATATATTCCATACCACCCCTGCCCAGTAGATATATAATGTGAGCCACATAGTAATTTTATGTTTTTAGTGGCCAGATCTTAAAAAGTTAAAATAGGTGAAATTATTTAAATAATATATTTTATTTAACCCAGTATATCCAAACTATTGCCATTTCAACATGCAATCAAGATAGAATTATTAATGAGACACTACATTTTTTGTGTTCAGTTCAGTTACTCAGTCGTGTCCGACTCTTTGCAACCTCATGGACTGCAGCATGCCAGGCTTTCCTGTCCATCACCAACTCCTGGTGCTTGCTCAGATTCATGTCTATCGAGTCAGTGATGCCATCCAACCATCTCTTCTTCTGCCATCCCCTTCTCCTCCTGCCTTCAGTATTTTGAGCATCAGGGTCTTTTCCAAAGAGTTAGCTCTTGGCATCAGGTGGCCAAAGTATTGGAGCTTCAGCTTCGGCATCAGGCCTTCCAATGAATATTTGGGACTGATTTCTTTTAGGATTGACCAGCTTGATCTCCTAGCAGTCCAAGGGACACTCAAGAGTCTTCTCCAACACCACAGTTCAAAAGCATCAATTCTTTGGCACTCAGCTTTCTTTATGGCCCAACTCTCACATCCATACATGACTACTGGAAAAACCGTAGTTTTGACTAGATGGACATTTGTTGGCAAAGTAATGTCACTGCTTTTTAATATCCTGTCTAGGTTGGTCATAGCTTCTCTTCCAAAGAGCAAGTGTCTTTTAATTTCATGGCTGCAGTCACCATCTGCAGTGATTTTGGAGCCCAAGAAAATATTCTGTCACTATTTCCACTGTTTCCCCATTTATTTGCCATGAAGTGATGGGACCAGATCCCATGATCTTAGTTTTTTTGAATGTTTGTACTGTCTTCAAAATCTAATGTGGATTTGTAACATTTATCATATATTACAATTTGAATTCGCTGCATTTCAAGTTTTCAATACCCACATGCAGCCAGTGGTTACTGCATTCGATAGTGAAGTTTTATATAATTATTTTATTAAAGCTGTGTAATTAGGGTTTCTCTGGTGGCTCAGATGGTACTCTGCTTGTGATATAGTAGACCTGGGTTCAATCTCTGGTTTGGGAAGATCCCCTGGATAAGGGGGGAATGGCTACCTACTCCAGTATGCTTGCCTGGAGAACTCCATAGACAGAGGAGCCTGGTGAGCTACAGTCCATGGGGTCGCAAAGCGTTGGACATGACTGAGTGACTAACACTAACAAGAATGATAGCAACATTTTGAGTGGCAAGTATTTTGGAAGGATTTAGAAGGATTGTCTTATCTAACCTTCCTAATAACTCTCATCTTTACCTGTGGACATATCATCATAAAAATGGTGAGTGCCATCCTTGCCCACCGTGCTAGTACGTGGCAGAGTTGGGTCTTGAATTCAGGTAATCAGAGGGTTCCACATCCATGGCAGGATGGATTAACTGGGTGGTCTTGAGCAAGTCACTTTCCTGCATTTTGGTTTCCTCTTGTACAAAATAGAAAGAGAGGTGGAGAGGATTATCCAGAGTGGGTATTGCAGGCCTTCATCTTCCTTTATACTTGCAAGCATCTGGCAAGACTGGCTCTTCCCTTCCCCTCTAAGGGGACTTGAGATTTACATTGTTCCTTTTCCAGGTTGGAACAATGTAAATCTCCAGGGCTTCCCTGGTGGCTCAGAGGTTAAAATGTCTGCCTGGAATGTGGGAGACCCAGGTTTGATCTCTGACCCAAGTTTGATCTCTGACCCGGATTCGATACCTGGGTCAGGAAGATCCCCTGGAGAAGGAAATGGCAACCCACGCCAGTACTCTTGCCTGGAGAATCCCATGGAGGGAGGAGCTTGGTAGGCTACAGTCCATGGGGTGGCTAAGAGTCAGACACAACTTCACTTTCACTTTTCTCCAGGTTAAACAAAGTTCAGTTCATTTCTGTTGCTCAGTCGTGTCTGACTCTTTGCAACTCCATGAACTGCAGAACGACAGGCCTCCCTGTCCATCACCAACTCCTGGAGTTCACTCAGACTCACGTCCATCAAGTCGGTGAAGCCATCCAGCCATCTCATCCTCTGTTGTCCCCTTCTCCTCCTGCCCCCAATCCCTCCCAGCATCAGAGTCTTTTCCAATGAGTCAACTCTTTGTATGAAGTGGCCAGAGTCCTGGAGTTTCAGCCTTAGCATCATTCCTTCCAAAAATATCCAGGACTGATCTGCTTTAGAATGGATTAGCTGGAGTCCCCAAGGGACTCTCAAGAGTCTTCTCCAACACCACAGTTAAAAAGCATCAGTTCTTCGGCACTCAGCTTTCTTCACAGTCCAACTCTCACATCCATATATGACCACTGGAAAAACCATAGCCTTGACTAGACGGACCTTTGTTGGCAAAGTAATGTTTCTGCTTTTGAATATGCTGGTTGGTCATAACTTTCCTTCCAAGGAGTAAGCATCTTTTAATTTCATAGCCGCAGTAACCATCTGCAGTGATTCTGGAGCCCCCAAAATAAAGTCTGACAGTGTTTCCACGGTTTCCCCATCTATTTTCCATGAAGTGATGAGACCAAATGCCATGATCTTCATTTTCTACATGTTGAGCTTTAAGCCAACTTTTTCACTCTCCTCTTCCACTTTCATCAAGAGGCTTTTTAGTTCCTCTTCACTTTCTGCCATAAGGGTGGTGTCATCTGCATATCTGAGGTTATTGATATTTCTCCTGGAAATCTTGATTCCAGCTTGTGCTTTTTCCAGCCCAGCGTTTCTCATGATGTATTCTGCATATAAGTTAAATAACCAGGGTGACAATATACAGCCTTGACGTACTCCTTTTCCTATTTGGAACCAGTCTGTTGTTACATGTCCAGTTCTAACTGTTGTTTCCTGACCTGCATATAGGTTTCTCAAGAGGCAAGTTAGGTGGTCTTGTATTCCCATTTCTTTCAGAATTTTCCACAGTTTATTGTGATCCACATAGTCAAAGGCTGTGGCATAGTCAATAAAGCAGAAGTAGATGTTTTTCTGGAACTCTCTTGCTTTTTTGATGATCCAGCAGATGTTGGCAATTTGATCTCTGGTTCCTCTGGCTTTTCTAAAACCAGCTTGAACATCTGGCAGTTCATGGTTCATGTATTACAGAAGCCCGGCTTGGAGAATTTTGACATTACATTACTAGCGTGTGAGATGAGTGCAATTGTGTGATAATTTGAGCATTCTTTGGCATTGTCTTTCGTTGGGTTTGGAATGAAAACTGACCTTTTCCAGTCCTGTGGCCACTGTTTAGTTTTCCAAATTTGCTGGCCTATTGAGTGCAGCACTTTCACAGCATCATCTTTCAGGATTTTAAATAGCTCAACTGGAATTCCATCACCTCCACTAGCTTTGTTCATAGTGATGCTTTCTAAGGCCCACTTGACTTCACTTTCCAGGATGTCTGGCTCTAGGTGAGTGGTCACACCGTCATGATTATCTTGTTCCAACAACACAAGAGAAGACTCTACACATGGACATCACCAGATGGTCAACACCGAAATCAGATTGATTATATTCTTTGCAGCCAAAGATGGAGAAGCTCTATACAGTCAGCAAAAACAAGACCGGGAGCTGACTGTGGCTCAGATCATGAACTCCTTATTGCCAAATTCAGACTTAAATTGAAGAAAGTAGGGAAAACTGCTAGACCATTCAGGTATCAGTTCAGTTCAGTTCAGTCACTCAGTCATGTCCGACTCTTTGCGACCCCATGAATTGCAGCACGCCAGGCCTCCCTGTCTATCACCAACTCCTGGAGTTCAATCAAACTCAAGTCCATCAAGTCGGTGATGCCATCTAGCCATCTCATCCTCTGTTGTCCCCTTCTTCTCCTGCCCCCAATCCCTCCCCGCATCAGAGTCTTTTCCAATGAGTCAACTTTTTGCATGAGGTGGCCAAAGTATTGGAGTTTCAGCTTTAGCATCAGTCCTTCCAAAGAACACCCAGGACTGATCTGCTTTAGAATGGACTGGTTGGATCTCCTTGCAGTCCAAGGGA